>NDFG01000610.1:1080694-1120108 GCA_002167245.1 Sporophila hypoxantha | reverse complement strand
AYGYAAYGGGYKCKAKKAGGYGAAACYGGAGCAGYGAACATTCTAMAACTGGGGAGGGAGAAGGGATGACATAATTTGGATCATTAACATAAAGGCACAAGGAACTGTGGGAGAACATCTCTTTGTGTRCCCTAACTTAAGGGGTGTCTCTTCCCAAGGCATCCCTGCCTCTGCATCCCCTTCTGTATCTTGGGATGCAACACTGATATTCTGGGTATTAACTTTGCCATGGGACTTGGTTTATTGCTTCTTTACTTAGTGGTCAAGGTCCTTGTTCCTCAGTGTCTCCTCCATGAATGTTCATGTGGATCCTTATTCATAACCTTCCTTTTCCCAGCATTTGCCTGTTCCCACCTTGGACATGTAAACCATTTGAAACCAGGTGACTAGTTCTTCTATGAAAGCCCACTGGAATTGCTTTCATATATTAAATAAAATTCTGATTGTGATGTCTCAATTTTGAGACAAATTTAGGAGAGAACACTCTTATAATGAGTCATCTCCTCTAAAAGGGTTCCAACAATCCCTTTCCACCAATGGGAAATTAATATTAATGGATGAAAGTGAAAAAAACCCAAACGCAACACTTTGTTAACAAACAGAATGTCCACAAGGCAAGGAGGAAAAACGTAAATAACTGCTAAATATTAAATTGTCAGACCTTACCCCCKCACACACACACTGGGAAAAAACCCCCAAAATGCCAYGGAAAATACCTGCYACAACATGCAGTACAAAATGGTGCCGGCTTCTCTCTCAGGATAAAAAACCAAACAAACYGGAGCTTCTCACAGCAGTTTGAGCAGCAGATGAAAATTTGGTGACTCTGTGGCATCAAACTCTTCTCCATAGCAGACAAAGCAGCTGGGCTGGAGCCTCTTGGTGTGCTTTCTCTCCCTGTCTCAGTTTCCCAAAGTTTGGGGGCTGGAATGGAGCAACCCATCTCCCGCTGCTGCCGGTGGCGCWRCTCTGGTCTCYGARCAGCAGRTGTTCAGTTCACCTCAAAGGCAGCTAAKAGATTGCTGCTGCTGCTTCTCCAAGGCCAGGGAAGGAAAAAGATTCTCACCTGGGCCAACAAAACCAAGCTAGCCAAGTAAAACCAAACCACACAGGGTCATAGAACACCTRGCTAGTAAGGCTTTGAAAAAACTGGCCAAAGAGCCCAAAGCTTCCCTCCCACCCTGCCATGTGAGCAATTACACTGTCATGCAGACTAGAAATGAAACACTAAGGAAGAAGGGAAATAATGTTTCCCACAGGGAGCAGCAAAATACAGCAAGTTGAATTCTATTGCTGCGACAGAAAGCTACTTCTTGTCAACAGTGATGTCCTGACCTTTCTCCAGAAAGACCCATCCTTCTGTACCCATGAATTGGATAATAATTGAAGAAATTCAGACAAAATCTTACTTGATCTCCATCTTTTGCCTCAAGGGCAAACCTTGCAGTTCCCATGCAATGGGCTGCAGTATCACCTATTGGAGAAGGGGCAGGATTTAGGAAACAGGAGCTGGTGATGGGCTCAAGCAGCTTCACAGCAGAGCTTCCCATCAAGTCTGGGAAGAAGGGTTTCCCCAGCAATCCCTGCRCAGCACTATGAGAGTAATTGGACCTAATGAACTTTCCCCTAGCAGTGTGAATGGACACTGGTGCAGGCTTCCTAGGGACYCTGTGGCTATCCCATTCCTGAATGTGTTCAAGGCCWGGCTGTGTGGGACTTGGGGCAACCTTGTTTAGTYGAAGGTGTCCCTGCCTATGGCAGTGCAACTGGAGTGACGTGAGTTTTAAGGTCACTTCAACCATTCTGATATTCTGTGAATTTGGACCAGAGGTGTTGTCAGCAGTGCTAGGTAGTGAGATGCACTTGTCCTTTATCTCCTTGGGCAGTAGCTCTTCAATTCTTTAACCAACCATCTGTCCTGTCTTTGCTGAAAGCTGATGCCTTTGGCTTCTCTCCTCATCCTGCTGTTGGATCTCCCTCAAGGACTGATGACACTGAGTTTGTGAAATGCAATGGCTTCATTTGACCTTAAAAAGCCTTTTTTCCTAGGTGTCCATTAGCACATTTTTCTGCACCAGATTCTCCTCTTACAAGTCACATAATGGATTCACATGGATTCATTCATAGCTTTTGCAGTATGAAACTCGCATTCAGAAAGGTTTTTATTGTCCATATTTACCTCTATGGAGCAGCTAAGGGCCACTATGCGTATGCTGAAGTTTTCTGATGAACTCAATTTAGTTCATCTGCAATTTGTGTCTTCAGACACTTTAAATGAGGTGCTGAAAACATCTCTCTGCCAAGAATCCCCCTAGAACTAAAGGCTCACAAGGCCATCAGATCAGGGTTGTTCAGCCTTGGCACAGGCTGCCCAGGGCAGTGGTACAGTCCCCATCCTGGAGGGATTTAACACAGATTTAACAGGGACAGATGGTTATAGCACTTGGAAACARYGGTTAGTGGTGGGCTTGGCAGTGCTGGGGGACTGGTTGGAKTTGATAATCTTWGAGGACTTTTCCATTCTTAAAAGATTTGTTGATTCATTATGCCCTTTTTGCATGGGGATGAGCAGCMGCCAGTTTCTCTGCATCCCACCAGATATTTGAATTACTTCATTGCATTCACCATGAACTGCACTAAAAAATCTTTGCACTTAGAGGAGAGAAGAATTTCCAATGCTATGTTGTCTTTGCAATTTCTTCCACTTTTCCTYACATGAAGGTTTCTTCTTAAGGGTTTTTATTCCTGGGACCCTAATAGATGAGCCTACTTAATTCACATCTCTGTACCTCTGTGCATTTGTGTGTGTTGTCTTGAACAGAGAGTCAGATATGGGATGCTCTTTGGCCCGGCAAACTCTCAAAAGAGCACTTTGGCTCTATTATGGATCAAGTAAGAGCGTGAGACAAGCCCTGCCTTAGGTTCAGGTGTTTGGCAGCAGCTTTACTCAGGTGACCCACAGCTAAATCGCTCTGGCTTGCAAGTTCTTAAGAATGGCCAATCAATCAGGTATATTATAAAATAGTTATTTATTGAAAAGACAGAAGCTTAACAGATGAAAGGSCTTAAACACAGTTACTTACTACACATGATAAAACAAAAGACTACCACTAGATTACATAAAACAGTGCACCATATAAATGTATCTATGTTATAGCTAGCAAAGGTACAGTATAGATTAGGAGTCAATGTAACTTACTACCAATTGATGATGGGGTACACAAAGTCTGATCACTCAACCCCCAGGGGAGTAACCATGAAAGTTGGCATCCTGACTTCAGGGAGAAGACTCCACACATTCTGAGGAACGTGCAGAAGATTTCTGCTTTCTGAAAATACGATGTAGCTGTTACAGTTTGTAAAGTGAAGTGTATATCAGTCAGAAATTCCATCTTATCTTCCCACATCTGCTTCCACAGCAAGATGTTTACTGTCAGCTGAAAGCATCAATCCTGTGGCACCAAAATAACTCAATAYAAGGCAAAACTGTCTTTCACCTAGGCTTATGTGGTGCTTAACTCAGAGCAAGATTCCCTGAGTTATAGATAAGCTTTCCAGTGYCAGGGGCAGAAGTCCTGCTACAGGCTCTTCTCATGATGTCCTGGTTCTTGCAGCCTGTCCAGATCTGTCTGTGCAGCACTTTGCCCAATCCTACAGCACTCTGTCGATAAAGATGCTGTTGTGTCAAAGTATCCATGCTGTGAACTGCTTTGTTTGTTTACTCTGTGGCAAATTTTACAGTCATCTGTCCTTAAGGAGGACAAGGGGGCTGAGTTGCTGCTCATAGACTAATCCAGTGGAGAACACACGTACAGGCAGTTCAATGGCAGAACTTTGACCTGATCCTGACCCKTTTTCCAGGGGTGAACATGACATTTACAGATGGATTATTTCTGCGAGCAAGCTCAGGCTGTGATCACCSTGGGAGCTTTTCCAGCAGGCTGCATAGTCTGGCTTCCTTGGTGACAGCAACATCAAGTTAATTATCTGTACAGGCTTGAGCCTGTATGGAGACAACATGAAAACTGCCATATGGAATGGCCAACACGTGTCCCTTCCTTAGCAGAACCCATAAGTTTATAATACACAGGGAAATTCAGAGTGGTACAAACTGGCAGATTTCCACAGGGCTGTGATTCACACCAGGAGATGTCAGTATTGTTTGGTTTAACCTCTCTCCAGATCCCCAGATACACCTTTTCCTGGTTTCTGTGATTGCTGCTGTGGGATCTCCAGGTGTTYGGCTCCCCAGGGTCCATGCTGTTCCCTTTGGCAGGTGTTTAGCTGCCAGGGGTAGGGATAGCTTTGGGCTCCTGGGCTGTTGCAGATGCGGATGGATATCCTTTACCAGGCTCAAACTGTGTTCTCCCTGTGGCTGGGAGCACAGGGCACTGGCTGCAGGCTGGAGGCTGGAGAGCAGATCTAAGTTGAAGGCAGCAGTGGAAAGAAGCAAACAATCCTGGGGGTGATACTGTTTACCCTGAGGTCTGCAAAGTCGATTTTGTGTGACAAAGCTGCCTAGATGTGCCACTTAGTCTGAGCATGAGGATTTATCCCATCATTTTGCATCATACATGCACCTCTCCACAGTGGCTGGGATGTTACTCTTAGAGTTATTCACCCACAACTCTGTATCTCACTCAGCTCTTTGGCCCTCTGTAGCGTTCACTGTCACCTTCAGTCCTGGTTTTATGACATTTTAATTCTTCCTCCTTAAAAGCCCGCATTGCATGGTCCTCAGGCAAGGCAATATCCATGATTTGGGAGCTGCTGACTCAAACAGCTTTTATAAATGACTTGGTTTCATCCTTTCCAGTACATATTCTTGATCATAACCTCCTCCAGCCAGTGCTAAAGTCACCTTGGAGGCTCAGTACTTTTCTCCTCTTTTGCCAGTGCTGTGCTTGATGGGGCCTAACCAGGGATGTTTAGAGATACTGATCCCTTCCCATCCTGCTCACATTCACTCCCCATTGTCCACTGCCCAAGTTTCAAATTAATTCATTAATATATTTCACAGTGTTTTAGTTTTTGTACACAATTGGCTTATCCAAACAGACTAGCTCTCTGTACATGTGTTTGTGTGTATGTGCATGTCTTAGAGGCTGATTATTAATGTTTGGGGAAAAAATGCTCTTGGCCACCAGYAGCCTCTTTGTACCCTTCAAAATCTCACTGAAGCTTAACAGTAAATTATTGTGTTCAAGATAKTAGCACAGGGATTAGAGGATAAATCTGACATTAAGGCTCCATGCAGGAGCTGGAGATGGGCCACTGGATGCAGCAAGCAGTGACAAGGGTGTTCTTACACTTGCAGTAGCAAAATTGTATATTGACAAGACCATTGAAAACAGAAGTTGGTTGAAATTGACCTTTTAACTAAAGAAGGCTAGGATGGAAAATGGAATTAAATGGCTGAATCACAGAATCACAGACTGGTTTGGGTTGGAAGTGATATTAAAGATCATCTTGTTACAGCCCCCTGCCATGGGCAGGGACACCTTCAACTAGACCAGGTTSCTCTGAGCCCTATCCAGCCTGGCCTTGAATGCTTCCAGGGATGAGACAGTCACAGCTTTTGTGGGCAACCTGTGCCAGGGCCTCACCACCCTCACAGGGAAGAATTTCTGCCCCATATCCCATCTACTCATGCCATCTGTCCATGAGAAGCCATTCCCCTTGTCCTGTCACTCCAGTCCCTTGTCTGAAGTCCCTCTCCAGCTCACTTGGAGCCTCTTTAGGTACTGGCAGGGTGTCTAAGGTCTCTCAGAACCTCCTCCAGGTGAAAACCCTCAGCTCTCCAGCCTGTCTCCAGAGCAGAGGGATTCTAGCCCTCACAGCACCTCTGTTGCCTCCTCCAAACTCATTACAACAGCTCCAGTATTTTGGGGTGCAGGAGACATGTTGTGTTGCAGTAAAATGTCAGGTGAAGCAAGAAATCACTCTGGCCCAGAATGTAGGTTTATTTCTCTGCAAGGCAAGAGCACATTGCGTTGTTTACTATTGCATGAGGGACCTCAGCATGAGGCAGAATTCCTCTGGGGCTGGAAATGGGTTAGGAGGCAGGTTTTGGCTCTTGCAAAGCAGCAACCATTGATCAGGCTTGTCTTTAAAATCAGTTGTGTTTGCAGGAGAATGCACCTGTTTATGCTGAGTCCAAATGTATTTCTCTTTGTTCACTTTAGAAAAGAGAACAGCTTTAGGATCAAAACACAAGCCTGCTCCTCATCTGAGCAATCCTTTCAGAGCAGAATTTGCCTGGAACCTATTTAGGCCAGCATCTTTGGCCAAGCACAGCCAGAACCAGACATCCAGATGGGGGTTGGAGGAGATTCCTGTATCATGGAATAACTCCTGCTTTGGCTCATGGTTTTTCAGGAGCAGTTAAATGCTGAAGACAACTCTGAATACTCTTGATATCCATCAAAACAGCCATGACTTAATTTATTATCTCATTATATACTAAAGTTCAGTGTCCTCCTTTGGCATTGAGTTCAACCAGCCATTATTATGGATTTTGGGTTTCCCACTACTTCATTTCACCAAATACCTCTTTTTCGATTTTAAGAGCAGGAGAATACTTAAGAGTAAGTGACACTGCATTCCAGAAAGGAAAAATAATTTGAAAATCCTGGACATATTTTCTGCTTAGTTTAGCTCAAGTGTGTCTTTTTTTTTGTTGCTGTTTTGTTTAGAGAAACATTAAAGAGAAATCTGATGTTCTGAAACACTCCTTGTGAAGCACTTTGCTTTGCAGAAGGATTCATAGTTTTTGGCACTGTCCTGAGTAGAATAAGGGGGAAAAATGGGATAGAAAAGAATTAAAAAAACTGAAAAAGAAAATTAAAGTTTCATTTTAGAATTAATTGTTCCAGGCCTAACATTTTGTAAAGTTTTATTTTTTTTCAGTGAAAAATCTGAATATTTTTCTTTTTTCACCAAGATGMACTTTTCCAGATTAAGCTAGAAATYTCCCTCCTGTGCAGGACTCCAGCATGAAGTCCCCCATCTCCTTTTTCTGCATTATTCATTATTTTTTATGTGTACATCAAGAAGAGAGAATTGGCCTGGCTCAGTGCCAGCAGAYCTGCTGTCAGCAGAATACATTGAACACCGTGTGCTATTGCTGAGCAAATGTAGCCTCTCTTTAAAGTCCTTCAAAGAAGGTGGAAGCTTGAAGTGGTTAAACCTTGCCCTGTTCTGTCCTTCCTTCCCCCTTTTGTCTTTCCTTTGACCTCAGTAGATAAAGGCAATCTATGSCTACACAGGACTTGACAAYCATCTCCAGAGACAACTGGGAGCTCATTTTAACCCCAGMGTGCCCTGGCTGGGCTGAAAGAGGGTGTTCAGGCCACCTTCATCTTGCCACCAACTTCAGCAATCCTCAGTCAAAGGGAAAATGCAATTAAAACAACCAGGCTGGACAAAGCCTCACGCAAAAGCAGTGTGGTGTTCACTGGTACATGTGGAGACCAGGCTAGGCTTTAATGGATATGGATCAGGCCACCACCTCCCCAGGCTACTGTCATCTGATAAGATCCACTGCCTATGCATTGGTGAGGCATCTGCCCTGTCCTGTACAGCCCCATGTTCTCATCAGCTCTGTAGGTACATAAACTCTCTTTAACCTCYCTMYTTAAAGAGAGTTTATGTACCTACAGAGGTACATGGCTTGCAAAAGGTCACCTGATACCTGATATAGTCTTTTTCACTGGGTTTTATTTCAGGCCAGCACTGGGTTCCCTGTCAATTCTAATTATTCTTTGTAAGGGTGGGACCAGAGKGAGGCAGAAAATTAGGAGACATGTAATTGGCTGCTATTTCAGTTCAATCCTCCATTTCACACTAAAAGAGCAGTTCTTAAAGTCTTCCTCAGCAAAATTAAGAGCATTGAAAATCCCTTTGATAAAGAATTTGAGAGCTGGACTAAGATGTTGGTTACATCCAGGCTGGAGCTGGTCCATGGTTCATAGTTGCTACTTGAGCAAAGGTTTAAGTGAGTTGTGAGACCAGCCTCTTTCAGGATGGGTTCTAGCATGTTCCTTGAATACTCTGAGAGCTAATTTGGTGTGCAGAATTCTTCAAAGGTCCAGACACCACTATGAGCTGCTGTTCTGAAAATAAGGGGAAAGTAACATTTWCAGGGCTCATTTCAGATTGCAGAAGGAATTTGTAACTTTTTGGGTACCCTCCCCACAAATGTGCCTTGGAATGTTGAATAATAATGAGGGACATCTCAGAATCACAGGATCTTTATCCAAACCAGCATAAGTTTTAGGAGCAARCAATATGGTACCTTAGAATACAGATATTTTGTACTATACCCAGAATATTTTTTTAAATTAACTCTTAAAGCTACTAATTTTCCTCCAATTTCTTCACTGAATATAAGAAGRATTTAAATGTATAACACAACATCTCTGAGTGACATAAAGATCCAGGAGAATCAGGCCAGTTCCAGATGATAGAATCACAGAATGGTTTGGGTTTGAAAGGACCTTAAAGACCATCCAGTTCCAACTCCCTGCCATGGGCAGGGACACCRTCCACTAGACCAGGTTGCTCCAAGTCCTGTCCAGCCTGACCTTGAAGACTTCCAGCAATAAGTCATTGCAAAGGAAGTGCAATACAACTGCCTTAAGAGAGTGCAGCTGTGCCATGCACTGTTTGGACAACATGAGGTCATGGTGACATTGAACAGTATCAGACAGAACTCTGATTGAGAGTCATCAGACTTGGAAGGGGGATTTGGGTCACCTTCCTGAGACATCCCCTTCACCCCTACAAGCAATAGAGATGCAGACCCCAAGCAGGGCACCTGCCTCCTCTCTCACACTTTGCATTAGGAAATTCCCTGTGCCTGACACTCAAACATGGAGATCCAGGTTGCAAAGTTGCTAGRACACTCTTGTTTCCAATTCTGGCCTCTTGTAACTAATGCTTTTCCAAGCAATTGTCTGGTTGGATTCAGGAACTGGCATATTCCAAGGGCACTTCCCAGCAGATTGTTTTCCCTCACTCATCTGTGGTAGAGATGGAGATGGAGAGACTTAGGAATTAGTTCTCATTAACCATGCTGAGTTTCTGGGCACTGATGAGATCAGCAGAGTGTGTCTATTCTAGTGTCTTGGTTTGAAAAGACAGGTGTCTGCTTAAGGAAGGTAGGAGCCTCCCCTGAAATGGAAAATGTAAACTCCCCCTCCCTCTGAGTTATTATAATTTTGAAATTAAAAAGCTCTCAGGCAAAGATATGGGAATAGGAGTAACAGTTCTTTACTAGGAAAACTAAAATTGCAAATGTAATAATACAAACAAAAAAAACCTACTGACAGAATACAACCTGACACCCTGTGGGTCAGGGTGTTGGTAGCAGTCTCATTGAATGCTGCAGTCCTCCTGGAGTGACAGATGRGGTTCTGTTGAAGCAGGGATGCTGTAGAAGGGTGTAGTCTTCCTCTGAAAATCCGGTGGTGGTGTAGATGGGCCTGGTCTTCCTCTGGGAATCCAGTGGAGAAGACAGCTGCTCCTCTGGGAAGCCAGTGGGAAAAGTTTGCTCTGGTCTCCCAAAATCTAAAATTATAACCAGGAAGGAATTCTTGGCTCCTCCCCCTGGGCAGAGCATCTCACAATGGGATGATGTAATTTTATCAGTCATGCAGTGACACTCAATGGCCCATTAACAGCAGATATTTGCCAGAGGGAGGATTGGTTTGTGGAAGAGATAAAGGAAACTCCCCAATTAACAGAAGATAACTGCCCCACCTCTAACAGATGACAAATAGAATAGACACTTATCTTACAATCCAGGACATCTTGTAACACTTTATTTAAAGTTTATGTGTTGCCTAAATATCATAATAGGCTTTGAAACCAGCCTGTTGCACCTCCTGTAGCTGTAGTAAATGTCAGGGATTCTGTCCTCCTTCCGCTGTTCTGGATGTCAGATATGGAGAGCTGGACACACTGAGTGTTTCAGTGGTCTGGTCAGAACTGTCCCTTCCCATGGCACGGCAGTTGGAATGACATGAACTTAAAAGTGCTTTTCAAATCAAACCAGTCTGATTTTCTGTGTATGTGGTAACAAGGGGGAATGGCTGGTCCATCCCAGATGTGGTAGAGCTCCATATGAATGTGGCCCATGCTCTCTCACATACTTGAAGGGACCAGTTGTAGTGTAATAGCTGGTGATGTTAAAAAATTTGCCTGAAAAGGATTTAYATGTGGATTTAGATTTAGAATATAAGCAGAGAATCACAGAATGMTTGGGGTTGTAAAGGACCTTTAAAGGTAATCTTATTCAAACCCCCCTGACATGAGCAGGGACAATTTCCACTAGACCAGGTTGCTCCAAGCCCCATCCAACCTGGTCTRYAATTCTTCCAGGGATYGGGCAGTCACAGCTTCTCTGAGCAGCCTGTTATTTCTAGATGTGCACTGAATACATGTGACACACTGGTATTTAGAATTTCTTTGTCAACAAAGTGTGGTATTTCTAGATCAGGAGCCTTCTATCCTTGATTTCCAGAGGTTGTGGCTGAGCTGTTCCAGAGCTGGTAGACACAGTGCATCAATGTGCCCACACCTAAGAATGGCTGTTTTATTATCTGCCGACAAAGGCTCGTCTTGGGAGACATAAAGTAGTCAAGGGTGAAGTCCAATCACCAGGAACAGTGGAGCTYAGTGCTCACAGAATTGTTACATCTGCATTCAGACCAGCAAAGCAAGGATGGAGACAAGCAGTCTCATTTTTCACASTCAGATGAAACTGATTGTTGCATTAAGAGCCCAGCTCTGTTGCAGAAATGCATTCCCTGACAGCCCACAGGGAATAAAAGGCTTTTCTGTGCCTTTTCTGCAGAGATCACAGGGGTTTGGGGGAAAAGCCTGTCACTTCCTGCATGTTTATGTTTGCATAATATATCTGTTAATGAAGTTGCTAGGCAATGTGGTAACAAATACAGTCATGCTGTTTTGGAGCTCACTTCTATATAAACCAGCATTCTATGAGCTGAAGAATCAATAAATCCTGGTTTGTGTTCCACCTTTAAAATCCACTCTCTACAACCACAATACAACAGCCTTCATCTTTTGTCTCTGGTTCTGTAGATGCAATCTGTGGTCTTGCTGGTTGACCTGGTGATCCGTGGGGGCTGGTAAAGTTCATGTTTCTCACTCATTCTCAGCTGTCCTGAGKATGAGTGAGAAACATGAACTTTACCTCTTTCCCTCAGCTGCAGAATGCCTTTTGGATAGTCCCCATGTGCCCATTCACTGATCTTGAGGAAAGCTATTGAGATTTTCACCTTTGAGATTTCTACTTCTGCCACAAATACAACAGAAAACAGCTAATGGGTTTTGAAGTCGCTAGTGTGAGAAACGATACTCACTTTTAGAATTTCAAAGGTTTATATTAAACCTTAACAAAATACAACAAAACAGTGAATAAGGGAAAATTACAGTGCTGGGAGCATGGAACTAWACCYCCKCGTGCTCACCCACAAAATGGCTGCTCCACCTTTTACACTCCTGGTGTTGCATCAGGTAACCCCAGCCCCTCCCAAAGTCCATCATTCAACTCTTCTTCTCTGTCTATTGGTGGAGACTCCTTTCTTGCAATTTGATTAAGGTCAGGTGTTGCCACGCTGTGCCCCCCAGCAACAAGCCTGCCCTCCCCCCAGATGCCCTCACTGCCAAGGTCATCCCGTGACAACAAGAAAACGGGAGGGGAAAGAGGAGAATGGAGAGAACATATCACAATAACATAACTATACATCAATAAAACTTCTTAACATATGCATAATATTAATCTCTTAATTGTGAGAGCTAACCATTGCATTGCATATACTCATTTATAACACTAGGAAAGAAATCTGAGGGACAGATAGATATGGGCAGAGAGAATTAGTCCACCATTTAATTTATTTCCACATATMGAAGATATATAGTCTACTTTGGAACAAAAGTGGATCCAAGGAAGAAACCTCTTCTGAGGAGTTTAGGATGAACTTTGAGTTTATCATTCTGGCTTGATTTGAGGCAATTTAAAGAGAATGCTCATGTCTCCCTTAATAGGTTCTAACAATCCAGTAAGAAACAGAGATGAGTAGATAACTGAAAAACTAACAGTTTACTAACAAGCAGCAACAGGCAAAAATAACAAATAGATTTGTGAAAAACACCAATCACGTTTTTTTAATTTTAAAGTTTAATTTTAATAAAATGGTTATAAAATAGTGATAATATATAGAGAAATAAAAATTTGAAACAATTGTGATTACAACAATATGAGACAATAAAAACAAAGAGCTCACGGATGGTCAGAGGTACTCTTTCTAAGCAAAAATAAGCCGAAAACAAACGACAAAGGTTTACAGAAGATTAACCCACTTAAAAGCAATAACCGTTGCATATTCATACACTCCATATATGATGCATCAAATTCCATTCAAACAAAAGGACTTACTGTCTGGTCAGTGTCAGCTTCTTCCATTATCTAACCCGGTGTCTTCGAGGCTGAGTGAGGCAGGAAGAAGTTTGTTTCTTCTGATAAGGGAGCAATAAATTCTCTTTCCTGAAAGATTTAGGTGTCCTGTGGCTGCTATAGCATAGTTTGAAGATATTTAACATTATGTTATAAACCCTAAACTAATATTAACCCACTTCTTAAAAAAATGACACAGCAGAACTTTCTACATAACACAAATAATATTCATTTTAATATTTGCGAAAAGCCAATCATAAAATATGCATTTTTCACCAGATTAAAAATTTCTGAAATCTCATCATGGACTGCCCCTCAGAATGAAAGGACCCCGCTGAGCAATCGCTGGCCACACACACAAACACACACACACACACAAACACAACACCACACGTACCCAAGATTGGTGCTCTGCAGTCGAGCGTGTGATTCGAAGGACAAAGGGAAAGGTGGTGTCAGTCTTCCCCCCACCCCCCTGCTCTGCTCCCTGACAATSAGAGCTCCAACTGGTATTCCCTGGGTCAAGGCACTAGAACTTTGCCTTCCTTGCAGCAGGAGACGACAGGGCAGGCAGGGCAAMGAGGCCGGGCTGGGTTTTCTGTCCTGAGCCAGGACAACAGAAGACCTTTTGCAGCCCCAGCATCCCTGCCCGAGCAGCCTCTGATGACATGCACATGTCCATACTTGTGCTTTCCTGATCCTCTGAACTCAATACAGCTGCTTGTTTTCATAGAAGTAAAACCAAATATCTTCATTCCCGTTTGACAAGTTCGGTTGAAGCTGATTAAGGCGTTCAAAAGTATTATGGGAAGTGATTGACTGGCAGCCCCCTTACAGAGAGTTAATTTCCCTAGCGTTGGGTTTTCCTTTTTTTTCTTCAGAGAATTTTCCTCCATTTGTTGTCATAGAGATYGTGAATGGACCTTGATTMAAAAGACAAAAGATYCAGCCAGGGCCTTGGCATATCATTGGAATGGCTCTGGGGGAGGGGGAGAAGCAGTGTGGCGGTTGGGAGTTTCTTTAGCTGGAGATGGTTCCTGTTTGCCGGTTGTGGGTTTTGGTGRTGGACTTCTCCTTGTTAGGAAAATCAATGTTTATGTCCAAAAAGGAGACAGACGAGTCCTTTCTGGCTTTATTCAAATAGAGGGAGAGGCCACGGGGCATTCCCCTGGGATCTCTCGAATTTTTGGAGGACACAGCCTCTTTTTTATCCTAATTTCCTGGGCAAATTTCCCTTCTCTCTTTCCCCATTGGCTGAGGTACTRGAGAGGTACAGACTTCCCAGTACYCCTGATACCAAAGATTTCCCTCTAATGTATAACCCTCCCTTTTAACTTTTAATTCTTARYGAATTTAGGGGTTTTTCTTCCCCATTGTTTCTTTCATCTTTCAATGTCTAATTTCATTTATCAGCAAACCTAAAGTTTATTTGTAAAAGCAAATATCTTTTTCCGTTCATCAATCAGTGGAACCCTTCCCATTGTTTATCTCCCAGTGCTAGTTTTATCTGCCAGCAGACCCACAGCTTGTTTGTAAAGACAAATCTGCCATTCCTCTCATCCTGCCCAGAGGGACTCTCTGCTACCYCTGAGCCTTCCTTGCCATTTCTCCCTGCCTCTGGTGGGCCACTGCCCTCAGGAGCGATTATTGAACTGGGACTTTTCAGTACCCGTCATTGCTCAGAGAAAGCTCCTCACCATCTGAAATAAATAGGGCAGGAGATCTTTCTCCTTTTTAATGCCTTTATTAAAAATCAGCTCGGGTGGGGAGAACCGACAGGTCGCACACACACTGCTGCTGCTTCCAGGAATGGTATGGAGAAGGAGGAAGAGTGCAGCTGTGTCCGCTGGTATACAGGCAGAGCAGGGGCTTCCGTCCTCACGAGAGCACCAGGAGATTCCTGGTTTTTCAGTTTGACATTCAAGGTCATCTTTCTAGCCGACATCTTCTTAGGTCAGGGTGACAGGTAAAAAGGGTCTTAGCAGACACTGGATTCCATTCCTCACCTCTAGACATCACTTAGATCTCTTAATTCCATGGTGGCTCGTTGTTTTAGGGGTTTTTCCTGCTAGATTTGGTGAGGTGTTTCCTCATTTGCATACCAGCCCCGATGTCACCTCCTCCTCACAGTCCCAGGTGCCATTTTCCAGGAAGCAGCAAGGTGATACTCYACAAAGAGGGATTTCTAACCATCAACAACAGGTAATTAAAGYAAAACTATTAACAACAGGTGATTACAACATGAAATTCTAGTTAAAAATCCAATTTAGCAGCAATTGGTTTAACCTGTTAACTCTGCAATCTTTAAAAAAAATTGACAACTTTTCTACTCATAARACCATCTGCCTGGGTGCCTCAGGGGAAAACCGGGCTCCCGTCTCCTTCCTCTTGGGAGAGAGCACCTCGTGGCTGTTTACGGGAGCCTCTGGGACATGTGAGAGCCAGGGGAACACAGAAACACCCCTCACCCTCCGCCTTCTCTCTTCTCCCTGAGCCGCCATCACCCCTGGGGAGGCCCAGTGCTGGCTWTGGCRGCCCCCTGCCTCACCCTGAGCCAACAGCGCCCCCCGCAGCCGTGGYGGAGTCACTGCAGCAGCTCTGCCCCAACAYGAGCCAGCAGCGCCCCTGGCGGTTGTGAGCGTAACTGCACCAAAGGGGCAGCACTTGATGGGCTGAAAAAGGCCGATTTTGGGAAATTTGTTCTGTTTTGTTGTTGTTGCTGTTGTCATTGATGCTTGTCTGCCCTGTTTTATATTTATATATATATAAATATATATATATGTATATAAATATATACGTATATAAATATTAAAAAAAATATATATATAAATATGTATATCTATTTTAGTAAAGAACMGTTACTCCTTTCCCCTTGCTTTTGCCTGAGACCCCTGTAATTTCAAAGTTACAATAGTAAGGAGGGGGTCATATTTTCCATTCCAGGAAGGTTCCTGCCTTCCTTGGTAGAGACCTGTGTGAAAAATGCCAATCACTTGTTTTTAAAAATTTTTAAAGTTTAATAGTAATAAAATGGTTATAAAAATAGTGATATAATTAGAGAAATAAAAATTTGAACAATTGTGATTASAACAATATGAGACAATAAAAACAAAGAGCTACGGAGGTCAGGATACCTTTTCTAGGCAAAATAAGCCCAAAAAAGGACACAGGTTTACAGGGGATTAACCCTTAAAAGCAATAACCTGTTGCATATTCATACACTCCATATATGATGCATAAATTCCATTCAAACAAAGGATTCTGTCTGGTCAGTATCAGCTTCTTCCTATTAATCCTGACAGCCTCTTCAGGGCTYAGTGAGGCGGGAAGAAGTTCGTTTCTTCTGATAASYYAGCAATAAATTCTTTTTCTCTGAAAGATTTAGGTGTCCTGTGGCTGCTATCTGGTGCAAGTACCTCATTACTTTCTTTAAAAAATATCTCACATATATAGTTTCTATTTTAATACTATGTTGTAACCCAAAACTATAACTATAACTATAAAGTAGTTTAACCCACTACTTAAAAAAATTAATACAGCATAACTTTCTAACATAACACATATAATATTCATTTTAATATTTACAAAAAGCCAATCATATAATACGCATTTTTCACACCTGTCTTTTAAGCCAGTATACCTAGTAATACAGGCTGAAAATGAGTAATACAACCCAGAAGTGGTTAAGTGGAACAGGCAGGAGGGGCAGGGTCTGTAACTTAAAAGGGTTAATGCCTTGGAAGTCCTGAAATTAAGACCAGAGCTTGGAGCAACCTGTCTCTGCCCATGGAGAGGGGTTGGAAGGAGATGAGCTTGAAGGTCCTGGCCAACTCAAACCATTCTGCATCTCTGTGATATTCAAGGAGAGTTTACCCATTTGCACAGGGCTTGGATCAGCACTGGTGGGATAGATCCTGGCTTGCATTGGAGTTTTAAGGATCTAAACACTCTCTTGGTCTATGTCTGAGCACAACCCCCCAAGTCAGCAACCCCTTTAGGGTTTCTCCTTCCCCATTCTCAGGTGAATGGTGAGTTTTAGAGAGAAGTTGAAATGTTTTTCTTCACACCTGGAAGGTTCTTGGTGTTGTATTGGGAAGAKACTACAAAACGGAAGAGAAGGAGGCTGTGGAAGCAGAATGTGTCCAGAAGACACTAATCCACACTTTTAACTGTGTTTGGMGTTTTTTCAACCAGAAGCTTCAGCTCTGTCTAAAAGAAATGAAAGACAGTGTTATTTTTTCCTTGTAATTCAGGAATCTACTATCAGTTAATAAAGGGAAGCCARAGATCAAAATATAGCTGATAAACTGTATTCCCTGATCTGCTTGAGTTTGCATCTTYCTTGGTATTGTGTTAATTAATTATCTGTTGGTCCCAATTATTTAGCTGTTAGTATGGAATTAACAACACTTTTCTGTCTAATAGGTGCAATGTAGGTGGAATCATTCCAATTTCTACTTACAGGCATGGKTAAGGGGTGTCCAGGACTGACTGATTTTAACAGACTACATTTCATTTGAATTTCTCATAATGTGTCAAGAGGTTTTGGATGAGGTAAAAAATMAATTGTTGGGAGACAGTTTCTATGTAAATCTGATTGGATGGAGGCAAAATCCTTTCCACATGGACTTGGTTGATCAATGCAGGACTCCATTCCCATGTTATCATTGCTCTRCTGTTGGTTTAATTCCTGAACCCTTTTCCTTTTTGATCTGTAGAAATGAGTTCAGACCCTGGATAGATGTCAAGCCCGTGAAAGCGATAAAAGCAAAGCCCCAGTACAAGCCACCAGAGGAGAAAATGACCCATGAAACCAGTTACAGTGCTCAGTTCAAGGGGGAAACCAGTAAGCCTTCTCCAGCTGATAACAAATACCTGGAACGCAGAAGGATACGCACTCTCTACTGTGAACCCTACAAAGAACCTCCAAAGGTGAGAAACACGGCGGAAGGGACACAGGGCCATCACTGCTCCTGGTGGGATATGTCCAAGGCAGTGAGGCTGGGCTGAACACTGCTTGCTGTCACTCCCCTTGTGTGGTGTCTTCATTCCAACCAGCACCTTGGGATCCACCTTGGAGATGGTGGTGAATAAAAAGCTAAACATGTCCCAGCCATGTGTGCTACCAGCCCAGAAAGCCAACAGGGTCCTGGGTTGATCCCACAGCATGGACAGGGAGGTCAGGGAGSGGATTCTGCCCCACTGTTCCATTCTGCCCCTCTGCTCTGTGAGACCCCCACCTGCGCTGCTGCCTTCAGCTCTGGGGTCCTCAGCATGGGAAGGACATGGATCTGTTGGACTGAGTCCAGAAGAGGCCATGGAAATGCTCCAAGAGATGGAGCACCTCTGTTATGGAGACASGCTGGGAGAGCTGAGGYTGTTTWTTTAGCCTGCAGAAGAGAAGGCTCTGGTGAGACTTCAGAGCCCCTGTCAGTGCCTAACAGGACTCCAGCAGAGCTGGAGAGGGACTTTGGARGYGGGCCTGGAGGGACAGGACAATGGAGAATGGCTTCACASTGCCAGAGGGCAGGGCTAGAAGGGATTTGGAAAGAAATTCTTGGCTGTGAGGGTGGTGAGGCCCTGTGGCTGCCTCATGCCTGYAAGTGTCCAGTGCCAGGTTTGAAGGGGCTTGGAGCAACCAGGTGTAGTAGAAGATGTCCCAGCCTATGCAGGGGGTAGGGAATGAGATGTTCTTTAAGGACTCTTCCAKCCCCCACTGTTCTATAATTCTACGGGCTCTAGCTTGAGGCACTTTGGAGACAATAGTGCCCTACATCAAGTGAGGGTAGGGCCGAGATGAAAAGGGTTTTTCTGTTGTCATTTCCTATGTGATTATCCAGGCAGCTTTTTCTTCCCCCTTCCAAAACTTTAGGAGCCCCACATACATTTTATGCTGGGAGCCAGACACCTGCCTTTAATTCAGAGCATTACACAGATTTTGACAGTATTCACTTCTGGCTTTGATCAGATCGGGAACATGTGTTGAGAAGGGTCTGAGCTGGAATGTTTTCCAGCCTTGTTTTCTAGGACCAGCAGAGGATCTGCATATTAAAGGAGTCAGTCTGTGAAGTTTTAAACAGAGGACCATAAGTTGTTCCCTAAGATGATGAGTGCTTAGATRTGTGAGGACTGAGAGGGATTGCAGGGCGAGCATGTAGGAGATGAAGACTTCTGTCTCCCTTAGTTTTTGTAACTGTCCTTCCTATTTTAGGGGTGTAGAAAAAAGATGTTGTGGYATTTTSTCATGTACCAATTAGTGTTCTGCACCTCAGGTATCCCAAGGTAATTTTCCTCCATTTTGAGAATCTGAGTCCTCTCCTGCAAGAAAGATGGAGACTTATAGCAGCCTCTTTGCCCTGAGCATCATTCCTCTGCTTCCAGTCCAGAGAGAGACAATCCTCTGTGGGTTTGCAAAACCCCTCCTGAAGTCAGAGAAAGATGCAGAAATTGATAAAATGACTGATAATATTCCCTCTCCTGTTCACCCTGCTCTCTCCTGATCTGGATACAATGGGCTCTGCTGSCTCCAGGGGCACAGACTTCAGGGCATTCTGAAAGGAGCTGGCCATTTGCCACTCAGCATAAGCTCAGCTGGTCCCCTGCCTTTGTGGCAGGGCAGAGATGAGCAGATAAGTAACATTTGTGCTGTTTCAGATCTGAATCCTGTTTTCCACTTGTCCTTGTGTCTCTCCTTCTCTCTTTCTCTCTCTCTTTCTCTCTCTCTCTCTCTCTCTCTCCACCTCTGTGTCGTTGTTTTGCCTGTCGCTCTCCATGCAGGTGGAAAAGCCTAGCACAAAGCCTTCCAAACCAAAAAAGACCACAACAAGCCATAAACCCTTGAAAAAGGCCAAAGACAAGCAGATTGCATCTGGCCGGGCTGCCAAGAAAAAGAGTGCCGAGACCTCCAACACTGCAAAGCCAGAAGATAAGGAGAAAAGTAAAGAGATGAACAATAAACTGGCTGAGGCAAAAGAGTAAATGTCACTGCACTTTCTTTCTCATTTTTTTTCCTTTTCTTTCTTTCTTCCTTCCTTCCTTTTTTATTTTTTCCCCCTTTGATTAAATAAAGGCCACAAAATTAATTAGAGGCTTCTAATCTGCTTTTTGTTCTGATTGTATTAGAAGCTTTTCTGTTTTATTTCCAAGGAGGATTAGGAAATCCTTGTTTCTGAGGTCAGGTTGTTCTGCTTTGCCTGCACGGCTCTGCACAGAGTGAGGGATGTGAGAATGTATAAGCAGGGTCCCAAGAGATGAAGGTGATGGATCAACAGTGATTACATCCAACAGCTTGTCCCTTTCCTTGGGCTTGGTTCTTCAGTGCTTTGACAGCATGGAAGTMCCCATTGAGCCAAGGAGGGGCTGTGCTCTGATCCCATGAGGCCCTTTTGGGTTGGCCATTGTGTCATCTCCTACTGGTGTCACCTGGTAAAGGGGTTTGGAGGCAGAGAGGATCAGGTTCATTCCTGGTGCCATGGATATGCTGTAAATACACCAAAATCAATGGTGTGGCCAAGAATGATTTCCCCTTTTGACACTGATGAGAATTTTGATCCAAGAAGCAACAGGAAAGGAGATCCCATGGAAGTAAAGGGCCAAATCCTCCCCAAGGGTAGTTGGGAGTACATCTAGCTGCATCAAGGCAACTTCACTCATCAGTACCACTTGAAGTCCTTGATTTAAAAAAAAAAAAAAAATTGGTGAGGGAAGGTGCAGTGAGCAGTGAAGACTTTCCAGTCACATGGCAGGTTAGACTAGGTTATCAGCAGGTTGTTCTTCCCTATTGTTTCCCCTAAGTTATGGATCTTATTAATTATTCCTGTTTTGCTTTGAATCTTGATCTYCTTTCTTCACTTCTGGGATGCCAATAGGCAGAGCTAGGTTTCAAAAAGTGGTTTAGTTTGCAGGCATGACCTTCCAAGGGGTAGAAAGAAATGTGTCACCAAGGTTGGCTAGAGCTGTCAGCCCCCGTTGTGTCTATTCTTCCAGCTGTTTATGTTCATGTTGGCTCATGGGCAACTCAAGAGGGCCATAAAAAAAAGTTTCTGGGATCCCTAGACTCCCTCCAGGCAAGATCTCAGGGTTTCAGTCCTATTTACTGTGCTCTTACACTAGGAAATCCCCAGGACCAGTTTGGAAGCCCTAAACACAGCAGGACCATTTGTCAGCGAGTATGAACTGGCCCAACAGAATGGCATTGCATGCCAGAGAATCTGGGTCACTGGATCAGTGGGAGAGTTGTGGTCCCAATCCAAATTTATGTGCCTAACTTCTGGATTGGGTCCTAAATACATAAGGATTAATTTTTGTCCCACCAAACTGAGCTGTTAYACTCTCCCATAGCAGAGTGGCTGCAAATAAAGATGCAGGGTTCTCATTCCTTATTTTTGCAGCTCCAAATTTTCTCTCCTAATATGAAGTCCAGCTTGAAARTTCCAGTGGACAATTGGGAAGCATGAAGACAGAGATGGGAAGTAGAGTGGGGAGGTGGTGTGTTGCTGTAGAGGTGGTGGAATAAGGAAAGTCTTATTGCTAGGGGTATTTTAGAGATGTGAAGCTATCTAGCAGAAAAATGGATGGGTTGGGAGGGTGAGGAGTCCCTTTTTTGGGGTTTCATCCCATTAGAATTAGTCTTTTGGAAACATAAATGAGTGTGGGCTACAAGGTTGAGTGAAATTTTCCAATGAGGAGGAAAGCTCTGTGATATACAGATAGTGACATTTGCTGGCCTTAGTAATGAATAAATGCCAAGTTCAGTGTATCATGTGATGTGTCCTGTTTGCCTTGCGCTAACAGCCTAAACCTTTGAGTATCAGTAAATGTAGTGTTCTGAATTCAGTGGTGTAATCCCCAGCTTAGCTGTGTTAGAACTGTGTGCTATGAGCTAGTCAGGTTGTGTATGTGGAAAATATATATTCATATATAGAAATATATATATATTTAAACCTCTGCTGTTTAGGAGGAAACCAGGGAAAATCCTCCAGGAAGTAAAACTGTGGAAATCTTTGTGAATGTAGTGCTTTTTTTTTTTTTTGCCTTTTTTTTTTTTTTTTTTTTTTTTTTTTTTTTTTTGCCTTTTTTTTTTTTTTTTTTTTTTTTTTTATGTGCATGCCTCATGGAGATGCTGACCTGTCCATACTGATCATTGCTTTTCTGAGTGCTCAGAAGCCCCTGCAGCACTGCTCAGCTCCGTGTCCAGAGCAGCTTGGCACAAGGCTTGTGTTGAGCTCACGGGGAGGCATGCTGCCATGCTGCTCACAGCTCTTCCAACCTGTCACATAAGGGACAACTGGCCAGAGAAGAGCAGCTCCCAAGACTTGGTGTGATTRCTTGGCTTTTAAGATGCTTCATGTATCTTCACACTCCTCAGTAATGTCCTTTCCTACAGGATGTAGCGTAKGCTGTGAAGATGATATGTCACAGCAGGCAGAACACATCAGGAAGGCACTAGACAGTTCAAATGGCTCAACACACCAATCTTACATAAGGACAGACCATGCAAAACAATTCTTCCTGTTATTTTTCAGCCCCAAGTTTCACATTTAAAGATACACCACACTTGCCACTGTTTCACCTGAAATTCAATGAGAATTTAGCCCTTGACTTCAAGGTGAACTAAATTTTGACCAAGGAACGTCACTAAGATGCTCAGACCACCTAATCCAAGCAACTCCATGGCTCTGGATGAACTGCTGAGTATCCAACTTTGGATGATTTCTTCTTAATGAAGAGCATCTATCACAGTGTTTGAAACATATGCAGTGAGTGGTCAAGATATAGTTTTCTGTTTGCATAACACATGAAGTCTTTTGGTGGCAGAGGGRTTGGAGCTAGAAGGTCCCTTCCAACCCAAGCCATTCCATGAGCTCACTACAAAGCTAGGTAGGAAGTGTTAGCCAGTGGTTTTAATTCCCTCTATACTGAAGGAACTTTCCAAGGACCATTGAGCAGCCTGCTTTTGACACCTGTCTTTGGGTGGGATGAATGGTCCTTGAAAGGTTTTCTTTGCAGAAAGAGCCTGGGAGACTGGTGAGGCCTGGATACCTTCCTCTCACATCAACAAAATAGGAGCAGAAATCCTGGCTCATGTTCCATATGCACCACATCTGCAGCATGCATCCAAGCACACACACATCCAAGCATATGGGCTGGTACTGCACTGAATACCAGGAACTACAGCAGAGGCAAGCCTCAGGGTGAAATCCTGCATTGCTGTACCTTCCACAGACTCTATGCCCATCCAACCCACTCAGGTTTATCAGAAAGGAGACCAAATCTCTGCCATTTCAAATTCACTTTGGGCTCTGAACTTGTCAATCCCACTGGGAAACAGTGCTCTGCTCTTCTGTGTTTCCAGCTACCACAATGCTGATTCTGTTCCACTGCTGATTTGTAATATGTTTTACTTTTCTTGTAAAAAGAAAAAAAAAGAAATGTTTTGCTTTTTACCCTGTGAGAGTTCCTGTGCTATTGCTTGCTTTCACATTTTCACTGTATTGTACTGTTACTCCTTTCTGCAAAATGGTGCTAATTGCTGACTGAGCTCCTGTTTTCTGACTGCTTTGCACACTGATCACTTGCTTCTTCATTTGCAGCACAGCCGGTGCCAAAACCTGGTGCCCATGCATTCCACAAACTCTTGCCTCTTGGAGGCAGATAGGAAGTGTCTAATTAATATTTTGTGGCCTGGGTTTGGTTGCGTATCACAAATTGTCTCTTGTAAACATGTTAAGCACACCTCCTTGTGGTGCTTTTTCATTGTTGATATTCTGATGAGTCTCACACATACACACACACACACACACACACACACACACACATTAATGTACCGCCAATGGATTGTGATGTGCTTGTGATCTTTGCTTGCTCAAAGGGTTCTTTTTCCAATGATAAATAAATGCTGAAGACAAATACCTCCTCCTTGATCTTGTTTTCTCAATTGGAAGCACAGTTAAGTGAAAGAAATGTCTGTCCAACCAAAATGAGGTTGTGTTGCTTAGAGTTGCCACTGTGCCTGCTGTGGGGACAGCTGGGCTGGCACAGTCTGACTCCCTTTAGGTGGCTGCTAATCTCAGACCAGTCTGGCATGAGCTGTAAGGGTTTGCAAATGCAAAGGTGGACAGTGAAGTCATGTGGGTGGCCCAAGTTTTCTTTTATTTTCTATACAAAATATCCTTGAGTGGAGAGTCTATGCAGTGCCTTGCTCATGTCCACCTTGTCCTAGCCCAGGGAGCAGAGACCAAATCCCAGTGAGAGCTGGAGGGAGGGTAGATGATGTGTATTTACCAATGTTAATTARACTTTTTTTCAACTGCCTACAGCTTTTATTTTCTCCCTAAACCAAACCTGGAAAACTTGGTCTACTGGAAGGTGTCTCTTCCCATGCTAGGGGGTTTGGAACTAGATGGTCTTRAAGGTCCCTTCCAATGGAAACTATTCCATGATTCTATYATTTTGAAACCTCTCCTCCWCCTCCTRCTCCTCTCTGTTGACATCCATGGGCCACCAAACCTTTTCTACCTTCCTGTTGCTAAGGGTGCTATTTCACATCCCTGCCTTGTTTACAAATCACTTCCTGAAGTTATTCCATTTGTGCCCACATGCTAGTAACAATGCTGCTTTCTGATGTCCTCTGTATCACCCTGCCTTCCCTTCTCCCTTCCCCACCAGTTCCATCCATTCATGAATCACACCTATCTATAGGATTTTTGGAGTGTTTCAGCTGGGCTGTAGGTTMCAGGATTTACCATTTCACTCTGTACAGCTGGTAGTGGAGAAAATGCTCYTTTCTAAAGGATTGGTTACTACTGGGGCTTATCTGTGACAATCCATAATGGGCAACAAAGTGCTTCTCCCATGACACAAAGGCACAGGGTCTTTTCCATGCTGCAGTCTTCATAGGTAATCCATCTCCTCCCTGCAGCTGCCCAAYGTGAATGCTGGAAAACACCTTGGCTGCTCTGTTGATCTCTGAACTCAGCCTTGCAAAGCCCGAATGAAGAAAGGGGCGCAGAATGCATTTCAGGGGAACAGGAGGAGCCATCCCTGCTCTTTAACCATCACTATCTGAACCCACTGGTACTGACTGACTCCTTAATCTTCACCAAATCACTAGTGACTGGCACTGCCCACCTCTTTCCAAGGGCTGTGCTGGAGGGCTTCACTGAAAATGAAGTGCTTTGTCTTACAAGACCATTTAGTGTGGAGATGTTGAGGCACTGGCTGGACATTTATTTGTCAGTGTTAGTGTCTGGGTGAAGTGAAAAATAAACTGAATTTTGAAAATTGAGTGTCCCTCTCAAATACTTAATAACAGAGTGTTTTAGAGGTCTTTTCCAACCTAAATAATTTTGTGATCTGAGAGTGATTAGAGGTTTTGCAGAGGTGTRGCTTTGACTGCCATGAGCAGTCTCATGAGGAGTTGCCTCCCTGCTTCCAATTTTACTGAGCTGCTTTTAACTACATGGTGTCCACTCATCTGGGATCCTTGTGCATGGGTGGATGAAGAAGTTTTTCCTTGACACTCTCCATCCTTCCACTCCAGCTTGGGCACAGAACTGAGCTCCCTTTGAAAAGCTCCATTATCATTTTTACATCCCTGACTGGTAAAAGGATGTTTCACCAGCTGACATATCAGCTGTTATASAAATGCAGCCTCTTGTGTCATGATATTCTTTTGATTTAGGGTTTATTTAGAGATGTGCCAGTGCAGGAGAGAAAGAGACTTTTTAAGAAGATGCTTCTGACATAGCTTGTACCTCSCAACATCCAAGGAATAAGAACCAACAGTGACATCAGATCAAGAAGAGGAGCCACACAGGAAGGAGAAATTCCCTAGAAAATCCCATGATGATATGGATGTCATCAGCTTCAAGAACAATATCCTTTCCACATTTGGAAAATATGTGGTGTTCAGACATGGGCTTCTGCTCTGCCTTGTTCTAACAGTGTCATGGTAAGTTTGATTCAGTTGGGGAATWGGCACCTCACTTCCATTTGCCCTTATTCACCTGAGCTTTCTGGGTTGGGAGCAATTCCACTAATGCCACTGGGCCTACTTCCAAGCTCAGGGGTGTGTGCTAAGGGGTAACACAGCTCTGAGTACTTCAGGACTGGTGGTGTGTCAGGAACTCTGAATTGCTTGTAAAAACTCTTAATCTCTGTTGCAGGGTGCCTTGGGAACAACTCCCTGATCCTGACTGCCATGGTGGAGGACATGTGAGGCAAGAATAAAACAAAATCCTACTAGTGGATTGAAGGCATCTTTATGCTTTCTAAAATGCCAGCTTGCCCTTCAGGGGAAGGAAGTCTGCTCCATGGAAGCCAATGACAAGGACCAGCCACCAGAAAAATGATGGATGGTAGTGGCAGATCMTAGTGATATATGAGAGCCCTGACTGCTTTCAATGTGTTTCAATGTGAGAGATGGAAGGGGAAAGCATTTCTGAACCTTCTTTGTTGTCCTCTGCCCACCCCAGCCTAGCCTGTGGCATGCAACAACCCCAAGTCCCCAAAGAGAGCTGGAGACAACGGTGTGTCCTCTCTAGCTCTGAAAGAGGTCTGCAGAACTGGGTCACAGCAAGGAGTGAGGAGCACCCTGCATGGCACACAGTGGAGGGAATCTCACCACATGATGGGTGGCAGATGGGTCTGTTCTTYTCAGTTAACAACACCTATAAGCCCTTGATGGTTCCAGTACCAGATGGTCAAGGCAGAGAAATCCAGCCCCTGGCCATTGGACTGACCTGTTCCTTGGCCTGGTTCAGGATTTAGTGCCCAACTGAGGACAAGTTCAGCTGTGGCCACCTTGCTTGGACCCAAGAGATTTGCCCAGAGAAGCTGTGGCTGCCCTATCCCTGGAAGTGTTCAAGGCAAYTGTTGTACTGGAGCTGGAGAAACCTGGTCTAGTGGAAGGTGTCCCTGTCCATGGCAGGGGGGTTGGAACAACAAGGAYMATCTTCAAGATCCTTCCCACKCAAATAATTCTGTGYTCCTGTGATTTATCAGCACAACTCCTCAGTGTACCCTGAATTTAATGAAASAGATAGTGCTTTGGAGCTGCAGGACAGTGAATGTCTTTGCCCCCCTTGCCCCTGCTCTCTTGCCRCTCCCCAAGGTTCATTGCTGATCAGAGATCTCTCCCTGTTGGCTCCTTCCCTTGCAGTCTGCAATGCCCTCACCTCCCCATCTTGACCCCGTTTGCCCACCACACCACCATTCCCTCTTGCCTTCAGAAGAATTCTCCCTCCATCCTCTCTGCCAGCTTTTCTGTGTCTGTCCCACAGCTGCTTCTCCAATCCTTTGCTTCCTCCCACCTCTCCCCCTCCAGCACCTTTCTTGTCCACATCACCCCAAATAGCCAGCTCCACCAAGGACCTTCTCGTTCCCATCCTCCCTCAGATACTGTCTCATGTCCTGTCTCTCTTGGACTGTAAGCCTTTTTCTTTGTCTGTACGTGTGATATCACTCACTGCTTGAATAAATGATACCTCACCTACCAACTGCCCCTTCTCTCTCTCTCTCCTTTCTTGGTGTGACTTCACTAGATGTGTTTGCAAGTGCCTTMTGTGTTTGTCCTGGTGGCCAGTCAAGCAGTCAGTCTTGCTTCTGCAGATCTGTCTGCTTTTTAGGATGACCCTGCTCATGCTTTTGTCCTCTGGTACTTTTGTTTCTTTTCTTTTACAGCCACAGAGACAAGCTTTGTTGGCAGTGTAGGAGCCTGGCACATTCAGAGCTGCAGGATCTTCTGTCCCTTGCCATTCTGGTGCATCTGATAGAGAGGTTGGCCTTTCTCCAGCTTCCTGCAGAGATGCCCTGTGCTGCCAGGTGCCTCGACAAAGGCAGCAGCTGAGGAGAGTGAAGGAGAAATCTTGTAGCCCAGAGCAGAAGCAGCTGATGGTAAAGGAACAACATTCCCCTGTGGCGGGAAGCAGTGGGCAGAGATGTGTCAGTGGAAATCCAAGCAGATCTGTCTCTCAGGGGYATCAGCAAAAGCTGGCTTAGCATGTTTCAGAGATGGATGCCCAGGAGGCTTCCTGTGGCTGAGAAGGTGCCCTGGACATCTGTGTCCTTCATCCCAGGCGAGGACTAGACCTGTCCATGGTTCTTTCTACCTGTGAGTACATCAAGGACCCAGTTGTCACTCAGTCTCAGATGGCTCCTTGCTGCCTCCTTGTCCTAATTTATTGCCTCAAAGTGCTAGTTTGGTTGGTGCTGGCTGGAGCTGTTAGTGTACATGGAGYTGGTGCTTCTTCCCAGGTGCTCCTTATAAACGTGGAAAGTTGCAGGAGCAGCCCAGCTCCTCTACCCTCACAGTGACCCTCACTGCCTGTGGTGTGACACCAGCCTGCCAGAAAGCAAAGGAGCCTCCTGGTCCTGCTGAGTGAGCTCAGAGCATGGTCACCAGTCTGGTAGGAGTTAGGTCTGAGGACCTAAAGAGAGGCAAAACTGAAGTAGTTTGGTGGACATGGATGGGAGAGGGATCAAGCAGTGCTCAGTCCCCTGGGCTTCTTTCAGCACCTGTTRCTGTCCTGTCCTGCCTGCAAGAGCAGACAGAAGAGATGAAATGTGTGGGCACCTCAAATCCTCAGTGAGAAGCCTGGAAATGCCATCTGGGACAAGCAAGACTTGCAGCTGGGCTGTGCCTGACATCTCCAGGCTGAAGGAATTTTGGTGTAGGTCCTGGKAAGAAGCATTGGGAAAGAGGATCAATCCCTTGATGTAGGTGATATCCTGCATCCTTTCCTATGTGCRGCCATGACTTACTTCCACCTGCCTTGCTTCCACAGTGCTGCTGCCTCCTCCTCCAGGCTGTAGATTCCACCAGTGAAAAAGCATTGAAAAAAATCTCAGCTGCAGTTTTAGGGTCTGACTAGTATTTAGGACATGATTAGTCCACGCTGCTCAGGTCCTCATCTCACTTGAAGGRATGCAGAAGTCTTCTAACATCAACATTTCTGCTAGCAGAGCTCTGTGAGAGCTTGCCTCTCTGCTGCTTTGGTTTGAACTCTGAAGGGCTGAGTTCCTTGTTGCTCATCCCACACCTACATCAGGCCAGATTTCWCAACCAGGCACTTTCTTCTTCAGACCTTGCTGGCCCCAAACAGGTGCATGTTTCTAGGTCTCACACCTTTGCAAGGACAGCAACCCCTCTGCTTGCTGAGGTATAGAACAAGGCTAAAATTCTGCACTTCCCTGATACAYCTCACAGTGTTACATCTACTGCTTGATGTGCCTTTTCCAAAGAATGCAACTGAGACCAATTATAAAGTACCATGTTAAGACCATTTCTCAGTACAAAAAAAGTTTGCATTTTTGTTGCTGTTTTGTAAAGACAACAAGCTTCAGTGCACAAAGGGCAACACGGATTCAAAAGACAGAAGTGACTTGTCATAACCTACTCATAATCTAACTGGGAATTGCATTTGCCCAGAAATCAATGAGTTTCTTTCCATCTTTTGAGGAATGTGAACCTGCCAATGCCCTCCTGGATAAGGGCACCAACCAAAAGGTGGCTCCTCCACAGACAAGYGCTGTCTCCTCACCTGAATTCTCTGGGAAAGAAAGGACAGACTTCTCATGGTGTTTTTCTTTAAAATGTTCCTTCAGCACCCAAGTTCTGTGCCTAAGGCTGTTTGCTGTTTCTGAGCCACTGACTCAGGTAGAGGGTTCCTGCTGCTTCTGGTTCTCTTAAAGGCAACTTTTAATTTTCTGTGTGCCTATACAGACTCACWACAGCTCCCAAATAGCTAAACTGCTTTAAATTAAAGTGATTTTGCAGAAGACAATACAAGTCATCAGCTCATTTTGATATGAGGCCACCAAAACATCACGGTGTGAATTCATAGAGGAACAGAGATGAGATGTAAGCAGGTCCTCCACATCTCTGAGGAACAGGATAATATTGCTGGAGCTGTCAGAGGCAAGTTTAGACCCCAAGTCACAAAATCCCAGCTCCATGTGGTTATACCAGGACCAACAAAGAGGAGATGGTGCTATGTGTGCTCATGGTGGCCCAGGAACACCCCTATTTATTTCCAGACACCTTGTGGTAACTCTGGGAAACAAATCCCTGCTGAATTTCATACTCTTTCTGCACCTCTCTCAGACATAACAAGAGGAGAAATCTGTCACCTCCAATTCATCTCTTCTACATTTCTCACCTTCTCACACAACAATTTGCCATCAGCAGCCCTCAAGAGGGCAAAGATCTTCAAACTCTTTCCTTGCTTTTCTTAGGAGTCATTTATAAATGTTGCTGCATGTGTGCTGGGGATTGTTCTGTTTCAGGATCAGGCTTTCCTTTCAGCTCTCCTATTTGCACACTGCCAGCTCACTCTTCCCAAGGCTGGTGCCTAGAGCCAGACCTCGCTGTGCAGCCCTGCAGGGAACAGCCATGGTTGTTCTCTGCTTTGCCTGCTCTGTTGTTTCTGAATACCAGCTCTGGGGGGAAATAACGTAATTACCTACCACTCACACTCCCTCCAGTTTAAAACAGGTTTGGATGGACAATCACACAATTGTCAGTATTCATGCAAACAAAGGGGAAGCCAGAGGGTGAGATGGGACAGAGTCTCTTTCTCCTCCTCAGGCCTGAAATCCATGGCTGAAGGATGCACACAGTCATGGGAAAAGAACAGGTAGATTAAAAGAAGAACACACACTGCAGGCAGCAGCTTTCTGACTGTCTTCACAGGGAGGGACCACCCTAGTGCTGCTGGGATGGAGGAATTTCCATGGTGATTCTAGCAAGGGCTCAGGAAAATGTTGGTGGATTGAAAACAGTTCATGCTGCTTCAGGGAGAGATKATTTTTTACTTTCAAAGCTCTCCTCTGAAATGCAGGGTGTAGCAGCAAGAGCAGGGTTGGATACCAAGGAAGAGGTGGGATGGCTCTGGTGTTGACCCACCTGGATTGGGTTGAACCTGGATCATCATGTACACACTGGCACAGGACAGCCTGAGATCATGCCCCATGGTTCCTGCATCCTCCCTCACTAAATGAGGTGTGACGATGTGCTTGGTACCTGCAGTAGTTACTGATGGCCTTCAAACTGCAACTGCTGGTGCTGTTGGGCACCATTTCCACTGGCAAGGATGTGCAGGCATCTCCAGCCTTCTCCAGAGACCAGGCAATGGGTCCTGTCCTACCAGATGCCTGGGCATCAGCAGGATGGACTTGGCCTGCTCTGACAGTGGGGCATCTTTCCAAAGAGAAGCTGCTCTGCATTTTCCTTTGATTTGTGGTGCTGGGCTGAGCTCATTCCCATAGGAACTACTGTGCTGAAAGAACTCAGCAGATTTCCTACCAGCCTCTGCCAACAGCTTCTGGCAGCAAATGTCTCTTCACAGTAAGCAAAAAGGGCAAGGTGAGGGTGAGTATTTGAGAGAGAGGTGTCCTGCCAGGGGTCCTCACATGGTCCTGCCCCACGAGCCTCTCACACAGAAATGGGTTTTCTCATGTCTGAGTTGGGTTGATTTCATAGACCAAGAAAATGGTAACCAGCCACTCCATGGTGTCAGCCCCTCCTTCCCTCCTCTAACCTGGAACCATTCCCTGCACAAAAATCATGCAAGACTGGGGGACAAATGGGGATCTCCACAGCCCCTTGATGCAACCACCATGCAAAGCTGCCCATTTTAAATCTTAGCAGGTTTCTTGTGCATCATCAACTGTTTTCTGCCTTTCTGCATCTTCACAGACCTGTTCCCATCCATCCATCCATCCATGTCTCTCCTCATCCCCAGAGATCCTCCTCCTCTTTCCTACTGAAGACTGACTCCCTTGTTCCCTATAGGTCTTTCCTTCCCCATCCCTCCCTCTGTGCTTTCTCAAGACCCAGCCCTCCTTCCAACARATGTCCAGAGCTTCTACTGGCAGCATCTACTCTAACTCCAGGGTTCCTTTGTTCATTTGTGCTGCCATCCAAGACTACCCAGGTACAAAGCTGATCCTGCCAGTCATCCAGTACCTTGGTGCCACCACCTGCTGGTGTCTCCTGGGGGTATCGAAAAGGGGTGCTCTCAAATTGGGGCTAGGATATGTTAGCTGGGCTTACTTTCCTTTGGTTGTTTTTAACAGGTGCTTCCTGAGTGGCACAAGAGCTCAGCTCCACTGTGAGAGGGCTTTTTCCACCCATCATGAGGGAAACAAACTGSTTCTTTGAGAGACAATTTTACAGCAAGGTGTTTGTTCGATGCYTGTTATGATCAATTGGCAAGTATTTTTTGTAGCTGATGGTGGACATGATCCTGGTCACAGTTAAACCAAGGGCTGGTCAAAAAGTCCAGCCCGAGCCCTCACATGTTTTGTGGACATCCATGAGTTRTGGACCAGTTCCTTGCAGGGAGCAGGGCTACTTACCAGCCAGCCTGAGGACATACCAAATGTGTGGTTGCTTGGGGAACCCTGCAGACCCATTGCTCATGGGGCAAATTCCACCTCAGGGGTGGCATTTTGTTTTCATGGGTCAGCTGACTGCTCTGATAGCTTTGCAATTATGCTCTTTCTTCTGCTTCCAGGACCCCTGAAAAAAACACTGGTGCTACAGAGCAAGAACCAAGTACCTTAGTGAAGGATGAATTGACATGAAGTCAGGAACCTTCGTCTGAGCATCAGCTGGAGCAAATGTATAGTTCGCATGAAATGTGTATTGTCTGGCTGGCATAAAATAAAGCTGATTGTGAGAGCTGAATGACAACTTCTGTTGTCCCTCAAGCACTTTGAAGTTATTGTGTGATGCAGTTAGCATGTCTGTGCCTTGATTTATGTGTAGTAAAGTTAGAGGAAAAAATGGGTCCATTCTCCCTTTATTCATAAATGGGAAGCAACACTGTTTTAAAGGTCTCTCTATTTTATGTGGGCAACAGAGAGAAAGATTCATATCCATAGCTTGTGGAAGGATCACCCTGGATTTCAGAGATTATGCCAGAATCCTAGTTGATAGAAATGACAACTCTCTTCAAAGATCCTTGGAAGATCTAATACATTATAAATTCTTAACCACTGTCTGGAACTTGTGTTTGGATATTGCCAGGTGAGACACACCTTGTGCAACATCRGGCAGATCCCCTTGTCACTGTGCTGTAGTCACTGTGCTGTAGTCACAGACCTTCTTCTGAGGCTGGTAAAATTCAATTGATTGCCAATTTGGGTATCACTTAAAGCTAATAATAGAATTATTTGGGTGGGAAGGGACCTTAATAGATTATTCAGTTCCACTGCCCTGCCATGGGGAAGTACATATTCCAGTAGACCAGGTTGCTCCAAGCCCCATCCAGCTTGGCCTTTAAYACTTCCAGGAATGAGGCATGTTGGGAAGGATGAAAGTTTGACAAGAAAGTCTCACAGATATGTATGCTTGGCAGAAAGATTTCTGAATGTAGAACCTGAGAATGAAATAGAGATGGAAGCAATTTTTGATATAGAAGGAAAGAATTGCGGAGCCAGTCTTACTGGATAACCAAGAAGGCAAAGGGTAGGTTAGTTAGAAGGGGTTTTATGGTTTATAGCAAAGGATAAACCCACCTCAAACAAGAAGATGTTTTTACCAAGCAGAAAGATTCCACAGGCAAACAAGTCTGCCAATGTTGCAAGTAGAAAAAYGGTCTCAGAATTTTCCACTGCAAGAAAACTGAAAAACAACTCCTAGCTTAAACTGTAACATACTAAKTTTTAGTGARTGGAGAATAGTAACATMAATYTGGTAAWTARAGTAGTTATGATAGGTTATAGATAAAAGTTAAGGTATAGACTGGTTCTTCTGTATTAAGATGCTCAGCAAAGAAAAGTATATAATGCATTGTAACCAAAACCAAAGGGTGTCCAGGCCTGCCTGCAGCTGGAGCTGACAGCTGTAGGCACAGGCTCTGTCACCCACAACCCTGGASTGCTGRAACGTCTTGGATYRAATAAACTGCATTTTGGAGAGCAGCCTGGAGTCCTGCATCTCTCATTACAGCTCTTACAGAGGCAGKCACAGCTTCTCTGGGCAACCTGTGCCAGGGTCTRGCCACTGTCACATGGAGGAACTTCTTCCTGATATCTAACCTAAATTTCCCTTCTTTCAGTCTGAACCCTTGTCCTGTCACTAAATTTCCTGATGCAGAGTTCCTCTCTGTCTTCCTTGTAGGCTCCTTCAGATACTGGAAGATGTTCTGAGGTATCCAGGTGATGCCTTAAGTTTTAGCTTTCATATTTTTCAGATTCTGTGCTGCCTAGGTGTGCATCATATTAAGTGCTGGTAAGCTCTCTTCACAGATTAGGGAGACAAAACAATTCCTTTTCTAGCCTGGGACCAAGGACAACCATTACAAGTTTCAGGCCCAAAAGCATAAACAATGGTAGTCTGAAGASAGAAAACAAGAAGGARYGGACTTCATAATCTGAAGCTGTAARWGGACAATTAACCCCAATATGCAAATGGACCAGAACTTATAAAAGTGAGAGACCTCATGACCAGTCATCCATTTCTGTGACCATTTTGGGTTTATCTTGGGTGTAGCCCTGSCTGGGCTCTCGCACTGCCCAAGGTGTATCCATTGAGGCCTTTTAATAAATACCTACTTTATTCTTTAYTTCTGTCTAACCTCTGCTCTAGGTCAGCCTTCTCAAGGTATCAAGGCAACCTTCTGCTTTCCAGGCTGAACAGCACTGACTTTCTCAGCCTGGCTTCTTCAGGAAGGTATTCTAGAGTCCTTATCAAATGCTTGGCAAGACATCAAGCTGGCACATTAGTATTTCTTCTAAGCTTATTTTCTAAAAAATGTTTTACTGAAAACTTGTGAGGTTGTTCACAATTGGAAATGTAGGAAAAATTTGGTCAARTCATGGTTGTTCTGTATGTTCATATTTTCTGTGTGAGGTTCCATATGTTCATAAGATTGGACTTGGGTGATCTTGGAGGTCTTTTCCAACMTTTATGATCCCTATAGGATGCATGTGGCACCATGATGGGAGATGTAATCCAGTTCTACAGCCTGTCCTGTACAGATGGCATGGAGTCCCCAGACTGCAATTCCAGCAAGGCAGTGGCTCAGCACACTGCAATAAATATTTCTGGGTTTAGGCTGAAYGGTTCTAACACTTAGAGCTGAGATTAGGTTTACTTTCCTAAAGTGGCAACTTTAGGCAAAAGGCTGCTCTTCCTTCACAAATTAGTTATGCAAAGCAGGTACTTCACTGGAGGTGGGGAGAACTCCATGGAGCATGGCAGCTCCATAGCCCTCCAAARCCAGAGGGTTTGGTTTGCTGCGTCTAGTTCATAAGAAAATTGCACTGGGGTTGGAGAAGTCATTCATGTATTTCAAAGTGAAAACGCAAGTCCATTATATACCTCCTCCACCTCCTCCTCCTCCTCATCCTCCTTGTCCTCATCCTCATTCTCCTCCTCCTTCTCCTCCTAATGTTCACATTGAGGAGAGTTCTCTTTCGTAGCAGGAAGCTTGGAAAGAACCTCCTCTTTAAAGGGATAAAATACAGAGGAATATTTGTCACAACTGTGTTTCTACAACCTGTTGTAGATCAAGTGAGAGCCTTCAGACCAGCTCTGCCTTAGGTTCAGATTTTTGGCAGCAGCTTTACTCAGACAGCCTGCARCTAAAAAGCTCTGGCTTGCAAGTTCTCAGGAATGGCCAATCAGGTCTATTATAAAATAAGATACTGAATTAATAGACAGAAGATTGACAGACAAAAGGCCTTAAACAGAGTTACTTACAACACAGGTTAAAACAAAGTAGTAATAGATTTCCATAGAACAGTGCACAACATAAACGTGCCCATATTARAGCTAGCAAAGAAATAGTACAGATTAGGAGTCAAGGTAATTAACACCAATTGATGATGAGTCAATCACACATAGAGTCCTTTCACTCAGCSTCTGGGAGAGTAACCACAGTGTGGTCCTGACTTCAGGGAAAAGCSKCACACATTTCCAGAGAATGTGCAGAAGACTTCTGCTTTTTGAAAGTTTTGTGTAGCTTTTACAGCTTGTAAAGCGAAGTGTCAGTCAGAAATTCAAGCTTARCTTCRTTAAATCCTYCTCTCAGGGTAAGATGTTTATTGTCAGCTGGGAATGCCACCTCAATGGCACAAGAAATAACTCACTACCTGACAGAAGTCCAGCTTGGGTTATCTCACCAAACAGCAAATTCATGTGAGGGGGAAGATGCCCTGAGATATCCCACCAGCTGATAGGCAGAACAGATAAGCCGTCCCGTGAGGAGTTACTCTGACAAGAGTAACTGATAGTAACTAATTAAATATTCACTACAAGGGATGGAGATTACATGCCTATGAATAATTGCACTGAGTGTGTGCCTCACTCAGCAGCTCAAGGATGCTTGTTACATATGATTAAGTAACTAAATGTTCTTGTATAAAATTACCATGATTCCACAATTATTAGAGAGGAGACCGGTCCAAAGGTCGAGTGCCAGATGGTGGTTGCCTGCAGGAGGTTTTGCTCTAGTTCTCTGGAGCTGTTGGTGTCCAGTCAAAGATTTTATCTATACACAATTAGGGGTAGTAACCCAGATTCTTATCTATACACAATTAGGGGTAGTAACCCAGATATCCACTGAGGAAAACTTGAGAAAAAGAGGCTTGTTCTTCCATCAGTATCAGGAGTGGCTTGGAGAGGCAGAAAATCCAACCCAAACARGCACCAGAAGACAGACATTTTGTCTGCCTCTTCAGTTCCCTGAAGGTGAGAGCAGGAACAAGTAGCCACCAGCTTTCATTTAACCAGTGGGAAATGTAGGGAAATGTGTTTGAAGTAAGAATGTGAKATTTCCCAGAGGTAGGTTTTGAAGCAGCAGAGTTGATTTAAATGCTGACCTAAATCAAGGCAGAAGAAAACATTTGTGTAACATTTGTGTAAATAGTGACATATTTTTCCARGAGACTGGCTACAATATTTCAGACAAACAAAAAAAAATTAAAATTCGAATTTAATTTCATAGAGTACGGCAGTGTTCTGACTTACCATAGAATCACAGAATGGTTTGGGTTGGAAGGGACCTTACAAACCATCTCATTCCACCCCCCTGCCATGAACAGGGACATATTCCACTAGACCAGGTTGCTCTAAGCCCCATCCAACCRGGGCTTGAACACTTCCAGGCATGGGGTATCCACAGCTTCTCTGGGCAARCTGTGTCAGGGTTTCACCACCCTCACAGCCAAGAATTTCACCCCAATGTTCCTTCTAACCCTGCCCTCCGGCAGTGAAAAGCCACTCTTCTTTGTCCTCTCACTCCAGTCCTTTGTCCAAAGTCCCTCTGCAGCTCTCTCAGTCCCTTTATGTACTGGCAGGGGCTCTAAGGTCTCCCCAGAGCCTTCTCTTCTCCAGTCTGAGCACTGAGTTCTCTCAGCCTGTCTCCATAACCTAAGTGCTCTATTCCTTGGAGCATTTCCACGGCCTCCTCTGGACTTGCTCGTAGCTCCATGTCACTCTAATGCTGGACAGCAGAGCTGCAGGTAGCACTGCAGGTGGGGAGATCTTGAACAGGGCAGAATCTCCCCCCTCCTCAGCTGCCCACACTGGGGGGATGCAGCCCAGCATCACTTCCTTATCACCTTAAAATTTTAATTTTGCCACAAGCTGGAATATTTACAGTTTGTTAAGAAAAAGTAATCATTTCTCCTAGTATTTCTCTCCCCCACCTCCTGGTGTCAGCTGCTATCCTCAGACACCTGCTTCCTTCCACTTTTTGTTCCATTACCTTTTCTTTCCCTCGATATTATGTTCTCCTCAGGTTCCTCCTACTCTCAAAAATAATCAAGTTACTAACTGCACTGCCCATCACATGTATTATAGATGAATTCCTGCCTTGGTTTTCCTTTTAGATTGCAAAGTCTTTGCAGCTGGGAGTTTCCCTAATTTCGTGACCTGCTCATCTTGATCTTATCCTGAGGTATTACTGTAATAACGTGATAGTAGGAATTATCCTCCCACCAGCAATCTTCATTCAATGCTGCTGAATTTTGCATGCCTGCTTATATCTGTGGTGTATGTTGCACATTCTTCCAGCCCTSMCTGTGGTTTGTGTCAGCAGTGGTGTAAATGTGTAAGGCTGAGGGAAAGGAGGAAATCCCCCAAGCAAAAAAAGCCAAGGCTGAAATAAGAGCAACACAGGAGACCAGAAATTAGTGCAATAAAAGAAAAGTAGTATTTCAAACTCAGACATTAATGCAATGGAGGCAGATAGAAGCAAGGGGGCAAAGTTTTCTATTCCTCCATCCAGGAGCTGGGTAAGAGTACTGGTCCAGGGAGTGCATATCCCCTAGAGAAGAGGAGCAGGAGAAGAAAGTGCTTGGGAGAGTGATTCAGACTGGATTTCACCCTTTGCAGGCTCCAGGCTTCACAGCTTTGAGTTTGAAAATTTGCTGATTTTTCATGGAATAGCATTGCCCAGGGATAAGATGTGCAAAGTTCACACTGGAGATGCTTTAGTCACCAGCAGCACTGGCAGGCATTAATGCTGCAAAGCTCTTATTTATTGGGTTAGTTCTTTTTAATGAGGCAGTGACTGAAGTTGTTCAGTGGCTGAGGAGAGCTCCAAACAGATCCATCAAAGACCAGGGCAGAAGTGAGGGAGGATTCAATTKGGCTTTGAGGCCAACAGCATCTGTGGTGTAAAGTGACCAAAACTGTTGGGATTTTTCAATCTGTCCTTGTGATTTATGGATTATGTCCTCGTTGTGTTTCCCTGCAAGGGAAACCATGGGGTGTTCATTTTAACAGACTTCTCAGATGAAATCAAGCACAAACYAGCCAAATATTACATGTGAGAACTGTTTATTGATAAAGATGGGCATGTGTCCCTCTCAGGGTCCTTTGGGTCACTGCGACCCTGAGAATGTTAAAAAGACTCTTTTCTCAGCCTGAGCGCTTGAAGGAGGAGTCAGAGCTCTTAATTTCTCAGTCTCAAGGTTGTTTATTGTTTCTTATGTATAAAAATTTTCTCCTGTCCTGCTGAGGTCCGTCCAGCAGGACAGTTCCAGGCACTCTGCCTGCCCCTGGGGTGGTGTTATGTCTTTATACTAAAAACTACGTGTACAATGTTTACAATTACTTCCCAATACCTATCACCTGTGTTGGACAGTGAGCTTCTACTCTAAACCAATCTGTAAATGCCAACATCACAGCAGAAGATGGAGGCCAAGAAGAAGAGGAAGGAGAAAGGCTGGACACGCCCAGTTCCCTCCATCTTGCCTCCTGAACCCCCATACAAAAAACCCCAAAATCTACTTTTCCACCCTGTGATAACTTCACTATTATTCTACCTAAACTGTTGTGGCTTGCTGATCTTCATATAAGGTTGGTGATTTGCTCCAGGGGTCATAATCAAAACCACAGGCATTTTGGGCTCTGTGTCAGGGTCTCTGAGCCCCCTGGCAGGGGTCTTGGCCGTCCTGGACAGCCAGAGGGATGTCCTGGGTTCCCACATGTCCCGACCAGAGAATGACAGAAAGTCAGACAGAGACGGGAAAAGAACGACACAGAGAGTTTCAGAAATGAGGACGGGGACGTTACCACCAGGATTCTGGGATGCACCGTCGGCATTGGATCGCAGCCGGCGTCTGCGCGTTCCCTGCCGGGGGAGTTGGTGCAGCACTCCCGGGAGCCGCGGCTCCGGTGCTCGGCAGACAGCGGGTGTCCCGCACGGACGGGCGGCGGGACCCCCAAGGGAGGAATCGCCGCTCGGGCTGAGCGGCGGGCAGGACAAGCCGCAGCACCGCAGCTGCGGTCAGAACCCCCGACGGCGCCGCGACAGGCTGCGACGGGGTCGTGGCGGCGATCAGAACCATGAACAGCGCCACAAGGGGATCGCGCCGGCGATGGGCTGCGGCGGGACCGGCTGCGGCGGGAGAGGCTCGGGAAGCGGCGGGATGCTCCCAGGGGTGGCGGGAGAGGCTCGGGAAGCGGCGGGATG
>NDFG01000610.1:944519-1080673 GCA_002167245.1 Sporophila hypoxantha | reverse complement strand
AGGCTCGGGAAGCGGCGGGATGTTCCCAGGGGCGGCGGGAGAGGCTCGGGAAGCGGCGGAATGCTCCCAGGGGTGGCGGGAGAGGCTCGGGAAGCGGCGAGAGAGGCTCGGGAAGCGGCGGGATGCTCCCAGCGGTAGCGGGAGAGGCTCGGGAAGCGGCGGGATGCTCCCAGGGGTGGCGGGAGAGGCTCGGGAAGCGGCAGGAGAGGCTCGGGAAGCGGCGGGATGTTCCCGGCGGTAGCGGGAGAGGCTCGGGAAGCGGCGGGAGAGGCTCGGGAAGCGGCGGGATGCTCCCAGGGGTGGCGGGAGAGGCTCGGGAAGCGGCGGGATGCTCCTAGGGGTGGCGGGAGAGGCTCGGGAAGCGGCGGGAGAGGCTCGGGAAGCGGCGGGATGCTCCCAGCGGTAGCGGGAGAGGCTCGGGAAGCGGCGGGATGCTCCCAGGGGTGGCGGGCAGGCTCCGGGCCCGGCTGCTGCGGGGAAGCAGCGAAACGAGGGTCGACGGAACAGGGGAGACAGGCGGGCAAGAAGCAGGACAGCAAGGAGGAGGCGAGCAGAGGRTAAACGAGCCAGCCTCCCCACCAAGAAACTGAGGTGGCGGGAACTAATTATGGAGTAGCTCACAGCTTTTATGTGCTAAGGCTCCTCCTATAGTCCGGTCCTTTGAGGACGGCCATTGGCTAGTCAGGGAAATTTTTGCTGGACAGCAGGTTTTGCCTGCAGGGAAAATGGCTTGCAGGCCAGTGGTGGGAGTTTTCTCTCCGCTGCTGGCTGTCAGGCGAAGTCACCGCAGAGACAGAGCTTCCCTCGCAMGGTAAAGGGGCTGCCTGCACAGGGACTGTAATGTTGGCGGTCTCCACCCCGATCGCACGTTAGACCTTCTACACATGCCACGTGTTAGGGCTCGGCCCATGTAGTWATCTTCCACCCGATGCCAGAAAATGGGTTTGTAACAGAAAATCCAGAAAATGTCGAGGCATAAATAAAAATTGAATTGTTTCCTCACAGTCTCGATAAGGTGTAAATACTCAGAACTACACTGACTCCTTGCTGATTTAACCGAGTCAAAGTCTGTCCAAATGGCGATTCAGAGGAACTGACAGACAAATGGATACCCTGCAAAAGCACTTCTATTTTAGTTGTTGAGAGAGCAGGGGTCCACACCCCACCAAAGTGCTTCTCCAACGCTTGAAATTTCAGTGGGTTTACATAAAATTTTTATCAAAAATACCATACATCCTTACACGTTTAAGGCCAGTATTCGATAAGCAAGCTATTAAAAATACATTGCATCAGATTCCTYTACTTTAAGTTAGTGTCCACATGCCGTCCATGAACAATCTATATAGCCTAAAGCAGCTAGTCTTCCTTATTGCTTCCTTGCACACGGGTGATTCCCTACTTGCCTGTTAGCTACTCTGGTATACTAAGTCTAAAACTTGCTGTCAAGTCACAGTCACGTCAAGCTAGATCTGCCAGGCTTTCTTACGCTAACTTATGCTAAGCACTTATGTACACTTGTGCTAAGTACTTACTGACTGTGAAAAACGCCAATCACTTGTTTCTTAAATTTTAAAAGTTTAAGAATAACAAAATGGTTATAAAAATGACAATATAATTAGAGTAATAATAATTTGGACAATTTGGATTAGGACAATATGAGACAATAAAAACAAAGAGTTATGGACAGTCCGGGTACCTCTTTCTGGTCAAAATAAGCCCGAAAAAGGACACACCTTAACGAGGATTAACCCTTAAAAACAATAACCTGTTGCATATTCATACACCTCATACATGATGCATAAATTCCATTCAAACACAGGATTCTGTCTGGTCAGTGTCAGCTTCTTCCTCTGAATCCTAACGGTGTCTTCAGGGATGAGTGAGGCAGGAAGAAGTTCATTTCTTCTGATAAGGGAGCAATAAATTCTCTTTCTCTGAAAGATTTAGGGGTCCTGTGTCTGCTATCTTGGTGTGAGTTCTTTCTTTTAAAAAAGTATCTTACATTGCATAGTTTCTATTTTAACATTATATTATAACCTAAAACTATATTTAACACACTATTTAAGAAAATTAATACAGCATAACTTTCTAACATAACACATATAATATTCATTTTAATATTTGCAAAAAGCCAATAATAAAATACATATTTTCCACATTTACTTATGCTAATTTCTTCTGCTTTTTTATGTAAAATAAATTCCTTATTTTTAAAGTGTTAAGGCATTGTGCCTACACATTCTTGGGCAAGAATAGGATACACTATAACCAACATAGAAGCTGGATGAAACTTGGCAAGAAACAGGGAACAAAACCTGAAAAAAATGGAGGGCAAAGCTTGCTAAAACCAGTGAGGAAATCACTGAAACAGCTAACAAGAGACGGAGCATGCCTAGAGGAGAAGGTTGAAAAGGGCACGGCAAGCAAGACGTCCAGCCTTCATCAAAGGACCARGAGGAAGATMRGGAGCCRTCRTCAGTGCGACCACCAGGGTGCCCTACACCTGCAAACGAAATGATGAGTTCTAAAGAACCACATGCCTAACCACACCTTTTCTAAGGAAAACAATGAATATGCATGAGTTATAACCACATATTGTAATCCTGTGTACCGGTGTGTGTGTATTTGGGGGGGATATCCCCCGCACACCCGGCACATTGAATAAAGCAATACCTGCTTCTTGGACTTTGTCTRGGAAATGTCTCTTGGCCCAGTTTGGGGCAATTCAATTTCAAGGCACAAAATATCCAATAGCTCTTTTTAATGCCATGAATATGCCAATATGTTGAGTTTGGTTGGTTCCCTCCCCTCCTCCAGTGATTCCTAGATGACTAATGGTCCCTTGTTTCCTCAAGACTCTTATAAATCCTAATCTGAATTATTTAACCCCCATTCATTCCTCCTTTCCTCCACTGACTTTTATCTTTTGTTTCCTTTACCTTGCTGTGTTTATTTTCTGCTCTGTCATTCCAGTCACTTCATTTCTCCTTCTACCTTTATGCATCTTTCATCATTTACCCCACTTTTCTCTGGCAAGGGGCAGGTTTTCCTACTGGTGGAGTCAATTTTTGTGGCATATCTGGGTTACTGTCAGGACTTKTTTCCTGTGTAAAATGTCTTTCATTTTGTATGAACCTGCTTTAATATTTTATCCCACATCAAAGTATAATGAAATCATCGTCCTGAAATGGCTTTTCCGTGTTGAGGTAAAGGAGCAGAGATGGCCTGGAAGGTATTATCCCCAGATAGTATTTGGTGCAAAATAAGCCACAAGATTCAGGGGAAGGAGAAGGRTGGAACAGCTGAGAAGATGCTCATGTTTGGAGTCTGGATTAGAAGAGAATGGAATGGATCCATCTGTACTTTGCCTTATAGTGGAGAACATCAAAAGCCTAAGAACAAAATAATTCCTATCCCAGCCAAAAGCAGGACAGACATGAACCACTGAAATACTTTCACTGATGACCTTTGTCTCAGAGCTAAGCAGCACAGAGATGAACTACTTTAAAGAGAAAGACCCAAAACATCTTTGCCATAAAATRTTATTCACACATCTCAGGATTCCAAAACCACACAGGACTCCATTACTTACCTTTCCTGAGATGCATATTTCCCCAAGCTGGTCCAAAATMGATCACAAGATGTYAATGAGGCTTATGACCCTCATTCATAGTGATGGGAGATCTGCTGCAGTCCTGGTGGTCTAGGAATACCTGTGAGGCAAGGTTGTTTTATCTTTTTATTGGAAGAGTGTATTTGATCTGGCTGAGATGGAGRTCATTTTTCCARAGCAGCCTTCACAGTGCTGTGTTTTGCATTGGTAGACAGAAAGGTGTTGATAACACACAAGTGTTTTGGCTACTTCTGAGCAGTGCTATCTCTCTAACACTGCCCTCCCCATCAAGGGTCTGAGAYTGGGCAAGYTRGTGGAAGGAGGCCAGATCCAGGCCAGCTGATKCAAATTAACCAAAGGGATATTCCACACCGTATGCTGTTAGCTCAGATATAAAAGCTAAGAGAGYGAGGAAGAACAGTGGGCATTCCTTATCCTACAGTGTTTGTCTTCCAGAGCAACTGCTATGRGTGCTAAAATCCTGCTTCTGGGGAAGTGACTGACCATTGGAAGTAAAGATTAAACTTTCTTCCCCTTTGATAAGTGCAAAAAAAATTGTTTTCTTTTTGCTTTAGTAAACTGCCTTATCTCAACTTARTAGTTTTCTTTTTGTCTTATTTCCCCTCTCCTGTCCCACTGGGAAGGGGAGTGATAGAGCAGCTTGCTGAGCACCTGGCATCCAGCCAAAGTCAACCCACTACAAAGAGGAYCAAGGGTTTGAGAGGACACTTTCTCAGGATCAGAACTGCTGCACCAAACTGAATTGAGCATGTTGGTCCAYACCCTCCCAGTGTCCTGGGAAGGGTTGATTAAGAAGTCAAATGCACACATGCAATATTTTACTAGGCACAAGCAATTATAAGGCACAAGCAAAATACTCTTAGTTTTTAGGATAGTGAGGCCCAGGCTGCCCAGAGAAGCTGTGGTTGCTCCATCCCTGGAAGTGTTCAAGACCAGGTTGGATGGGGCTTGGAGCACCTTGGTCTAGTGGAAAGCATCCCTGCTAATGGCAGGGGTTAGAAGAGGATGATCTTTAAGGTCTCTGCCAACCCAAACTATTATGTGATTCTATGGTTCTATAGTTGTTTCTATGGTTCTATATTTGTATGCATGAGTAGAGGCAACCAGGACCTGAAAGCATCACCAGAGCCATATTTTATCCAGATTCTTCTACGTTTACCACAAATGCCTCTATTGAACTTCACTCGGAATTAGAGTGACTGGGGACATCCTGAAAGGATGGCTGGTCCAGCCTCAGCCTAGAAGGAGGTGGAAAGAGAGACAGATTTCCCTGCAGGCCCAGGTAGTGACCAAGCAGTGACCTGGGAGACTGGCAGCAGAAGAGAAGGGCAGAGGGTTTGAAACTGCAAGGAGGGATTAATCCAAGTACACAAGTTCACAGCACCCATGATGTTCACTCCAGCTTTCTTCACAGCCAAAGGAGAGAAACAAGCACTTCCAGGAAACAACCTAACTTATCCTAAGGGAAACAGTAAAAATAGCTTGCATGAATCATATCCCAGAGAACTGAGCCAGAGGTGATAATCTCAAATATTTAAATTTATATTTACATGTCTGATGTCCAGGGAATTGAACTCRCTAGTGTTGACATCCTGTGGCCCAGAGAAGCATACACAAAAGTGTGGAAGCATCTTACTTGAAGTATGCWTTGCATGAAGGATTGCACAAAAAATGGAGATCAAAACCTTGCTACAATAGCAAAATTTGAATTCTTTGCATCTAAATTTAATACATACACACACCAACCCCAAACAATGCCAGGGCTCCATCTSTTAACACAACATTACATCATCTACTCTGATGCTGTAAAAAAGCAAGACACTTTTTTTTTTCTTGTTTACAAATAGAAAACCAAATCACAAAGAATTTAATTACTTTCATGCATTTGTATACTATAGCTATGGCACATTCCCAYCCTTAGAAATGAGTGAGTAATGGACTTCCTGCTTAAGTCTAGGTACACACAAATTATTCATAATTACTTCAGCAACATTTGTATTTGTGTCAATTTGTGTAACATTATGTACATGATATGCTGGATTTCCCAGTAAAAAGTGCAGGGAAATGGTTAAACCAAAGCTGTACTACAAAGAGATATGGGAAGAACTTGATGATCCTTATCTATCRACCCTCCCCACAGTGCTCACCTCTTCTTCCAAACAGGCTTTGGAGTCTGAACCCTAGAAAACTTCATATGTTACAAAATCAAGGGATCACCTTCCTTGCTTCTCCACCCCAGGACCACACCTTATATCCCCTCCTCAGGAATGGCCAGTTCCAACATTATCTCATGCAGGGACAGCACATATGATGAGGTTACAACAGCCCATGATAACACCTTCATGCCAACAACAGCTTCATTGTGTATTATTCCCCTTTCAGAGGTTGCATCCCACCAGGTGACCAATAGATAGTTTCAGACACAGGGGGTGATGGGAAAGACACGAGCTGTGTGGGTAGCAGCACGTGGAGAGGGCCTGTCCGTGTGTCCTCCTGTGTACGTAGGCCCCACGAGTGTGGAAAGCCAAGATCAAGGGCTTTTTGATAGAACCCTCCATGRGTTGTGTCAGGTTTTCTTCAGACATAAAGGAAACTTGGTGTCTGGAGACACAAGTTGTCTTTGTATTTCACTTTTAAGTACAAAGTGAAGTTTCTGGCTATAAATCTTAGTCACATCCCACAACCTGTGTCACCCTGCCTCTACTCTCTTCTTTCTTATCTATCATCCCAGGCTCCCAGTGCTGCTGATGGAACTTGCTGCAGGCTCAAGGAAGCTGTGGAGAAGATAAGCAGGTCAGGAAAAAGTGGCTTCCCATCTGCAGGCGCCTGGTGAGCCATGGATGTTATCCACAGTAGGAGTCAGTGCTTTACAGAGAGCAAACCTGCTCTTCCGCCCTGTCCCTGCAGAGTCTCYCTCTGATGTGCTTTTAGACCCTGTCACACTTACAGGTCTTGTAGAAACCACATTCCATGCCATGCCTGGAAAGTGCTTCTGTGGATCTGTGTGAGGTGATTCCCAGAACGTTTTCTGGAGAAGGAGAAGACAACAGAAGCTGGGGAAGCTGGGGCTAAGCAGTATCCACTTGCAGGAAATTTCCAAGTCCAAGGTAGAATAGGGAATCAATTTCCATTTTCTCCATCWTTTTAACGTGTCCAGGAAAGGAAATGAAGGGCACAGGTGCCTAGTTTGTTTCTGTTTCAGGATACAGCAAAGCCTTCAAGAGAGGTTTGCTGTGCTGGCTGATTAMGGACAACCTTGCTAYGATCTGTTATCCMGGCATGGGTCATCCAGCCACCTGCATTGTTCCCTTCAGCTCAGCTGTCTTTTAGCAAGAGAAACAGTCACTGCTCTGGAAAATGCTCCTGTTATTTTTAACAAATAAAGAGTTATAGATGCAAAAAGGCTTCTCTAAATACACTAGAAACATTTATAACTCCCAGATGTTGCAAAAAAAGGCAGTGGCTCAWAGGTACATTCCTCAATCAGCTTGARCTTATTGCCAGATAAATCCCTGTTTAAATTAGGGCACGAAATGTTAATTCCATTTGCACTATTGTGTTAACTTTCACTTGCTTTGACACTGGCAGTATCTTCCCTGTCTCTGATTARTCTCACAGTGTGTCTCTCTCATCTGAGTTTGCAGTGGTGTGGAACCTGTGATGARCCTCCTGCCGAGCAGGGGCTTTCATCTCCAGGATTTTTGTTCTACCTCTGATCCCACCAAAATTATTTTAGGGCACGCCTGGATCTTGCCTTGCTCAAGGTTGTTCTCACCCCTCAAAATGTTGGTCCTCAGAAAAAACAGGAATTCTCCCTCCAGACAATACTGCAGCACCAAGAGCCCAGCTCTGCTCTGCCTGCATCCAGAAACCCAGGAGGGACAAAGCCCCCTTGCTGGGTGGGCTGAGCAGCCCACCGTGCTTASAGGTGCTTCAGCAGGAACAGCCTTCCAATGAATGGTGCTTCCAGTGAATGGTGCCTTTAGGTCATTGTCCTTGAGGATTCTAGAATGACACAAACAGATTTAGTTACACCAGCTGCTTCATGGAAGGAAATGGAATTTCATAGGATATCCTGCAGCAGCTTAACTGGAACATCCCTTTGGGTCACTGCAGGGATTGTCCCTGCTCATGGCTTGAGCAGGCAGRTGCTCCTGGATGGTGGCAGCTGACCTTAAACTCATCCCTAGGGRAGCAGATACAGGGAAGGTCCAGTAGGATGGAACACAACTCACAGACCATGGCATTGCTTGCCATCCCAGGAAGCCGTGGGGATTCACAGCCTCCTTGCTAAGCAGTCCAGCTTTCCATTCACATGGAAGTGGGTTCCATGGGTGCTCAAAAACCAGACAAAAGGATGGGACATATTTGAAGTCCTGACATTTTAGATGCTGGAGGGTAGATACAAGGTCTCAGTCTACTGGTATTTCTTCCATGTTTGCTTTCCAAAAGTAGAAATAGAGTTGTCACTTAATAAAGTTCTAGAAATGCCTCAGCTTGAAGTAACACACAAACGAGACCATTTGCCAATGACAATAGTTTGGATTTTGTTTGATAGTACATATAGTACCTATGAGAGAGAGAGAGGGGGAATGAAAAAAAATAGAAAATGGGGGGTGGGGAGGGTGCAGAAAGAGAGTGACAGGGACAGAATAAGGAAAATATCACCACTCTGTGGATCCCAGCAATATTCTGTTGATCCTTTCCAGCTGGTCTTCTTGGTGGTGAAGGTTTCCCCAGATTGCATAGAATCCAATGGGTTAATATACGTTCAGGCTGGGTAGGAAAACCCAGGCACCTCCCTAGGGCAGGGGGGTGTTTGCCATTGTCTCTTACAACAGACTCTGGGTTTCTTGCATCATCTGCAACAAAGTCCTGTGGTGAAAGGCTTCAGGAATGACTCCGGGGGGGGGGTGGCACTTCAAGGGGTCTTTGATGGATTATGGCACTCCCTCAGCTGCCTCTCACTGGCAGCTCCCATGGATGTGACCTGTGGGGTTGGGCATTCCACAGCTGGGCCAYTTTGTGTAAGGGAGGATGGGTGTTCACTGCSTCTGACCAGAGGTTACACCCAAAACCTCCTTCCCTCCCCTCYTTTTGGGGGSAGTCAGTGAAAACCTGGCTMCMGRGGGCTGTGGTCTCCACCACCCCAAACTCAGACAGGGAAGAATCTCTGTTGCATTTGGCTTTCTTGTGGATGCATTCCTCTCCTTCAGCCTTGTTTGTTTTTTCCTAGGCCTGTGATGATTAAAAAATGGTTTTTCCCTTTATCTAGTCTTAGTGGTTTAACTTAAGATCAAAGTCCCAGTCAGATATCTTCAGGGAGGCTTCTTTGGTTCTAGCTTCTTTATAGAGTTTTTGTTARAATGAGCAAAACTTTATATCAATTTTTGAGGCCTGAACGATTACAGTCTCTGACATCAGTGAAATCTCTACAAAGAAATTATTCACACTGCCACGCCTCAGGAAAACCCTTTTCCCTGCAAATTCTGCTGCTGAGGTAGAAGCAGGGTTTCCCTGGAAATGCCATAGCATGGTCGACCTGGTTTCTCCCTAGTGGTGCAGCACAAGCCTCCCAGAACCACCAAGTCTTCTGCCAGATTCTCCTGGCTGTCCCAGAAGGAGTTAACAGCAAGAGCAAGCTGAGGAGAGGAATTTGAAGGGGCTCTGTGGGTCGGTGGGTATCGACGATTGGAGAGACAGGGAAGATGAGTCAAGGGGTCCTATGGGAATATAATTGGGATAGTAGAYGACAGRATATTTTAGTYAAGATTTTAAAATTAGTTAAGAAGCTTAGTAATATAAGTGGCAAGAATCAAGTACCTTAGTTAAAGAGTAACAAATACATTAGGAAAGAGAAGCTAGGAGTGACAGGGATAGATGTAGCAATTGTGAAGGAGCAGAGACCATAGAAATACCTTGCCTTAAGAATAATCGAACWGTTAGGAGAGGCTTGGACCATGACCAGCAGATCAAAAAGTCCTGCCAACTGGCCATGGGTGAAGAGTTCACCATGAGGAAGACAGTTTTCTTCCTCCCATATACCCACTCCCTTATTTCAAAATCCCACTGAGCCAGTTAAGGGAGTACAGTTGTGCAGCCGTAATGGATATTCAGCTAATAATAATACAAAGCAGGCAGGTAATTATAATGTAATATGTGTCCTTAGAAACTGCTTGGATATGTAAAACCTTTCCTGTATAAATAGAGAGCAGGAGTCTGTGACTCCTTGCACGTGTATTTGGAAATGATTCCCCATGTGTCCAGTGTGCTGCAATAAATACCCTTCTTTTCAACTTTAATTAGTTGAAGAGTCGTCTGTCCATGCATCAAGACTTTGAGATGGTTAAAGAATCTGAATTTATTGTGGAGTACAAAAGCTTATATACTATTTTAGGAAGGCTAGTAATATTTTASTACAATGATTTGGTTAATCATCACATAAACAAACTTATATATTTTACAACATCTCTTGCTTGCAGAGCTTGATGTAATTTTTCTTTTCTGGTAAGTCTGATTTAACATTCTTGCAAACTTGAAAACTAACTGTTCTTCCCAAGGCATTTTGTTTGCCACATCTCTTATGCTAACCAGGTCCAAAGTCCATCATCTGTCTTGTGTATCCCAATAGGAGGGTACTCACAAGATGGTGAGATCCCATCCACTGAGGTCAGGCCAGCATGGCAGCAGTCCAGCAGCTGACACCATGGGGAGACCAGGGGTGCTGGAAGGGCTTCCAGGATTGCCTTGGGCACAGGTCCACTGCCAGTAGCAAGGCCAGAAAGAGCAGAACACACATGGGATGTGTGAGCAGGTCTGAACAATGACTGCCTGTAGTCACCTGGGAYCAGAGGAGGCAGAGTTGGGACATTGCTGTGGCAGTGCTCATGTGTCACAGCTTGGAGCAGGACTGGGGCTCTGGGGATGGAATGTCCAACACCAAGAGACTATTTCATTCTCATAGAACCACAGCATAGAATCCTACAATGGTCTGGTTTAAGAATTGTCCAATTCTACCCTCCTGCCTTGGGAAGGAACATCTTCCACCAGACCAAGTTGCTCCAAGACCCATCCAATCTGGCCATGAACACTTCCAGGGATGGGGCAGTCACAGCTTCTCTGAGTACCTTTGACAGGTCTTCACCACCTTCATACTGAAAAGTAAAGATAAAYCACAGCAGGACCTTTTCCCAGAACCTTTTCCAAACAAATGTCTCTGGAAAGTCTTCTTTGGGGATACAAGCCTATTCCACCTTCTCTTGCACTTTATTCTTTATTGCACTCTGTTCCTTCAAGCRTTAAATCCAACCATCAGTACCACCTCCACATATTTTGGTCCAACTTTATCCCTTCCAACCCAACACCCACCTCCTCAAATATATCCTCAGCACCAAATCCATACCCCAGCTCAAAATCTGCACCCCCCTAGTTCCAAATCCACCCTCCTCAGACTCAAATCCACAGTTCGGCCCCAAATCTACTCCCAAATTCCTCCCCAGCTCCAAATATACCCACAGTCCCAAACCTACTCCCRAGTACAAAGCTACCCCTAAATCTGCTTCCCCTATCCCCCCAAACTCCAAATACACTTCTTTAATCCCAAATACACATCCTAAGCCCCAAATCCACCCTGTCCCATTGGATGCTCCTCCCTCCCAGCCCATCACAGAAGCCTGTCCCGCCCCAAAAAGCAGACATGTTGGCTTTAGCAGGTTTATTCTCCAGTTTTCTTTCAGAGGAGTAGGGCAGCCATGGTCAGCAAGAGGCTGGAGCAGGAAGGGAACTGTCACCGGTGTCAAATGGTGCAGTTCCCCTCTCCATAGCGCCGGCACTTCATCACCTTCAGGTAGGTCTCCACTTTGTGCAGGTCCTTCTTGAAGCAGGAGAGCAAGCCGTAGTTCTGCAGTAGCGCGTCCTCACTGCGCAGGTGGATGTCAAATTTCTCGTAAGTGGCTTTGAGGATCTGGGGACCCCGGGGGCTTCGGTCCTGCAGCTCCTGCAAGAGGATTGCGAGGTGCTGGGGGAGGTGCTGGGGGCCTGGGAATGACATGGGCCACAATYACCTCCTGCAGTGCCCCAGGCTGGGGCAGAGTGGCTGGGAATGGCCCTGAGAGTGCTGGTTGCCAGAGGCTGAACATGAGCCCYTGTGTGCCCAGGTGGGCAAGGAGCCAATGGCACCTGGCTGGCATTAGCCATGGTGGGTTCAGCAGGCCCAGGGCAGTAACAGCCCCTGGCCCTGGGCACTGCTGGGTACCTCCAGTCCRGGGGMCACTTCMGGGCCCCTCCTGGCAAGAAAGACATTGAGGTGRTTGAGCATGTACAGGGAAGGGAACGGAGCTGGGGAAGGGRCTGGAGCACTAGGAGCAGCTGAAGTAGCTGGGGAGGCTCAGACTAGAGAAAAGAAGGCTAAAAGAAGGGTGGACCTTCTCACTCTCTYWAACTCCCTGATGGGAGCATGGAGTCGGGTGGGGGTCAGGCTCRATTCCCAGGGAACAAGTGACAGGACAACAGGACACAACATCAAGCTGTGCCAGAGGTGTTTCAGGCTGAACATCAGGAAGAATTTCTTCACAGAAAGGATTGTTAAACATTGGAAGGGACGGCACAGGGAGGTGGTGAAGTCACTGTCCCTGGAGGTGTTCAGGGAATGGCTGGACATGGCATTCAGTCCTCTGGTCTGGTTGACAAGGAAGTGGTCAGTCTTGGACCTGTCTCTTATACACATCTAGATGTGTATAAGAGACATGGCATTCAGTCCTCTGGTCTGGTTGACAAGGAAGTGGTCAGTCTTGGACTTGGTGATCTTGGGAGGTCTTTTCCAACCTCAATGATTCTATGAWCTTCCACAGGCCCAGTGCCACAGTTCCCATTCAACTTTAAATGAGGTCAGGGGTTTCTCCCTCAGTCTTAAATAATATTTCGAACATATTTTTGAGTGTATGTGTTTGCAGGAAGAGCAGTGATGCAGGGGTGATGCTACAGTGAGAAGGGAGTGGGCACAGGGCTGCAGGGAGGGAGGACTGTGTCTTTGGGGTTTTAAAATAAATAGTAAGTTGCAGGGTCTCTCTGTACCTCCTTCAGTCAAGTACATGGAGCCAGGCAAATAATTCTCTCCTTTCACCCCCTTTGCCAGACAACAAAACTCTAACCCAGACCCAAGCCATGTACATCTGGAGCTGAGAGCTGCACTCCTCCTGCCCTGCTGTGGTCACCAGCTGCCACAAACAGGTAAGTTTTGGTTAAGGAAAAGGAGGCTTAAATGGGTGAAATATGATAGTTTGGCCGGTTTCTCTGTACCATTTCCTAATGCCCAAGCACATCCCAAATGGGGACCAAAATCATAGAATCGTGAGGTCACAAACTGGTTTGGGTTGGAAGGGACCTGAAAACCATCTCATTTGAAGCCTCCCTGCCATGGGCCAGGACACCTTTCACTAGATCAGGTTGCTCCAAGCCCCATTTAACCTGGTCTTGAACACTTTTAGYGATGGGCAGCCACAGCTTCTCTGGGCAACCTGTGCCGTGGCCTCACCACCCTCACAGTAAAGAATTTCTCACCCCCACAAAAATCTGGATGTGGTACTGATGCCTATCCCTACTTTCTCCTGCTGAAGTGCAAGGACAGAAGTCTCTGTTTACTCTCTGAGTCTGACTTTTCAGGGTCATTTTAATGCTGGAAGATGTAAACAATATTCCAGACTCATTTCCCACAGCTGCAGGTCACAGAGCTCTAGCTACAGGGTGAGCCTGCCAGATAAACTTAATTACAGAATAAACATAAATGAAAAGGTGTCCTGGCAGATAATACACAACTTCATTTAAAGTAACAAAGCAAAAATGAAGTAGATTATAAAGGCAACTTAGGGCAAAGGTAGAGAGAGTGACTTTTTGGACAGATAGAGACAGGACAAGGGAGAATGGTTTTTACTAAAGGAGGAGAGACTTAGATAAGGTATTAGGAAGAAATTCTTCCCTATTAGGGTGGTGAGGCCCTGGCACAGGTTGTCCAGAGAAGCTGTGGCTGCCCCATCCCTGGAAGTGTTCAAAGCCAAGCTGGATGGGGCTTGGAGCAACCTGGTCTAGTGCAAGGTGTCCCTGCCCATGGTGTGGGGTTGTAAGGAGATAAGCTTTAAGGTCCCTTCCAACCCAGACCATTCTGTGAATCTGTGATTAGTTCCTCCTTGAAGAGGATCACGCCACAGCTTTCAGCTCTCTGGATGCTGTACTGGTGTATGAGAGAAACACCAGAGTGCAGGTTTCCATCTGTACACAGATGTTTTTGTAAAATATTGTGAATCATCACAAAATTTGCCACATTTTGAAGTATTTTACATGGAGATGTAGCAAACATTATTTTGCTGTTAGTACAACTTAATAGTGTTTTGTTGCTGGGTTTGGGAAGACTTTGTGTGTGAATTATTCTGATTCCTGAGCAGTATCCCTTTGCAATGGGTGTTAACATCTGTTCTGTGTTTTCTTATCCTCCGTAGTGATGAAACCCAATGTGCAGTATCAGGATCTCATTATCTAAAGGTAAACAAAGTCCTGAGGATGCCACTGGTGCTCAGAGCAGAAGCTGGTGAGATATGTCAAGGATCTGTGAGAGCTGAGTGCCCTCTGTCTGGGAGATCTCTGCAATTCTATAGTCATGCTACATGCTGCGACTTACCCTCATCAGAGCTTGGATTCCTTCTTCCAGGTCCTTTAGTTTTTCATACACTCTGTCTGAGGTGCCAAAAACCAGATTGTTTGTGAACATCTTGCTTAGGTACTGCACCGGGGTCAGCCAGGACTGGATGAGAACCAGGGAGAACTGAAGAAGCTCCATGTCCTGAAATTGGGACGAGAAAGGGTCAAAGCTGTTCAGGGGTATTTGATAACAAGTCCTGCTCCCTCTGGAACACCTGGAGATGTGCCACCACTCCTACAGCTTCAGCAGACACAAAGTTTTCAGGCTGAAGAGCACCACCACGACCTGTGTCCTGTGCAGATAATAGTTTTTCTCATGCTTGGGGTGGGAATGTGATTTACAGTGTAGCCCAGAAAAGTATTTCTTTCTTTATGCAGGGTTCAAGTAATCAAAAAGGGAGGAGAGGGATGAAGCACACTCAAGTGTTCACAGATAAAACACTCTGTTCCTGCAGTGAAGCACAGCCGGGGTCTTCAGGCAGGTCTGTGCTTGCCCTGAGGGTGAAAAAAACTTACTGATTTCTGCTGAGCATCATCCTTCTTCACGGGAGCAGGGATGGTTTCCGAGTAACAAAATGCTACCTGGGAATTCTTGTTTGTGTGTCTTTGGTCCTCTGGAATATAGGTGCGTTCCTATGGAGACATCCCAAATACACACAGATCTATTGCCCATGTTCTGGAGAAGACCTCAGACACTTCCCAGGCTGTTCTGAATGGTTACTCTTTGCAAGAAATAAATGACAAAGTGCCTTTGGACAGGGTTGGCATATTGTGTTGGCACAATAGCTACTGGGCCTAAAGGTCTTCCTAAGRCAAGGTGTTGAGGTGAACAGAAACCACACCTAAATTAGGCTCTCCCAAGGAGTAAATGACCCCAAAGGACAGCTCATGCCAGCTCCTGTCAGCAGAAGAAACTAGATAGTTTTAAGCACTCAGACTCTCCCYGGGCCAGAGGTGACCAACACAGGAAAGTCTTGTCACATATCTGTGCCATGTCCCAGCTGATCCTGTGCAGCCATAGTCCTGAGAAGGGGGGATGAGCAGGATCAGAGTAGGGGGGCAGAGGGCTAAGAGGAGGAAACAGGGTCCAGTCTGATGGGACATAACCTGTGCTATCCTGTTTACACCCTCTTTCCTCATCAAAAGAGAACAAAGGAGACACCAATAGTTGAAAGATGTCTGTTACACAGTCCTGAAGCCATCAGACTAAAGCAGAGMAGATGACCAGAGACCACYGCACTTACAAACTCCTTGTATGTCTCGGCAGCCAGGAGGTGAAGGTGCTGAGCCCTCAGCACAGCGTTGGCAAACAGGCTGGAAAGGGGCACGGTCGGGAAGGCGGCAGCTTGCTGTGGCCACTGCAGTCCCAGGGTGATTATGGCAATGATGAGAGGAGAGAACCATGACCCTGCAGCAAAGCACAGCAAAAGGTGTTAGCRGTCCTCAGGAAACTGGGTTGAGGGGGAGTGGCACCTGGGAATTAATTCCCAGTCTCTTCTGTCCATGCTGTCTGAAGGCTCATCTTTCTTGGCACCAAGAGTAAGCTTAGCCTTCTCCAAAATTGTTTTAAACCCTTTCACCAAGAACTGCCCCAATCAAGAGCTTGTGCTTCTCCTAGTGTTACCAGCATGGAGTCATGGTTGCTCCATGAAAACTAGTATGTGTTCCAATGTTTTTCCCTGATACACTCATGGTTTTCCTTTTCTCATGAGTCCTTGCCCACGTGAAAAGAGCCTGGTGCACTCTGGTTACATGAGCACGCAGGGGATAACGAGTGCCAGGGGAAGGCCTGGGAGCACCTCAGGGTAGCCATGGTTTATGCTGCACTGCTGATGTGATGCTGGCTGTCTGCCTCACTGGGGTGAGAGATGGTGACATTACCTGTGCTCTGAGTGGCTCTCTGGGATACGACTGCAGAATTTGGTGATCTTTGTCAACCTTAAATGTTTTCAGCCTTTGACACCTGACTCACACTAGTGTCTGTCTGCTGCGAAGAACACAAACTCAATCTCAGACAAATACCCCCTGGAGGAGAAATGCCCTGGAGCCTGTAGGACTTGGCCTATTTAGARTAAAGATTAATTCATGAATTAAAGTCACATTGCAGGGAAAGGTATTCTTTTTCATTGGTTTATAAATTGCCATACTTTAAGTTAGGGCTGTCACAGAGTGTGTGTATCCCACCACATACCACCCCATCATCATCTCCTATCACCCTACACACATGGCAGCACTGACAAATCCTTTAAAACTGTAATAAAAAGTACCTGGAGCCATTCCTGCCTGGTGAGTTGCTCAGGTGTTGCTTGACAGTGAATATTTCCTCCTTTCATCTGTCAAGGGGAACTGTTGAGCCACCCTTTATATAGCAGGGYGTCTGTTTAAAATGGATCTGTGTGTCTATGACCACAACAACTGTGCATCTTCTCRGTGCATAAATGCACAGCTGTTCACAGTGGTGTTGCCTCATTGCAGTAATTTATACACAAATGTACAAGTTGGAAAGGTTGTTTGCCTCAGGATAAAGTCAGTGCTCAATGATTTTGCCATATCCTGCTCTTTATCGCAAATAGAAGTTTTCTYGTCATTGGAATACCCATCCCAAGTCACATCAATGCTTTTATATGGTGGAATTTGCTTTATCCACCTGCTRTTTCCTGTCTGGCTCTGCAGCCTTGGCTCACAATTCACAGGCCTGACTGACCATTTTGGGAGATTTCTGACTTAAAGCAAATGGCAAGTTATGCCAGGGGAGGTTCAGGTTGGATATTAGGAAAAATGACTTCCTCAAAAGGGCTGTACAGCCCTGGCACAGGCTGTCGTGGGCAGTGGTGGAGTCCCCATTCCTGGAGGGATTCAAAGCTTTGTTGATGTGGCACTTAGGGACATAGGTTAGTGGTGGGCTTGGCAGTGCTGGGGGAACAGTTTGACTCAGTGATCTRAGAGGGCTTTTCCAACCTAAACAATTCTGTGATCCTATGTTTTCCTCTTTATTGTTAGTGGGGATAGAGCTGGATGGATGTTGTCAGATTAATCCTATTTCTTTCAATTTCTACAAAAATATCAAATATTCAGCAAATAGTATTGCTGAGCTGGTTTGCTGTGGGTGTGACAAAGAGCTGTCATGCCTAGGCACTTGTTCGGGTTCCAGCCTACCCACTGCAAATCCAACTGCCAGGGCTCTGGGAGGTTTCTCTCATTCTCAGTCTGTGAGAAGATCTGGTTWTGAACATCTTCCTGCTCCTAAACASACTAAGCAGAGAGTCACTGTGGAAAGGAGGTAGAAGAGATAGGGAATAAAAGGTGGGGAAGAGAATCATAGATTCGTGGGATAGTTTGGGTTGGAAGAGACCCTAAAGCTCCTCWCATTCCAAGCTCCTGCCATGGCACACCTTCCACTAGARCAGGCTGCTCCAAGCCCAGTCCAGCCTGGCCCCACAGCACACCTACACTTTCTTTTGAGCAAAATGAAACAGAACCTCAGATGGGCAACTACAGGGGGGTCTTAAAGGCCTTTTACTCCTCATAAGGCACTGATTACCCCAAACCACACTGATTTGAACTTTTATTGGGAGTTCAGGGTCTATTTCTTTCTGGTCAGGTGGTGATTTATCTTCCCCAGACCCTGTGTTTGCCATGCCTCCCCCAGACCCTGTGTTTGTTATGCTTCCCCCCGTGTGTCCAGTTTCCAAGTGGCAGCGTCATCCCTGGTGCAGCTGGAGCATAGGGTGGAGAAGTGGTTAATAAACATGCTGTGGAGAGTATGGTCTGTTCTGAAAAGCCCCTGGGGRGGAGATGTGGTGGTGTCACAAGGTAAATGTCAGTCCTTGCACAAGTGGGAATGGCTATCAGGTATCCRGTCACCCAAGAGCCAGCAACATCTGGTTGTGTTTTTCTAGTCCAGATTATGTTTAAATAGATCAATATTTGTCAGAGATGAGCAGAGCAGCAGCACCTCAGCACAGCCCACGCCCTGCTGCCTGTGAATGACGATAATGTACCCCTGCAGCACCTTGCACCCATGTTCTGCTGCCTCTCGCTGTCACTGGCTGGCTCTCTAGTTTTGTTAGTGAAAGCTTGGTGCTCAGTCYACATTTTTTATGTTGTAGCCAAGCATGGAGATGCTGGGATGATCAGCCTGATGATCACCCAATTTCCCTGAGCCTTGGTTGTCCCCAATAATTTATGGGCATTAAATGAGAAAGAAGCATTGTGGGGAAGGTGGTGTGACTGAAGTGTTGGGCTGGGCACACCACTGGCAAAACTCTAATTGCATAAGCTCTTAAATCTCAACTTAGCATTTTTCTACACTTCAGACACAGGCATTTGCAACCTAAATCAGTATCTCTTAAAATCACTTGTCATTTCCAAGTTCCTTTTCTTTTTTGAAAGAGAGAAAAACCCCACTTCTCTTCAGCATGTTCACACATCCGCCCACCTTACCCTGAGCATCACCTACTCTAAAAAGTTTCACTAKAGAAGTGAAACAATTCTCCTTGCAGGTTTATGTGCTCCCTGATTCCTAGAAACCCCCCATCTTGGGGTGGCCTTGTGGAGAGGACCTTCCCAGCCTGGCCTCACCTTCCTACCCCAACCTTCCTTACCTGGACCTTCCTGGGTGAGCACAGCTGGCAAGTCCTGACCAAGGAGCCACTGCCAGCCCACAGCCTGGGCTCTGTGCATTGGAGGGCAATGACATGACTGACAGAGGATTGAAGTGGCAGTTGATGCCTCWTCTAGCTCACTGCTCGGAAGGTAAATTCCTTCTGGAATTTATGGATTTTGCTTACTGGAGGTAGGACTGCACAATTTCCCGAAACCCATTTGGAAAGATTTTAGAAACATAAATTCATAGAATGACCAGGATTGAAAGGGATCTTAAATATTATCTTGTTACAACTCTTTCCACTAGACCAGGTGGCTCCAAGCCCCATCCATTTTGACCTGGAACACTTCCAAGCAACAGCTTCTCTGGGAAACCTCTGCCAGYGCCTCACCACCCTCACAGCCAAGAATTTCTTCCCAGRATGTCATCCAACTCAGCCCTCTGTCAGTGTGAAGCCATTCCCCCTTGTCCTGTCAGTGTGAAACCACTCCCCCTTGTTCTGTCACTACACTGCCTTGTAAATAGTCTCTCTCCTTCTTTCTTGTAGTCTCTTTTATGCTAAAGATGTCCAGGACTGCAACTCAGTCTATGCAAAACCAGCCACCCTTGRTCAAGCAGCCCTGATTCCAGTTTCCAACATGTGGAAATGTATTTTATGATTCTTTTTTCTGAAAACCCTCCTGTTTTCTGCATCCATAAATGTTGGTTGGAGGTTTMAGCCTGCTTCCTTACTAAACCAATCTAAACCATGCTGTTTTTCTGCTTTACCAGTCAGCCTGGAGGTCTGCTGCTCATGCTCGTTTGCCACATGGACCATTACCTCTCTCCCCTGCTTCTGCAATTGTTTTTCCATAATAATTACCCATAAGAAAAATCATATACAGAGAAGTGTGCAAAAGCAGTCAGTAAGACTGCTATCTATGAAGTGCAATTTCCCTGTGACTGGCTTGGGGCTGCAGCACAGGAACCAAATAAAGGGATTTCAGGTCCCAGGAATAATCCCTACCCTTGTCCTGGGGAATGTCACAGTCACTGCCTCAAGTTTCTCCATTAGTAAAACGATGGTCCTGACACTCATTAGCAACACAGCTGGAAAGCAGGTAATGATTGCAGAGACACAGGTAGATTAAAAATAAATCTCATCTCTTCTGCTGAAAACAAAGCAAAGTCAGTCAATTTTGCCCCTTTCCAGTGATTTTTTAAATAAGTCTTTTAAATTGAAATGCAGCAACAGCAAGTTGTCCAGGAACAGGCAGCAGCAGGGACTAAAAACAGACTCTGGGAAGAGTAATTCATTCCCTTTTTTTAGCCTCTCTCTCCACCAGTGGATCTGACATCATCATGTGTCTCCCAGCATGAGCTGCCACTCAGGAACCATCAGCCTTAACCCTCCTGGGCTGAATTGCTTGGTCACTGCCTCTCCAAATGAATGCACTGTCCTAGGGGATGCCAGTGGAATGGAGAGGGAAGGTGCTGAGGTCAAATCCCAGCTCTAGCAGTGCCACAGTCCCATGGAGATTCCCAAAACAGTTTCTGCTGAAGGGTTTTCTGTAGGGTGTGGAGAGGAGCCATCCCAAGGCGCACAGTATGAGGAGGACTGGAGCCTCTCTACTCTGAGGAGAGACTGTGAGAGGTAGAATTGTTCAGCCTGGAGAAGAGAAGGCTCTGGGGACAACTTAGAGGCCCTTCCAGTGCCTAAAGGGGCTCCAAGAGACCTGGAGAAGCACTTTGGACAYGGGTATGGAGTGACAAGACAYGGGGAATGGCTTCACACTGACAGAAGGCAGGGTTAGATGGGATACTGGGAAGAAATTCCTGTCTGTCATGGTGGTGAGGCCCTAGCACAGATTTCCCAGAGGAGCTGTGGCTGCCCRATCTCTGGAAGTGTTCCAGACCAAACTGGATGGGGCTTGAAGTAATTCCAYTAGTGAAAGGTGTCCCTGCCRSTGSCAGGYGTGTGGAAGATGATGTTTCTTAAGGTCCCTTCCAACCCAAACCATTCTGTGATTCTGTGGCTTAGGGTGTTCAGCACAAGATGTCACAGATCTGCTGACTGCTGGGTGCTCAGTTTTGGCTCGATCTTGGTGGCTTCCATTCCAAAAAAAGCACTTTTTACTCCAGTGGTGCTACTGGGGGTGGTCAGCAAATACAGAAACTGCCAGCATGGTTCAACTGCAATTTTATAAGCCTGCAAAAGGGCTTACATAGTTTGTAATTTAATTTTGGAAAAGCCATCTTACTGCCTGCCTCAGTTTCCCCATGTATGAAAAGGGGTTTTGTAGAGGAGTCACTTTCAGAAACATTCCCCACTGCTTCAGCTCCCAGCTGGCAGAGTTAGGAATAACCCTTTTCCTAGGATGCTCAAGAGGTGAATTGGACCAGCCCTGAGATGGAAAGGATGTTGTGTGACCACGTACCTGACATCTGTGCATTTCTCAACCCATTTACAACAACAAGCTCAGAGGTAGTCATGTATTACCCATTTATTAAAATGTACATTTTCGGGGAAAACCCACAYAAGTCAAAGATTTGGTCCTTCAAACTGTGTTCTGGGTGGACTGCTTCTTAGGGTATTAGGGTTGTGATTCCTTTCCTTTTTGTTGTCATGGTTCACTAATGCATATTCATGGTCTAATATCTGCTTGGTTTTGTGTTTGAATTTTCTTCTTGCTTCCCTGCATCACTGTTTTCAATCTGACTCCATCTCATCAGACAAATTAAATCTGAAATGCTGGAAAATGTTTTCAAGTGAATTAAAAATTTGATTTATTTGGTGTTTCTGTTGCCTCAAGAAAGGCCATATATTCTCCTGATATTATGGGAAATTGCTTTGAATTTATGAGGAAGCCAAGCTCAAATTATGGTTATTGAATATTTCCATTAGCAAGACTCTCTGGAACTATGAGATTTTTCTTCTTTGCTTAGGGAGAAGCTTGAATGAAAACCCTGGGCTGTTTAGAACTTGACATAATCAAAATTTGGCCCTTCCTGACTCCTCAGAGTTCTGATGCACCCAGCCAGATCCTGTGCAGCAAGAACTCTCAGTTACTCCTCTCTTAAGGCATTATTTATTTATTGCATTTAAATCCTTAGKTGAGATTTCCAGGACCTTTAATTGTCTTTATTTTTGCTGAGAGTTTCAACCCAATGTTTAACCCATTCCTTGTTTAACCCATTCCCCAGGAAGAGGCAAGGAAAACATTCTGTTTTACTGCCTTACACCTCAACCACCATTTCCTGAGCTGCTTTTCTCTCTCTCCCTTGCACATCAATATTTCAATGTGCAGCTTCAATTTCAGTACTAAAATCTTGCAACTACAACCACTAGTCTCCACAGGGAAAAGCTATCATGACACTGGCAAATTCTTGGGGCAAACCCACAAGATTGCATCKCTCAGTGAGGAAACGTGGCTGCTAAATTCTTCTAAGATGTCATCTTTGAAGGAACCATGGAAWCACAGAATGGTTTGGGTGAGAAGGGACGTGACAGTTCATCTCATTCCAATCCCTGCCATGGACTGGAGCACCTTCCATTAGACCAGGTTGCTCCAGGCCCTGACCAACCTGGTCTTGAATACTCCCAGAGATGGGACATGTGCCATGGACATGTCCTACTCCCACTGTGAATCCCAAATGCAGGGCTCATTTCCTCTGGACATGACAACTAAATTGTTTGGGGACTTCATGCCACTGACTTCTCTCACCTATTGATCCCTCTTTTAAMTCCTGACTGTGGCACTCAGGCTGGGTGGAAGAAGGTGCTTCGTTCAAAATGTTCTGTTAAGGGCATTAGGGATTTCCCAGATGTTTTTCAATCTTAAGAGCATCCAAGCAATTTGGAGATACACTGCACTTTGTATCTGCTGTTTGGCAATGAATGAAATAGTCTGGATGAATTTGGGGAGAATAAACAGAATTTTCCCCCTTGGTGGAAATAAGCTTATTGCTCTAGAAAAACACAATTATACAGTGATGACTATTAAAAATAATTAAATAAGGATAATTGGCACAATTCTACATTCGCTTTCAGATACTGATGATAGTCAGGACCAGCTGTCGATGATGTCTCCAGACTTCAGCAATGTATTAATGCACAACACACGTGGTTTCTGTTCTGTGAAACACTTCATGGTTTTATAGCTCACTAGTGGTCTATTGACCACAGGTTAACACTGGATCAGTGCAGCAGAGCCCGTYCTTTACCACATGAGACACTTCTGCTCACATCTGCTTATTTCTAGGGTAATCTCATTGATGATGTGTCAGAAGAGAGTCATAAAGCCATCCAAATGCTATTAAGCACAGCTGACATCTTTATGATGCTTTTTGCAGTTGATCACTCACAGCTTTAATGACTGAAATGGTCATTGCTTTTATAGTCAGGATTTCRTCTCCCTTTGAAGGAGAGTCTGAGTTGCTTCTACCATCACAAGAGAAGGCAGAAGGGAAATTTTGACCCAGCAGAGGCTTAGGGAAAACCAAGAATCTAATACCTACATTTTTCCAGAAGAAACATATTTATTACATGACAAAGCATGGCAGGATTCAGGATTTTCCCAAAAGTGAACTTGGCCCTTGGGGCAACCCCAAGTTGGGATCTGCTGGTGACTTGTTTGTGCATCCAACATCTTGTAAATGTCAGACAGTGAGCAAATGGAAAGGGAATGCCCACACATGCCCAGTGGCTGGAAAGTAAGTGTGAAACTAGATTGTCTAAACATTTCCCCAGAGAGCCTGTATTTACAAGGTTTGTCTTTTTACAGCAACAGCCATGAATAACCCTGTTCATTCAGAGTGGAAATTCATGTAACAAGCACTCTAGTTTGGTTGTGGACCACAAGGCCTTTCCATCCCCATTCCCTAATACAAATCTATTCAGATTCTGTCAGCTGCTTAAGTATTTGGTCAATTCTGCTGACATAACTGTCTAATTGTCCTCATTTATCATGGCTCTTCTGGACAGGATTGCATTGTGAATTTGTAATTCAGCGCATCTGTCAGAGGCTGGGGGAGATGAGTGTCAGATGGGGAATGGACAGACCCATAACTGGCTGCAAAAGGAAGTCGTAATTTATTCCCATTACAGCTTCTTGGCTCCATCTAGGCTGGGAGTCTAGGCAGGCAAAAGATCTAGAAAGATCTCCCTTCTAGTAAAACTTGCCATTCCTCATCAGACAAATTACCTTGTTGGATTTAGCAATTTAAGCTTCATCTTAAATTACATATGTTTTTCTAAAGGTATTCTATATAGGGTATTTAATAACATTTTATATGGGTTTTTTTTAATCCCATTTATTAACTGTGCCATGCTTTATTTTTATCACCTCACAACTTACCTCAATGAASATRGTCTTTTCATCCCATTTCTTTCATACAATTTCCCACAGACTTAGTTTCAATCATAATGTTTCTCTGGAAATCATCCCTGTAGAAACCCTGCCTGCAGGTAAAGGAACATGCAAGTCAGTCATAGAATGGTTTGGGTTGGAAGGGACCTTAAAGACCACCCAGTCCAGACCCATCAGCCTGGGTTACCTTGTGATCCCCTAAGAGTGATGTCTGGTGGTCACAGTAGGTCCCTGCCCACGAGGGGCTGGATTTGAATCTGGAATGTAGTCCATCCTCATCAGCTCCTTCCAGTGTCCCCAGAAAATAATAATTTATATTGCTCTTAGACCAACCATGAGAAACCAAAGCCTCTTTCGCTTTTAGTTTCATTTTGCTGTCAGATAGCACTAGCAAACTATCCCTGTATTCTTTACTTGTCCAGAATAAATACATGAGCAACAAAAACTGTCATAAACAAAGTAAAATGAAGTGGCTTTGAAAACATGCCATCAAGAGTCTCTTTTCCCTTGTGTCATTTCTCAGCATACTCCTGCTACCAAACATGCTCACACACATCTCTTCCTCAGTGGCTTTCCCTCTGTAGATGCTTCAGGATTCCCAGGTGTATTTGAGACCAATTTCATTTATCTTCCCCATCATAGTTAAACTGAGAGCAATCTGTACCTGGAATGGGGTTTAAACATGGATGAACTTGTGGGTTAGATGACTATTGGAGGTCATGGCTTGTTCCCTATTTGCTTTCTAAACACATGTTCACATATGAGATACCTGTGCTTGTTCTTGGGTACAATTCAAACAGCCCGTGCAAGCTCCAAGATGCATTTTTAAAAAGTGTAATGCAGTAATTTGGTGGCTGAAAAGACCTTTGTAGAGATGGTCCCAAAATTGCAGTCATGCCCATCATGTGAGGAGGAGGCAGTATGTTCCATGCATCCTTGAACCTCTTGGCAACGGTGTGGCTGCATCTTTCCCTTCTCTGTAGAAAAAAAACAGCAGAGAGACAGCTTGGTTTCTGCCCAACATTCTTGATTTCTGCAGGGAATGTTATGGCAAAGGTCTGAGATTTGAACTGGAAACATCTGGAGATTCTTGGTGAAGCAGAGCTGCTAATGAAGGACGGGGATTCCCTCTTAGCTGCATCAGCACTTGGAGCCACCTACCCCAGGCACCCCTATGGGCTCTTCCCTCTCCTTTCCTGTCTCTCTGGTTTGATAGTCACAGGGGAAGGAGCCTTTTAATCTCTGTGTCTCACCCTGCCCATTCCCAAAACATGACTGCAAGTTTCCCTAGGCCATGCTGATGTTCTGCACCATAACCAGGGTGTGTAGCAGACCTTCACATGTAGGGCACGTRCTAACTACCACCCCCTGCCATAATCTTTTTCCTCATCCTGTATTTTAACACTCCAGAAAATTTTATATTTKATTTATATGGGGAAGTTAGGGAGATGGAAGGAATTAGAGATCAACTATATAAATAAAGGGATAAAAATCACAGGCACCATGAAGGAAGTGATAATCTGGACAGGAGAGGAGYCAATGCCCTAAGGGGAAACTTATTAAAGGGAAGACCAAAGGASAGCTTGCCAAGGTTAGGAGAAGGTCTGTGGAGGGGGTTGCAATGAGATGATCCTGAAGTTCCCCTTCCAACCCAAACCATTCTGAGYTTTTGTGAGGAAAAAAGAAGTTWTTTGCATTGCAGGAGCTGGCCTGGTTTTGATGTGGTACGTAAAGTCCTAGATATTCCATATTGTCATTGCTYGCCAGATGAGGACCACAAAACAAATGATCCACAAAATTATGGCTTTAACTCGAGGGTGAGATGTGCTGTGACATCACTGAGGGGTGCCTACTGGGTGGGCACATGATTCACTATAATTATTTAGAAGAGAGCAAGTATTTTCTCCAAGGAAAAAAAAGATAACCTCTTATTCAGAAAGAGTTAAGAGGTTCTGTTGCTTAAGAAATTCAAATCCCTTCACAGTTGTCAAAAGTAAAAAAAAAAAAAAAAAAAAAAGTGGGGGGAAAGGGAGGAAAAATTACTGGTAGGTAGGTTCCTTCTCTTTGGAGTGACTGAGACTCAAGAGAAAGGCTAACACCAGAGTTGCAGAAAGTATCTTTTTCYGGTCCAAAGAAATCCCTTCAAAACAGGGATTTCACACAACTCTTATGATACAGTTATTAAAGTTATTAGAAATGCCTTTGCCCAAATGAAGGTGCAAARGAGGCCATATGCCAAAGTCAATAGTATGGGTTTTATTTGATAGTAAATATGAGAGGACACCTGTCTGCACCTCTTGGGATGCAGCTATAGAGGTTGGGGAGAAGCAGACTGGCACAGCATCAATCGGGATGGGCTGCAACAGCACAGCATGTTCCCCTTGGCATTCCCTGGTAAAACACCTTCCTGCAAATTTGGATCCTCTATTTAGTCCAGAAATCACCTCTTGGCTGCAAGAAACCAACATCTGCTTGCTTTCCTTGCCAGCTCCACCACATCCTGCCAGGGCATCTTGGTTAGTGAAAGGAAAGACTTGGGCATCACCAGTGAAGTACCTGTGGGTTGCAAGGCTCCTGAGATTTTGAATGGATGGGAGGTCTGTCAGTGCCCAAGATTTGCAGCTTTGGGTCCTTGTGAGGCAGATATCTGCCAGAGTTGGCCCATAGCTGCTCAGACATGGTCTGAGTCAGCTCACTGACTCACAAAACATGGTGCAGCTTTCTTCCCCAAAGGGGAAGGATCTCTGTTGCATTTTTCCATTCAAGGACAAGGACATGCTTTTGTCCAAACCCAGTTGTGTCGTTTACTCTTTGCCCAGAGTTTGCTGTCATTAGCTTTAAGAGAGGACCAGGCAAAAAATGCCCTGTTGTGGAGGAGGCTGGTCACTCAGAGACAGCAGGCACAAGGACAAAGTGTGCAGCCTTTCCACAGTGCAAATATCCTCATTAATCATCATTACAAAATCCAGGCAGTCATGGGGACCATTGAATGTGACAGAGTAAGAGAAGGAAGGGGAGGGAAAGCAGAAAGTCAAGGAGGATCCTTGCTCCAAGGCTTCCAAAGATCCTCAGGCTGGCCTAGTGCTTTTCTAGTAATACTTGCGGAGTTTGAGGTAATACATGCACTAATCTTCCTGTTTCATCTTCCTGTTTCATTRTTCCTTTTTCTGATCACTGTTTCTAGGTAGATGTGCTCAGGGCATCCTCTCTGTTTGAGGGATGGCACTGGAAGATCCACATTCTGCTATGGAGCACTTCTGAGCTTTCCTTGAAAGCCAAAGGGTCAAAGAAATAAATGTTCCATTTTTTTCTCTTTTTTTTCCCCCYGGAGAGGGAGAAAAAGAGAAATTGTATATGTATTTGAGTATTTCCAACCATCTGCTCCTTACCAGGGACAGRAGCCCAACACACACCCAGCTGCCCAGCATGCACTGCTTCACCTGCCTGCTCAGGGTCCTGGTTCAGCTGTTTCTGTCACCCTGGTTTTTTAAGATTTTCTAAACCTTCTGATGTTGACATTCTTGTAGTGAACTTTATCACACACTTTCTGTAAATAACTTATTGTTTTGCCTTCTTTTATAGAAGAAGAGAAAGTTGATAGACTGTTAGTTMGTCCAGTGTGATTGGAGAGGTGGCACTGTCACCCTCCAATCCACTGTCACTTTTGGAAAACTATAAATGTTAGAGTCAGAAAATAAACTGCCTCTTTTCTTTCTTCACCTTGAGAACGGTGGTGTGCTTGTGTTCTTTCGTGTCCTATAGTGACATGTTTCCATGACAAGAAACAGTGAGATGTAATTAGAGGCTCTTCCTTCCCGAGTCAGTGGGATGCTGATGAAAACAGATGCAGGTGTCATGTCCTGAGATACCTCCCTGCCTCTCTCTCTGTCCTGTGACCCCTCCCACCTCAACTGTTAGGGGATTTATTATCATGAAACCTCTATTATAAACAAACTTGAGGCTTTTTTCAAGGAAAGAGGCTTTGTTGAGCTATAGATCCTCTTCTCTGCAAGATGCCTATATGCTGCTGTGACAGTCTCTTTTTTTGCAGGTGAGGACGCATCTGTAATGAGGCTGAGAGTTTTGACCAGGGTGAGATTTGTAGTGGAGCTGGGTGATGAGCCTCAGTGCTTCTCCTAGGGGCCCAAAAGCCACCCTTCCTCCTCTCCATGTACCCCTCGTGTTCACCTCTATGTATCTTTAGACAGATMTAACCAGAGGTGAACTTGATTTGGTTTTGGGAAGGAATCTGGACCTGTGTTCAGTATTTGGGCTGTAATCAAACACCAGCTTTGACCCCTCTTTTTTTTCCCACAGTACATCCATGCTCTCGTTGCATCCATCTGCTAAAAAGTCTGCTTCAAACTTTTCTGCTCAAGGTGCTAAAATGCTATACAGAGAATTCTGTACAGAGAATTCTGTACAGACAGCACAGAGCACCCATGAAGGGTTTTTACATTCACATGTAGACCCTTTTCCACCACCCAGTAATCTGGATTAAAATAGACTCCAGTGTCTTGGCCACGTTATTGGTTCTACTTCAGGAAAGCCACCTCTGACCTAAGTTTGTTTAAAACAAACCTCATCTGGGATTACAAAAAAAAAAAAAACAAAAAAAAAACACGACCCCAAACATACTCTTTTCCCCAGCAGCCATTTCTAGACTTTSGCTACAATTACTGTGAGTTTTCATCAAATCACAGAATGGTTTGGGTTGGAAGGGACTTTTAAAGATCCCCCAGTTCCAACTCTGCTGCAATGAGCAGAGACACCTTTAACTAGAGCCCCAGCCAGCTTGACCTGGAATGTTTCCAGGGATGGGATAGGCACAGCTTCTCTGGGCAAACTGTGCCAGTGCCTCACCACCTTCAGAATGAAAAAATTTCTTCCTCATATCTAGTCTGAATGTATCCTTTTGCAGTTTAAAACCACTCACACTTGTTCTATTACTGCAGGTACAATAAAATCTCTGCCTCCATTTCTTACAAGACTCTTTATTCCCATGCTGTACAAACCCAGACTGCTGGACCTCTGCCTGCATTTGCAATTTTAAGGATACTCATAGCAGAAGGGAAAAGAGGACAGCACCATTTCAAGAAATTCGTATTGGAAAGCACAGCAAGAATAGACTGAAATATAGCCTGGATAAAGCTACAGTCCAGGACTGATGGTTTTAAGATGACACCCAATGGTGTGGAACAAGACTGCAGCTAAGGTGTTCTGGCCACCAGGCCAGGAATAATCTTAAGTGTGCAAACTGTCCTTAAAAGATACCAGATTTAACTGGAACATCAAAATATTTTTTTTAAAAAAGTGAATGCAGGTGTAATTTCAGCCTGTGGCTGGTCTGGAACTGCCTATCCCTTCCATCTTCAGAGATGTTCATGGTGGTTTTGTACTGATTTTTATTGTATTGTATTGCATTGTATTGAGTTGTATTGTGTTGTATTGTGTTTTATTGTGTTGTATTGTATTGTATTGTATTGTATTGTATTGTATTGTGTTGTATTGTATTGTATTGTATTGTATTGTGTTGTATTGTGTTGTGTTGTGTTGTATTGTATTGTGTTGTATTGTATTACTTTATTTTATTTTACTGTATTTTATTTTATTTTGATCAGTGGAACATTTAAAAGACCTAGGCAGGAACAATGGAACAATTGTCCTCACACTGTCCAGTGGGGATAGYTGGTCACCCTCTAGTACAAAATAGGGATTCCTGCTCCAGAAAGGCTATAAGCAAGGAGAGAACAAGTAACCAATTGTGCATGATTTAGGAAAAAAAAAAAGTAGGGGAAAAGAATGAACCATTAAAAAACATCAAGAGGGACAATATTTGGGCAACCTTGTCTAGTAGAAGGTGTCCCTGCCCATGGTAGGGAGGTYGAACAAGGTCTTTAAGGTCCCTTTTAACCAAAATCACTTATTCATTCTGTAAATACTTCCATCAGTAACAGCTGTAATATATGAGCCCAGGGAGATTTTTACATGCATGAGAATGTCAGCATTCAAAGCTGATTTTCCAGATCAGGGAACAAACTGGACTGAGGCACAGGGGGACCCAAGCAGAGGTTAAACCCATAAAGTTACCCTTTTGAGTCTATCTAGGGCTTTCATGYGGTGTTCTTAGTGGCCAGCTGGATTCCACAGCCCCCTGTCTGCTGCACAAACATACCATGGGCCAAGTAGAGCTTGTCAGCATTTGTGTGGCATATTAACATGCTTAGATAATTGGATTTTGGAGCTCTTTAAGATTTTTGAGAACTAGAGAAAATGTTTTCATTCTGAGGCTATGTACCTCAGTATCCTATTTGAGTTGTATTGTGACGAGCTGAAGTAGAATTCTTTTCCCCACTTTTTCTTTCTCACAGAGAAATTCCTGACCTCCTCCAAGTCAGAGATGGGACCAATCTTTGAGCTGCACAGCCAGATTTCACCCAGGTCCGCAGGAAGCTAATTGTGTGCTCCCAGCCCAGCCAGCAGGCAATTTCCAATAATGCAGATTTTTACCTCAGAAAACCCCCAGGTTAATTTGACAAAAGGAGAAGTTTAGCATTCAAGTCCACTTTGACAAAGGGAAAGGAATGGAAGGCAAGGCAAGGTTGCAGGAGGCAAGGAAAGCAAGTCAAATGAGAATGTTGCAGGGCAAAGCAAGAAGAGCATAAAAACAGTAAGAAAGTGCAGGTGGGGGATAAGTGAGCAAGGCAATGTAAGGCAAAGGAGTGGTAGGAGAGGTGAGGGAAGGATGCCTCAGTGTTGATAAGGCAATTCAAACTTGGGGCCAGCAGGTSAAAGGAGGAGCAGGCAAGGCAAGGCAGGGCCAGGCAAAAAGAGGTAGGGAAGTCAAGGTGGGGGCCAGGTGAGTAAGCCAACTGGGGGAATGTTAGGCAGGAAAAGTGTAAGTATGCAAGGTAAGGGACATGTAAGATAAGCAAGGCAGTGGGTGTCCTAAGAGGAAGAGGCAATGCACAGTGGGGTAAGGAAAAAAGTGGTAGACAAGTCATGGTGGGGGATAGGTGAGCAAGCCAGTGCAAAGCAATGGAGTGCAACGAAGAGCACAGGAAAGACACTGAGGTTTAGTAAGGGATTGCAGGGTTGGGATAAACAAATCTAGACAAACCTAAGGAGGTGCAGGCAAGGGAAGAAAGGYCTAGGAAGGTCAAGGTGGGGGAAGGTCTCTTGAAATATAGAATTTGCATGTGCTTTCCACTCCTCAGAGGTYGTCTTCTGAAATTCTGGCAGTGCCCTTACTTTGGACAGGGTAAGCACTCTCCATGCTCGGTCTTGGTATGCAGCTGATATAGGCCTGGGGGCAGGGAATGCTCATAACAAGTGTTCTGGCACCTCTGTATGGGATCAATCCCTGGAGGTTGACAGTTTGAGACGAGGGTATGCCATTTCCTTTGAGAAGGGCTTTGAGAAGTTCCTCTCTTTGATGGATGCAGTTGGATGGGTTTGGTTGAAATTGTAGGTGACAAGAGCTTTTTCAGCTTTTTCATATTTGTGAGCTGTGTTTTTTGCCTGATATGTTCAAGTTTGTAACTGYCTCTGTGAGAGTGAAAAGATTTATTAGCCCAAAGGAGTTCATGTTGCCGTTTTGCTGTGGTGCAAATACGAATCTGCACTTGGAAGGGGAAGATCAGCGAACTCTTTTTGTCCTGACATAGTTGATTGGATCTGCACTTGGCATGGACTAGAGCTAGACGAGGCGCATGTCCTTTTTTTAATTTTTTTTTTCAAGTGGACAGCGTCATCATGTGGTTGTTTTTATGAGTGCTCACAGTGCCCAGGAAAAAGCCAAGTGTTTTTCTGTCCCGTTAGTGTGGGAGCAGTTAGGGTYAGATCTCTGTTGTGGATCCTGGCTCTTTGAGACTGAAAGAACGTGACTGGGTATAGTGCTGGGAAGGAAAATGAATAATTTTATTGTTGGCTGTGCAGCAGTTAGGCTGCAAAAAAAAAAAAAAAAAAGGAATTCTAGCTTAGCTCATTTTCTTCTAGGACTTTTTTCTGTGGGACCAGCTGCTGAATATTTCTACTTTTGTAACCGCTCTTTTGCCTGAGATTTGGATTGCTTGTCCTTGGTCCCTAGAGAGAAGGAATTCCCTAGTGAGAAGGAAGTCCCTAGCAAGAGAAGGAATTGTTTTGTCTACCTACACTATGAAGASAGCTCTCGTAATATGAAGCTCAGAACTACACACTCAAGCAGTAGAGAATCTGAAAAATATAAAAGCTAAAACCCAAGGCATCAGGCCTACCAACCGAATTCACTGTGGCAGTCATAKGGATTAAAATTCAGCAAGAGCTACTTGTGCTGCTACCTATGCCTCTTCCAACCCCTCTGTGGGAACAACTGTGCCTACCTTTAGGTTCCGACACCCAGAGAACACAATGGGAAATGCAGTGGAGAAGGGAAGGACAGGCGAGTTTGGTGTGGTTTACGTGAGGCACGCGGAAGGTGCAGCCCTGCACTGGCTTTTACTTCTAGAGCTTTTTMCTATTAGAGTAGCTGCTGGATGCTTGCAACAAAGACATGAGAGTGAAAAAACYTGATGGCAAGTCTATCTGGGAAGGAAGATTCATTGTATGTTTCTGTGTCAGCCTTCCCCTTAGAGCAGCCAACAGCAGGAAACCTTTTATGAGGGAAAAAACCTGRGGATGTCGTTCATTTTTTGTGTGCATATTTCAGCCTTCCAAAGCACATTCTTTGACCTGCAGCTCTTCATGCGAAGTCKGAGCTAACCCTTCTGATTTGTGAGACCACAAAGCAAATATTTTGGCCTCTGGGCCCRATCTGTGGAAATTTTTACACAGAGGTGAGTTAGGGCAGCATTTAAATAGTTATCAAAAATCACTCCTGAAGAGCACTTAYGAGCATTGTTCTGGCCTGGGCACGGAACATATTCATTGCTGGGCAGTACAGGCGAGCCCGTCTGAGGTTTGGGAACACACCGCAGCCCCACAGCACAAACAGGCCATGCCTCTGATCTCAGGTCACAAACAATCTGTGAAAAGTGCYTATTATATGGCTCTACGCAGATATTTACTATATGTATTTTGTTGTATCGATTAGTAGTGCTGTATTAYCKTTTTAATAGTATGACAAATGTAGTTTTGTAGTTAAAACGTAACTTTTGTAGTTAAAATAGGAACTATGTAAGTGGGATATTTTTTAAAGAAAGGAATGAGGTACTCGCAGTAGATAGCAGCCACAGGATACCTAAATCTTTCAGAGAAAGAGAATTTATTGCTCCATTATCAGAAGAAACGAACTTCTTCCTGCCTCGCTCAGGATTTAAGACGCCATTAGGATTAAGAGGAAGAAGTTGACACTGACCAGACAGAATCCTTTGTTTGAATGGAATTTATGCATCATGTATGAGGTGTATGAATATGCAACAGGTTATTGTTTTTAAGGGTTAATCSTRTGTTAACGGGTGTCCTTTTTRYGGRTTATMTTGRCCAGAAAAAGGTACCTGGACGTCCGTAACTCTTTGTTTCRATTGCCTCATATTGTCCTAATCCAAATTGTCCAWATTATTATCACTCTAATTGTATTACTATTTTATAACCATTTTATTACTATTAAACGTTTAAAATTTTAAAAACAAGAGACGGGCGTTTTTCACACAACCACAGTTTCAATCCCACTTTAAAGACAATCTCGACTTTAACCGCAGCAGGAGCCCCCTCGAACACCGCATGACCAAAGCGGCGCAAACAACACCGGCGCCGCCTTTCACAGCCCTCCGGTGGGWCACCGGTGCCGGGTCACCCGCGGCTGCCGAGCGGGACAAAGGCGGCGGGAAGGCAGAAAAGAGAAGACTGCAGTAACACTCAACCCACCGCCACTCCGGGAGCCGCCGGCCCCGCTCGGGGGCGGTCGCAGGGGACGGGGGGCCCCGCCCGGCTCCGCCTGCCCTCCTCCCCCGCCATGAGGCCGACCCGCCCCCGCCATGAGGCGGACGGCGGCTCCGTGCTGCAGCCGGCATGGAGCGGCTGGGGCGGCGCGGCCGGACGGAGAGGTTCRCCGCCTGGGGGGTGTTGTTTCCCCCTTTCATCCTCCTCCTCCTCCTTCTGGCAGGTCAGCGGGACCGGCGTGGCGCGGGGGACGGGCGCGGAGCTGCGGGCAGCGGGTGTGAGRGGGGCCGGCGAAGTTTAGGTCAGATGTGGAAGCTTTTCTGATTGAATTGGCATAGGGAGTTGGAAGGGGGTCCCCGGGGTGTCCCAGCAGAGCGGGAGCRCCTCTCTGGCTGCAGGGAGAGTAAACCTCGAGGAGACGGGACTGAGAGAGGACCTCATTAATCAATATCTGTTATCAATATCTGAACGGGGTGTGCCAGGAGGATGGAGCAGGGGCTCGGCGGTATTGAGCAGTGGAGCGGGGAGGGGGGAAGGAGGGCAACGTGCASAAGCTGATGCACAGGAAGTTACACCTGATCGTAAGGAGGAACTTTACTGTGAGGGTGTCCACACACTCGAAGAGATGGCCCAGAGTGGTTGTGGAGTCTCCCTGAATAGAGATAGTCAGGAACCGTCTGGATGCAATCCCATGCCACATGTGCTTTAACAGTTAGGAGCAGTCAGGTTGGACCAGATGATCCACCGTGGTCCCTTCCCACCTGACCCGTTCTATAATTCTGTGATTCCGTGAACCCACCCGTGTAGGACAGACCCATGATATGCAGGGTGAAGCCACCTTGGTGCTCTCCCGCCAGGGCAGAGCCTGGAGGTGGGCTGGCATGGCACAGCTGGGGCCATGAGCACGCATGGTGACATTGCAAAAGCCAGGAGCTGCTGGCACAGGGGTGTGCCAAAGCCTTGGTGTGGGGTGTCCGGTGTGGCAGCCCTGCCAAAGCCTTGGTATGGGGTGTCCTGTGTGGCAGTCGTCCTGCATTGCTGCTTCCTACAAAAATGCCTGCACTACCCCTGGCCTGCTGTTCTCCTTCTGGAGATGGTGTCRTGCTGGCTGCCCTGATTCACTTGATAGCAGGGCTGGTTGGCAGAATGATCGGTTGATTGTTCTGTTTTTTTTCATGTGTTTCTTTAATCCAGGGGTCATCTCACAGGGTTAGGGTGCATCTGCCTGGGCTGCCCCATGTGCTGTGTTGCACAGGCCTCTCCAGCCCGCGCTTGGTGCTCATTTTCAAACAGAGACCAAGTGTGAGCAGGTTCAGAGAGCTGASCTGCTAAAATCCTGTGAGCAGTCAGGCTGTGAGATGGGTCAGCAGCATGAGTCAGTGAGCAAAGGAGTCTCAGGGCAAGGTGGGAACTTTTCACCTACTTGGGGCAGGAATGGGAGTGTGGCAGAAGCTGAGATGAGGAAGGGTTGCCCYGATCCCATCACATCAACCAAAAGGGTCAGCACAGATGAAAGGCAGTAATGGCAGTGGGAGAATTAGAACCTCTCAGGTGAGCTGCAGCCTGGGAAAGGGGAGCTACAGTGCACTGGGAATGCAGAAGCATGGTTTGCCATCGTTGATTTTGAGTCTCTGCCACTTCAGTATGTGACCAAATAGGTCACCAAGGGTGATGGTATATGGGATGTGGAGTCTCTCTGAATTTATCCAGGCTGCAGGGTGATGGTGTATGGGACGTGGAGTCTCTCTGAATTTATCCAGGCTGCAGCTGAAGCCTTGACTGTGGGGATGGTGATCCCCAAGAATGTTTTTACAGTGCAGTGTCAGTGCAGTGTCATCTTCTTGGGGAAACCTGACTTAGGGCTTTGAAAACACTAAATGTCATGACAGCACAAGAGGTAGATACTGTTAAAATAYCTTCTCATAGGAATAAAAAGATAGAGGCTCTCCTGTGTTTCTTAATTGTAAAGAGCTCTCTGATTGTTGTTCCACAGATTGCTTTGTCTGGCAGAGCATTGTGGCTGGGAGCACTTGTGGCCCCAAGTGTCCTCAGCGGGGCAGAGGGCACTGCTGGCCCCTGTGCCAGGCACTGCCCTGCCACACTGGCCATGGCCCTGGTGTTGGAGCACAGTGAGGGGAGCTGCTGCCAGATGGCAAGGGATGAGGGAGCCCCAGGCTGGGACTGGGAGAAATAGCCTGTTCTCAGACAGCTTCCTTCTCTCCCGCCACRCTCCAGATCAACAAGACAGGCAGCCCAACTCAGATTTCTTCTGGACTCTTTGCTGGGATGGAAGAAATTGGTCTGTGGTGTCTTGGCATTTCAAAATGTTRTTTTTCACTTTAAAGGATTAAGTATAAGGGGAAACTGATATGGCCAGCTACAAGAATACCCATATGGAAAGCACCTAAGTCTGAAATGCAGAATGAGTGGGAATGGGCTGCCATTAGGATTACAGAGTCAGATCACGCCTCAAGGGCAGGGCTGTGATTGTATGAAACTGTTAGACTGCATTTTCTTCAAAGCTGTGCTGTACAAGATTTTGATGTTTGACATCATGAGTGTTATTTTTATTCAGCAGAAGATTGTTTGGCTCAGTGTGATAATGACTGCAAGGCTTACTGCTGTGATGGGACTGCTCCCTACTGCTGTTCATATTATGCCTACATTGGGAATGTCTTTTCGTGAGTATATTTGCACTTAAAAAAAAAAAAGGTGTGCTGTGTTCATGAAATCAGTTTAAGTTTGCTGTGGCAAAACTATGTTTTGGCAATAAACTGAGGCAGTTTGGGTTTGTTGTTTTCAGTTTGCTTTGTTTTTTTCCTTGCTGGTAACAATCTTTGGTATTCCTTTGAGGTCTCATGTTACATGTATGTTTGAAACATACCAGACAGCTTGGTGAATTGTGGGTTCTGTCCTTAGTTTGTGTACAATCATATAATTTCTGGAGCTAAGCTTTAGAGATAGTGAGAACTTAGTTTCAAGCTCGAGCTGAAAAGATCTGTGAATAGAAATCTTGTATGTTTTGTTGAAATGGTTTCTCACACTGAGTCAATAGTGATTGAGTAGTAATTCAGATTACTTGGATTTGAAATTCATATTGCTTTGAGTACTTTTTTTTTTCATTTTCACTTTTATTCACTTGTTTGTTTTTTGTTAAATAATGTTTTGGCTGTTGGTGGAWTTTTTTGAACAAATTCTAGGTGAGAATAATCTGACCCTTTAACAGTGTTATATGAATAGCATGTTTCACAGTGTTTTAAAAAACACAGCAGATGAAATCAAGTGGTTACAAATATTTTCTATCTAGAGAAAAATACAGGAATAAACTTTTGATTAAAAGACATAGACTCTAGTGCAGCTGTTTGTCTTTGCATCYGTGAGGAAGAAGAGAAGCTTGCCTGCTAATGGACCTGACTCTGGCTTTAACTAAAGTCACATGTGAAAAACGCCAATCACTTGTTTTTAAAATTTTAAAAGTTTAATAGTAATAAAATTGTTATAAAATGGTAATACAATTAGAGTAATAATAATTTGGACAATTTGGATTAGAACAATATGAGATAACAGAAACAAAGAGTTATGGACAGTTCCGGGGTACCTTTTTCTGGGCAGCATAAGCCTGAAAAAGGACCCCCGTTAACAGAGGATTAACCCTTAAAAACAATAACCTGTTGCATATTCATACACCTCATACATGATGCATAAATTCCATTCAAACAAAGGATTCTGTTTGGTCAGTGTCAGCTTCTTCCACATAAGCCTAACCCCGAGTGAGGCGGGAAGAAGTTCGTTTCTTCTGATAATGGAGCAATAAATTCTCTTTCTCTGAAAGATTTAGGTGTCCTGTGGCTGCTATCTCGGTGCGAGTCCTTTCTTTAGAAAGAAAGTATCCTACATAGCAGTTTCTATTTTAACATTTTGTTATAACCTAAAACTATATTTAACACACTACTTAAGAGAATTAATACAGCATTACTTTCTAACACAACATATATAATATTCATTTTAATATTTGTGAAAAGCCAATCATAAAATACACATTTTTCGCATCACATTTCACAAGTCGTACATTCATGTGCAAGGGCAAATCTAAATAAAACATAAAATGTGGTTCTTCATGATAGGGCATCTTATTTTCTGTTGCATCAATTACACTAGTAATTTCCTTAGCCTTTAGCATACAGTCTGTGACTAATTTTTGGTTTGTGAGAAATGGCTACTCACTTTTAATAATTTTAGAAAGGTTTATTAAACCTTATCCAAAAATACAACAGAAGACTGAATAGAGAAAATGTTATGGCACCTGGAGCAAGGGATTTTTCCCACCATGTGCTCACCCACACAATGGAGGTTTTGCCTTTTAACCCTTTAACCCCTCCCAAAGTTCTGTCCATCGACTCCTTCTTTGCTGTCCAGTGGTGGAGATCWCTTCCTCAGACCCTGATTGGAGGTCAGATGTCACCATAGTGAGAAGCCAGCCCTCCTGGATGTCCCAACCCGGCTGTCCCTTGATAACCACATGAAGGGGTACAACATAARCATAAATCTAGAAAACTTTTCTTAACCTATATACATGATATTTGTCTGTTAATTGTYAGAGTCAATCATTGCATTACTCATCTATCACAGGTTTATATTCTTGACTAAAACCAGAGAGGATAAAAATGACATGGCATATGGAGTGCCTGGTACTTGGGAAAGACTGAGTGGGAAGGTGGRAGTTGTTTTTTTTTAGAATGACTCCTCTGATGCAAGTTTTGTTTCAGCCATGGTACCTGGGGAATATTCCAGTGTTCCCATCAGTATATTTTATAGCACTTTGAAGGAGTAGGCAGAGTGATGGTATTTTAATACAGAGCTGATCCACAGTTTTTAAAACAGATCACATGCTTCCTGGGCTTAAGGAAATAAAATTATGGTAGAACACCAGAATCCTTCATTCATCTGGAAATGACAAAGCATGTATTTAAGATGGATGTTGTAGAATGACAAGTGATTTTTTTTCCTGATTACCGAGTGAATGTTTGCTTTGATTTGTTTCTCTGTTTTTTCATTWCAAAATTGTTTTTCCATTTACAAGCATCAAAGGAGTTTCTCATTCTGAATACCTTGTTCCAGACCTCGTGTGGTTGGGAATGATGGACACAAGAGCATAGGACATCACATTATAAGAAGGAGGCTTCCTGTAGAACAAGTGGATTTAATCTCTCACTTCCGTGAGTGCATAGCTAGCATTTGTCTAGCCTGATGTCAGAGCTGTGCTTTGTGAAGGCCTTGACCAGGGGGTTCTTTAGAGCAACTGCTGAAATGCTGAAACCATGCCTTCAGCACCAAGTTGGCACCTTGTCTTTGGTATGTTTCTTTAACAAATATAAATAGGTATAGAATTAGAGCTGAGTGTGAGTGGCTCTGACACATTTGGAAGGGTTTGCTATCTGGGTGGATTTGAATACTAGAGGAGGCTCTTGCAAGTGCTGTTTGCCACAACACATCTTGAAGAAGYCATTTGATCCTTCTAATTTTTTATGGCTAAATACTCCAATGCATAGACTTGAAGATCAGTCAGCAGTTGTTATACTCCTTTGACCCAAAATTTTGCATGATGAAGTCACAGATTATTTTTTTTTTTTTTCCTAAAAGCAGGTCAGGACATGTSTTTTTTAAACATGTAATCTCATTTTGAAAACTTTCCCCTTCCCTCCCCTTCTCCCTCAGGCTTTATCCCAGGCTCAATTTCACTTCTTCATCCCCAGCTCCTCTTCTTCCCCACTCTGCGTGGCACAGAGAGTGGGGAATGTGGGTATGGTCACAGCCCATTTGTGCTGCTCCTCATGCTTTTCCTTGGTTCAGTCTGTGCTGGGTTGCAGTGTGGTTGTCTCCTTGGTACAGTGCTGTAGGAGTTGGAGAAATTATGCTTTCTCTGACTTACAGTAGTTTTACATGGACAAAGTATAGTAAGGGTCATTTGAATGCTATGGAGAGGAGAAATTATTTTGAAACTCTCTTYAGAGAGATCCTTAGCTGGCAAATATCTGGGTTAAATATGTCAACTTTCATAGACTTACATTCTCACAAGCCAGCTGGGGATCCAAAACAACTTTTTGTCCTCTGGGAAGAAAGAAGAAGCTGTTTTCTGTAGTTGTGAATGTTGTCACACGTGTGTGGTGTTGACTAATTAAAAAGATGTGAAGCTCTTTAGCAATCTGGGAAAGAGATCATCTCTCTCTCTGCCTGTGTCCACTAAGGCTGAGCAGGAGCACAGTGCAGAATGCCAGTCAAAGGCAATCCAAAATGCAGCCTTGGTGTTCTTCTGTGGAAATCCAGCACAGCTATAAGGCTAGGAAAAGCAGATTGTGTGATCATGGCTTCTGTGTTGGATATGAGTTAAACTCAGACTTAACTGCTTGCCAGTAGTCTGAGCTGTCACAGCTRGAGCAGGATTTACATTTTTATTTGATTGAGTTTGATTCTGTAAGGAACTAAATATGCTAAATTAAACAGCTCTCTGTGCAATTAATAAATGAGGAAAAGGCAAAAATAAAACATGGTTGTTTCCTTTGACAATTAAATAGGAACAAAGGACCTCTGTGCTTTAAATCTATGAGCTTTCTGCTAAGATGCTCATTACTAATGAAAACCTTTTCCTCTGAAATCTCCTGAACCTTGTTTTTGAAGGGATAAAAATAGGAAGAAGAACTTCATTAAATTGCTCTTTTTAAATGGAAGGATTTCATTTATCTGTTTCTCTGCATCTTAGAAGTTGTTGTTTACAACAGGGTCTTTCTTCATACCACAGGTAATCTGGTAATGAGTCTAGCATAACCTTCAGTTTCTAAACAGATGTTTGTTGTTTGAAATTAAGGGCTTAGAAAACATGAAGGCATGTATGTTACTTTATCCAAATGAGTTCTCTGATCAGAAAAAGAGWAGCGGTAAATCTCTTTCTTTTTAATTATCTATGTGATAAAGGAGGGTAGATAGAATGGGAAAAAAAGGATTATTAAGTAACTCCTCAGCAAAACCCAACTATAGAAACATTACAATGATTAAGTAGCTAGAAGATCACATACTTCATTACTCACAAGCTGGCAAGTCATAAGAAATGTGCAAGYGCCTTTTTATGACAGGAAATACTTCTGTTAAATTATTTCATTAATCCATCTACACCAGTCATTGTATTCTCCTTCTCTATGGGTTTTGTATCGACTTTACCTTCTGTTCACTGCTGTAGACAAGAGGGTGCCATTGGAAACAGGTAAAAATGCCTTTCCATGACTTTCCATGATAAATCATGMTTTTTTTGTTCAGACAGACAAATGTAGCTGAAGTATGTAATAGCAAAACTGCAAAAAAAGCCAGTTAGTGTAGGCTGTCCATTGGGTCCAYTTGTCCAAAAAGTTTAAAAATTGAACTGTATGATGAAACACCTTCATAGTTTTCCCTGTTTTCTCTAGTTTCTTCATTAAACACAGTAATGTTTTGCTTTCCTCCATTCTTTTGAAGTCTTAAATTTTTTTAGTGTTRCTGGTGGTGCTTTGCTCTTGTGCAATGATTATAATTCCTCATATATTCAAGTGATTTATTTGCTAATTAATACAGCTGACACCTTACTCAGCTGGTGTTCTTATTCCCCGTCAGTCTTTTTTCAGTCTGTGCCTGGATGTGTCTTTGTCATGTGGCCAAAACATAGTGGCTTTCCATAATGAGATCTCARTCTGTGGTGGGAATATGTGTGTGCCAGGTGATAAAACCATGGCATTCTGCATGCTCTTGTGTCAGGTGTCTGGAATTGACTCCTATCATTCCCACATTACTGTCCTACTTCTAAAGTGCGCCTGTCCCAAATTTCCACTCTGTTTGGAATGCTCACTGTTGTCCTAGGGTGACTTTAAGATGCTCACATCCCCATTTGTCTGCCCAGAAATAAATTTTGCACTTTTGTCTGTTTAGCCCCGAAATAAGTTTTGCATGGTTCCTAGAGCCAAGGGAGGGAGAGAAGAAGCACAGTTTGTTATCAGAAACTGCACTTGCACCCCCGCATCTTCTCCTGGACTGTGCTGTCTGCAGCACAGACAGTGAGAGAGAGCTCTCCTTTGCTTTTAGTTAGTTTTTAGCTAGCTGAGGCAGAGAAGCTCCCTGCACTGTGGTTTTTCTTTTCTTGGATCTGTTTAAACTTGCTCTGCACTGAGCACCCATGTAAGAGACGGTCCGAAGTTTCCCTCACTTGCCTCACGACCGTCATCAAGGACAGAGATTGAAGCCCCCTCCCAAGGACCGAGTCTCAGACCCCTATAATTCTAACACAGGGGTGCTGGGCTGGCTGAAGCAGGATGTTTGCCAAGTGTTACCTGCAGGTGTGTTCGCTGGACCAAGACTGGTTTCCCATAGAAACCAGTCCTGAAACAATGGGTCCCGCTCACTGCTGGGACTGGTTTGTCCTGTTTCAGAACTGGGCTGTCTGTACTTGTTCTCAATGGACTTATTCTCCACTGTCCTGTACCTGTTCCCCTCCTGGTGGAGGACTATAACAGACCCCTGAGTTAACCAAAGACTTTGAGATTCTCCCCAGTGTGACAAGACAGATCTGTTGGCRGGYCCARYAGGATTTRGTSTCTCCATTGGTAGCTATATTCCCCTCCCCTCTTTTTCTCTCTATCCTTTACSTCCTTTCTKATCCTTCTATCACATTTACTGTGGGCACTCAAAAAAGGTGCATTAGTTTTGATTAATACTGAAATCCCCTCTGTGTTGTTTTTGCACTCTGATATCAGTTAACAAACCATCACGACCCCCGCTTGTACGAGCAGATGGTGACATTACAACCCAGAAGAGCGCCGGCAGTTCACGGGCCTGGGCTGCAGCATTTCTAGCGCCAGAGGAACTGATAAGAGACTGGGTGAGCCCACAAAGAGGACTTTCTGAGTTTGTCATCTCTTTTGGAGCAGCAAGAGGTTTTACTGTTTAATATTGTTCAATTTTTTGTGCTGGTGAATGCTTTGCCTGTTAAATAAACAGTTTTTTCCACTTTTCTCCAAGGAAGTCTTTTTCCCGAACCAGCTGGGAGAGGGGCTATTTGAATTTGCTTTCTAGAGGAAACCCCTTTAGAGGCTTTCCCCCACATTGGCCCTAAACCAGGACAACTATTCATATAAAGGATGAGAAACAGTGAGGGTATTGCTTGAAAATTGAGGCACAATCAAGAGGTGGGACACCACTGCTCATAAAACTCTGATTGCTATAGAGATATCAGTGAGCCTCATTAGCTTGACATCAGGATTAGACCTGATTGTGTCATCTAGACTGTTGGTTCCTAAAATCCTGTTAATTCTTGCATCTCTCCCTAGCTCCTTCTGTTTCAGCCTATGTCATATACCAGACTCGGGGTGTTCTGCTGCTTCTGTCAGGTCCAACCTACTATCACTAATTTTTCTTTTCCTCCTTTCCTTGTTCCCCTTAGTTTATAGACAAGTTTATGAGAAAATCACTCTAGAATGAGTGTTTCCTCTTATATTGGTTTTGCACGTCCTGGTTTTTGGTAGCAGAATGGCCYCAGAGGTGACTTCTGTGAGAAGGTGTTGAACGCTTCTACCYTGTCCAGCAGAGGCAATCCCTGATGGCTCTGAAGATGGACATGCTGCTGGCCAAAACTGGGCCAATTAGAGAGGTTGGTAATGCCTCTGTGATAACATAGATAAGAAGAAAATCAAAACAAAGGTATAGTTGATAGTTTCCTCTGGCCTTGGACCAAACCAGACCAAACAGTTCAGGAAAAAAAAAAAAAAACAAACCAAAAACAAAGGCAACYGAAGGATTGCTGCCACAGTCTCCAAGGCCAGGGAAAGGGAGAAAAACCATAAAAACCCAACTTCTTGCCTAAGCTAACAAAAACCCAAGCTAGGTAAGCAGCAAAGTAACCACCATCCTCACTGCCTCACAGAGGCCTGGGGAGTGAGGCTTTGGAAAAGCCTTCACAAGAGCCCCAAGGCTCCCTTKTTCCCCTGGACCAGCCTTAAAGCTACAGCAACCATAGAGCAGATGGTAAGGAAATAGAAAAGCACCCCAAGACAGTGCTGGAGACCCCATGCCACATTTAAACATGTTCCACTCTTACTGATGAAGTGTTTTGTTGATTCAGGACATTTGCATTCAGCTTGGCTTCTGAGTGTGACTAGCATTTGAAGTTTGAGAAGCACAAGGAGAAATCTTCAGCAGCACAGACAGGCCAAATTAATTCTTTCTTATATTAGCCTCTTTGGTTCTTCAATGTACTACTTGCTCTTAGATTTCCCCTTTTTTACTTTGTACTTATTGTACCATTTGTGTACTTATTGTACCATTTGCCTTTTTGCTTCACATCACTCTATTCTTTCATTTACCGCTTGCCTTCCCCAGAGTGGGAAAGTGTAATTCTACTTCATACCTCAGAAAATTTGCAGTACAGTCCAATTAATCTCGTTGAGTTGGCAGTTCAGACTGCCTGATCTATGACACGCTTTGTCATATGAATGCCACTCCTATGCCATGAGACCAGTGTAAGGGTACTATCTCATATCCATTGGTCCTGATGTGACAAAAATACCTGTACTGGAGTAAATATTTGCTTAAGACAAGAGTGTTGCAGTGTTTTCTATAGGACTAGCTGATTAATGCAGTTGCTTTGAAAAAAAAAATTAAATTTAGAGAAGTTTGGAATGGAGGCTGCTAATCCCTCTCAATCTTTAAACCCAGATGCAACACATGAGGCAMGGTCCCCAGATGTGGTGAGTCTGGAAACATTTATTAAAAGTGTACATAGCTTTTATAATATTTTTACTATCAGGCTAGAATGGCATGAGTCTTTATAGCCAACAGTATAAATGTTCTGATGACTGGTAACCAATAATATACACGATCAATTCCCTAAGAGCAACATCAGCTTTTTGCCCCTAAGACAAACACTTGTATAACAATTTCTTCTGCAAAACTGCTATGCTTCTGCTACTTGTTACATCTCTTCTGCCTTGACTGCATAGTCCTATCTTTTCTTACTAGAAGCTTGTTTCCTTTCCCCACACCCAGAGCTTTCCCAGAGCTTTGTGACTTAGCACTGACTCAGAGAGACGTGAGTTCTTTTGTCTGTATTTTTTTTCATACCTACTGTAGCTTAGCTCTTAATTCAGAGCTTTTGCTTGCCTTGCACTGCTAGGTCAGTGCAACCAGGCTCCCACTATCACAGGCAGCCCACAGATGTGCCAAGCTCAGTGTTCACAGRTCTCAGTAGCTCACACCTGCTGCATCTACTGGAAAGCTCTTCCAGAGCCATATTTTTCTGGTCATCGAGAATCTTTTCTTTCACAAGGTTTTTCTACAAATCTGCTAATTCTTGTGATATTTTTTAAATTGTCCCTTCATTTTGGTATGAAATTGTGAAATAACTTTTTTTCATCCCTTCTCTAAGTGATGGATTGTGGACTGGGTTTGTTTTGGGGAGCTGCTGTATGGCACAGTATACATCCATTGTGTGTATCACGTGATTCCTGGGGTGTCCTGTGCAGGGCCAGGGGTTGGACTTGATCCTGATGGATCCCTTACAACTCATCACATTCTGGGATTCAGTGATTCTGTGATTCCCATTCACTGTATTAGTTAACTGTGTACATTTAAGTATATTTCTGGATTCAAAAGCATAGCTCTTGTTTAGTCAGTGGGGTATGTGGTTTGCACATACATAGAAGGAAAAGAATTGCCTGCTTTCCTGGGTAAACATTTCTTTGTGTTACTTGACTGTGCTGTTGACCAACCTGTCTGCTCTTTCTAACAGTTGCACATTCTTCTGAAGTGACTATAATGGACTGTGATCCCTGGGGGAAAAAATTGGACATCTTGAGCATATATCTTAATGAAAATGGTATTAATATGTTGTTTAGTGGTTGTGGATGCTTTTGATGTTTTGAATATTTTGCAAGCCATGTAACAGCATTCAATCACCTCCTTGATGCTGTTGCAAAATGGTGTCAAGTTTAGATTAGTAACAGGTTGTGACATAACAGCAGGATTTACCTCTAGGGAAACTTCACAAAATGTTGTGTTTATAGATCATTCTGTCAAAATAGCTCAGATMGTCATTCCTTCTGGTTTTGCTACCACAGATATTTTCATGGATAGGTCTTCTGGCTTGTGGATCCTGGTGTTTRTAAGCATGAGAAACACCAGCTCTGGTAAAGTGCATGGACTTACTAGAGCACACAGGATGGCATAGGACAGCTGAAGGCTGGTTGCACTTTGGTGTTCCTGGTTGTGTTTAACTACTGTCAGATGTGATAATCACAGCATGGAAGAGCCTTCTGCCAGGCTTCCTTGTGCTTCAACGAGGAGGGAGCAAAGTGTTTTTTTTTTTACTTTATCGCATTAGCATAAAAAGCAAGGTAACATGTCTGTTCCTCACCAAAACTGTGAGGAAGGAACCAGGGTGCAGGGGGTGTCTCTGCTGCACAGCTCTCCAGGAGTAAGAAGTGTCCCATCTCCTGGGAAAAGGGAGGAAGGGACTGGACCCTCTGTTTGCATTACCCCGCTGCATGGGGTTTCTCTGTCCTCCACCCGGGCCATGCAGGTAGCTGAGCCAGGATGCCATGCATTTGCAAGGGAAGTTTTTGCTGACTCATCAGTAATTGGCTCTTCTCCAGGCCCCAGTGATCAGCTGAGGTGGAGGAGGTCAAGCCTAGCTCAACATTACTTAATGTGTGTGCGCATGTCTGTACCGTGTGGTGACTTCTGCATCCTCAGCATAGCTGCATCCAGAAAAAGCAACTTCCAGCATTTTATGGAACCTGTAGGAGCCACACATATTTCTCTAACTATAGTTTAATTTTCAGGTTTTTTTAGTTTTCTGACTCATAGTCCTCTTCTCCAGAAGCATAAAATGATTCATATACCCAAGCACTTAACACCTTTTCCATTTGTAAATGGCARTTCATGCAAGCTTAATGAGGATATTCCAAACCACTAAAACCATAATTTGCTTATGCTTCATAATAWGGTTTGAATCCTGCAAAGACTTATGTTAATACTTTCAAGTTCATTGTAGGTTTTTTGCAAATGGTGATTTAGAATCAGAATGTCCTCTGGCTTAGTCTCACTGGGTCTTRGTGCCCCTTATAAGCTCTGACAAAGCACCTGCGAAGAGAGAATGGGGAAGAAGGATGGAATTGGTGCTGTAAATCTGACAGAAAGAAAAAAATGCAGAAGAGGCTCTTTCATTGCTTTCACTGGGGTAAGATTTGAGTATTAAAGTACATTAAAGCACTTTGATTGAGTGATTTGAGTATTAAAGTACCTATTAAAGTAGAAAAAGAAAAGATGAAAATCATTTTTTTCATTTAATCTGCTTTAGAATTTCTAAAATTAAACTCTCAGTGTCTTATTATTTTCATATGAAGATATGAGGGAAAAATCCTTTTGCTGGGTAATTCAAAGCTCAGATTTATTTAGACTCAAAATATACGTTTCTAGCTAGCACTGCAGTTTTAAAAWGCTATTGCATGGTTGCTCAAGCAATGCACATATTTTATGATTTTAGAATGGAATAAAAMAATTTATGATGTTAGGTTTTTAGTGTTCTTATTCACACTTTTCCTGCCAGATCATCCAAGAATCGCTCCAGATTATTCAATGTCAAAAAACCCCTAAATATTTTTCATTTGTCTAACACATAGAATTCTAAAAGCAGTAAAATCTTCTAATSTGAGTTGAAATTTAATAAATGCATTRAATTAATGCATTTTTGAMGAAAAGTTTATGTTCTCAGAATCAGATTTATGAAAAGGTCAAAGGCATTTTTTTTCTGCTCCTTAAGGTAGTGTTATTTTTTTGTATTCAGATATTTTATTACTTTTTTTTATTCAATGTTATTTTCACTTTGTTGTTGTGAAAAGGATTTTTGGTTACCATTTTCCTCTCCTTTGTTGCATTAAATGGCAAAATTTTCTCCTCTATCTTCCCTCATTCTCCAATAACCTTAAAAAGGAAGAAAAGTCAATAAGCTTCTGCTTCAGGAGTGATTTATCACTCGTTAATGTCAATGAAAGAGTCCAACTGAAGCAATGCTAAGAGTTAGGAAAGGACCATGAATTCCAGTTCCTGCAAAGCTCAATGCATGCCATGTGTGTTTAGCTTTGTAGAATTGGAAATGCCTTGGCTCCTTGCAATCAAAGCTGTTTTCCACGTGCAGGTGTTGCCACCAGGGAACTGGAAACAGCCCTGACACTACTTCAGTAGGGGGATCCCTGTGCTCCCTCCCTCACCATGCTGGTCTCCACACAACCTTCCATTGAAATGAACAGGAGCATTGCTGGCTTTCCAGAAGGTGCAAGATGAGCTAAAGCCTCCAGTTTGGTTATACTCCTTGAATGCTTTTCCAGTGATGTGGGCAATGCAGAAGCCTCTCAGAGGCRATAATATAGGTGTGTAATGTGGTGGTGTTCGCAGGGGTCCCGGGACGAGGGAAGAGATGAYAATCTTGACTCCATGTTTCAGAAGGCTGATTTATTATTTTGATATATATTATATTAAAAGAAAATGATATACTAAAACTACACTAAAAGAATAGAAGAAAAGATTTCATCAGAAAGCTAGCAAAGAAAAGGAATGGAAAGGAATGAATAATAAAATCTTGTGATTGTTCACAGCCTTGACAAAGATGGCTGTCATTGGTCGTCAAGTCAAAACAATTTCACGTGCTGGGTAAACAATTCTCCAAATCACATTCCAAAGCAGCAAAACATGGAGAAGCTGGAGCTTCTCGGGAGAAAAGATCCTAACAAAAGGATTTTTCTTAAAATATGTCTGTGACAATATATTGAAAATCATGAACGGGACAGGACAGCTGGGGAACGCACCTCGAGCTGTTTATTTTCCAGCATCAGTCTCATTACATGGTTAGGACAATGGGAAGATGCCAGCAGCTCATGTCCTCAGCAGCAGCCGAAGAACTCATTGTTACAACTCACTTTAGAAGTTTTTTAACCAATCATACAAAGCAAAAACATACTGACAGTAGTTTTATCCAACCACTCTAAGTACGCACGCCTTCGGTTAAAACAGTGCTTGCTTATTTTGAATACAYTACCTGCTTGTAAGCCTTAAAACACAATTTTACCTCTGATTTTAAGGATTCCAACAGCCTACACCCAAGACAGACWACAGTTACAAGATTTTCAGGCAGATAWAAGTTTGGTCTATTTTCATATCAGGGTTAATTGTCCAATTACAGCTTCAGGTCGTTAAGTCACATTCCTCCYGTTTGCTCTCCCCAATTTYTTTTTGTTTATACTTTTCAAGCCTGAAGCTGTGATGATAGCCTTGGTTCTCAGGCCTYGAAGGATTGTTTTGTCTGACCAAACTATGATGAGAGCTTGCTTACTGTGACAGCTACAGCCGGTCTGTAGCTGCACAGATAAATTTGCRATAACAGACACCAACTCYACCAGCRTAGCTCATTAAAAAACAGAAGTAAACAAGTCCCTGGGTATGATAATTAATGTTAATAAACTCAAACAGGGGASCTCAGCCAATCCCYTTGAATCCTGSATGCTGATGTATCATTGGCRAGTGAGCTGGGCGGTGCTAAGACTCCAACCAATCAGATGTTTAAGCGCAGGAAATTTGAAGCCCCGATAAAAGSGGGAGCCCAGCAATAAACCTCAGCTGTCGCTGCATGAACTCACTGTGTTCTTATTGCGTGCCTGTCTCCGAAACTGTGACAACACTCTGTATGAAGTTCAGAGTTAGACACTAATGCAGTATAGCATGTGAAAAATACAAAAGCTTAAAACCTAAGGCGTCACTGTGCTTTTGAGCCACCGGACCTCTGCTGTGCTAACACAGGCACTTCTGTGAAATGCCTGGAGGATGCCCMTTCTGGGGATTAGGTCCCAGCTCTAAACAGCCAAGTAAAGTCTAGATTTTTTCACTCTGCCCCCTAAATGAAACTGAGAGGAGTGCTGCCTTTTTTTTTTCTTTTTTTTTAATGTTGTTTATCAGAAACTGCAATAAATAGGTATGATTATCATGTTAGGATCTACAGGGTTTTCTGCAAACTACCATTTAATTCTCTTTCATTGGCTAAGGAACCAATGAAACAAAGATGTTCCAGGTGAAGAAAATATGGCAGCAGAGGATGGTTAACTCTCAGCTCTGGCAGTGATGACTTAACAAACATAGAAGTAAAARAACACACTTTCAAGATAATATCAGTAGAGGAGGTGATAGAAAAGTTGGTGTTTATTAGAGGCCTTCAGGGGCAGATAGGGAAAGTTTCCACAAAATGCCGACCCCCACATGGGGTGAATACTGTTTTGTAACTTTAGCAAATTAGCATAATTGACAAAAATCACCAATTAGAGACATAAGTGCTGATGCAATTTTCCCCGGTTCAGCCTTCTCTGAATCCTCCCRCCTCAGATGGAAACTAAACTTTGTTCATGAAAATGTGTCTTGAAGATCTAGTTTTCAGCCTTAGTTCCCAGAAAGAATCAAGATAGGATATGGGGCCTTGTACCCCCTGGAGCTTGGAGCTCTGAAATATATTTTGTCTTTCTGCCTAGGGAAAAGGTAGGGAAAAGTACTGGGAAAACTAGCCACAGATACAACAAGAGGCTACAGAGCTACAAATACATGTGCAAAGAATACAGAGGATWTATAAAAGMAAAAGGCAAAAATTATGAGYCATCACCTGCACCAACAGCTCATGCCTCAATGCATGCAGTAGTGGCTGGATGGCAAAAGGCTGTCAAGGAAATGGTTTTATGTGGAGAAAATGAAATACAAAAAGGACCAGCCTTTGTTATGCAAAACTTTGCAACTGAAGTTGATTGGAATGGATAGAGAGCTGTGAAACAAGACAAGATAGCTTGCTTGTTGAAACAGCAAGATAATGAAGGGCATCTCTGAAGATGCCTTGAAGCATGGCAGAGTTCTCTGTTGGTTTTCATATCTAGTGTTTACTTCTCTTTTATAGCCCATTGACTTGAAATCTTGAGGAGTTGCTACTTTTTGTTACAGCAATTGCAGTTCTTCCTTTTTAAAAAATCAGTTAATCTGTGCGTAATTTGCATCCTGCCTTGGTGAAAGTGTTAAAAGCCCCATCTCTTGACCCTTTCCCTCAGTGTCTGCACAGTTGTCTCACTGACCACTGTCTCACTGTGTCTTTGTGCACAATGTTCCCTGGCACACCAAAATCATGTCATGTGTGGCTGTTTTGGGGATTTGTTACAGGCATAAGGCAGGCAGCAGATATGCCAAAAGGTGCTGAACTATCATTCTTTCTGGCAACTGTGACTCTACAGGTTTGACTTCAGGCTGGGCAAAAATACTGTGAAAAACYCCAATCACTTTTTTAAAAAATTCTAAATGTTTAATAGTAATAAAARGGTTATAAAAATAGKAATATAATTAGAGTAATAATAATTRGGACAATTTGGATTAGGACAATATGAGACAATAGAAACAAAGAGTTACGGACAGTCCRGGTACCTTTTTCTGGGCAACATAAGCCCAAAAAAGGACACCCGTTAACAGAGGATTAACCCTTAAAAGCAATAGCCTGTTGTATATTCATACACCTCATACATGATGCATAATTCCATTCAAACACAGGATTCTGTCTGGTCAGTGTCAACTTCTTCCTCTTAATCCTAACCGGCATCTTCAGGGCTGAGTGAGGCAGGAAGAAGTTTGTTTCTTCTGATAATGGAGCAATAAATTCTCTTTCTGTGAAAGATTTAGGTGTGCTGTGGCTGCTATCTCAGTGCGAGTCCTTTCTTTAAAAAATTTCTTACATAGCATAGTTTCTATTTTAACCTTATGTTATAACCTAAAACTCTATTTAAGGCATTACTTAAGAAAATTAATACATCATAACTTTCTAACACAACACATATAATATTCATTTTAATATTTGTGAAAAGCCAATCATAAAATATGCATTTTTCACAAATACCATCTGAGATACACTCCTGGGTAAAACAATGCAGGTTTGACTGTCAATAGGTCAGAGATTTCAGGATCTAACTGGTAAGATGTCCAGAAGTCAGAATAGTGACTTAGGCTGCTCCAGCAAGAGCTCCCCAGAAGGGGAGCTGCAGGATTCACCTGTATTGAGCTCATGGAGTTTGTAGAAGCTACTATAATTAAAATCAGTGTTAGAAAGAATATGTTAAGAATTACTGGAAATACCATTACCKTGTGATTCTCCTAGGTGTCTCTACTCAGTAACCCAGCTGCCAAAAGTGATCTGTAACTGCGGTTTAATGACTTTTTGGAAGCCCACTTTGTCATCTTGACTTCTCTTGTGCTTTGATTCTTAGAGGGGTGAAAGTTGAGCAGTGCTGCTGCTGCAGTTGRTATTAGTCCAAGTAACCAAGGGGTTTGCCAACCAAATTGGATAAATAGTCCAACACTGCCTCCCTCTGAATCACARTGAGTCTGATTAAGAGTCCAAAGAGTATTTTTTCCAAACAAGAATATCTGGATCAGAGTACCAAAGATCATTGGTTTTTTTGTTTTATTTTATCTCTGAGAGTTTTAAAAAATCACTTATCAGCTTTGTCACAGTTWGACACTGGCACAATGCTTCTTTTCAAATGCCTTGAAGGGTGAGAAAGAAATTAAAGGGCATTTATTAATATCAGCTGTAGTTTTTTGAAGTGTATTGCATGCATTGTTACTAATATTATTCTAGAGATMCAGTGCCAACAAATCATAAATACAGAGAGTTGGCAATAAATTAATTGGAGAACTAATAAAGTACTGGAATTAGAAAAGATGAGATGGAAGAGATCAACTGAGCAAAGTCTGAGAGTGGCATATCTTTCTTGCAGTAACATAGTAATGAATATTGTGAAGACAGAGGGGGAATACTGATCCCTATGTATTTCTAACAACATGCCATACTTGATCAAATTGTTGTAAAATTGCTAGCGTTAGCAATTACGGGATGAAAAGACCTTTATGCCAGTATAAATGCATCTCTGGTGCAGAGCACTGCCCTTCTACAATGAGAGTTTCTAAATTGATGCCTTATTATAAAGTGAGCTGGGCTTTGGCAAAACTGGTGGCTCAAGCTCACCTGTGCTTGAGCCTGTGTCCTGCAGCAGAGGACAGGAGTCCAGCCACTGAGGCAGAAAATCCATAAACACTCCATGGTGCTTCCAGGGGGAAACAGCCCAAGCTCCCAGAGGACTTGGTGGGCTCTGGACTAACATTACTCTCAGAAATGAGACTTGGTACTATGGTAAATAGTGCCAAAAAACCTTATTTCCTGACTGTTTGGCAGTCAAGAAAAACAAATCTAATACCATGTTCTCAGAAAACAACAAAAGAGGTTGAGAAAAAATGCAGTGAGGAGTGGCCAGGCTTCAAGGCATGAAGCAGTCCCTGTAGGCAGAACAGCCAAGAGGGACCAGGTTTCTGCAGGGGAAGAGTTGGCTGGCAGGCATGATTCTAAATGTCTGTAAAATCACATGCAGTGCAGAAGGAAGGGGTAGCTGGTAGGTGATGAGCTGAGGGCTAGGATCCCCAGAGAAAACTATTGGGTATTCAGTTAAGAATAGTTACAGAGGGGACAGTTTGMCAGACACATCATGGTTTTAAACTGAAAGAAGGCAGGTTTAGATTAGATATGTAGGGATATGTATTAGATTAGATCTTAGGGAAAAATTCTTTACTGAGAGGAAGGCAAAGTAATAGAATAAGGTGTCCAGAGAAGTCCCATCCCTGGAGGTGGTCAAGGCCAGCTTGGATGGGCTTGGAGCTACCTGGTCTAGTAAAAGACATCCCTACCAATGGCAGGGAGGTTGGAACTAGATGGTCTTTGACCATTCTGTGACTATATGACTCTTTTATAGTTAAGCTAGGAAATTCTTTGCTACCTGAGGCTGTGGGTCCTAAAATTTACCTGAGCTTAGGTCAAGGCTGGACGGGTTTGCAGAAAAGAAATCCATCAAGCGATACAGTAAAAAATTAACCAGCCTGTCTAGGCCAGAAATGTTAAGCTGGGAATGAGATTTATATTCTTTCCAGTGGGATGTTGCTAAAAACAGGAGGAAATCTTCTTCTTCAAATAGCTGATTTTTATCTTGACAGTGTCTCTTGACATTTCTACAGCTTTAAAATTACTTTTCCCTTCTCAATCTTTACTTTCCCATACATTATTTTTCTGTGGCAGTCCTCTTRATTGGCTTTATTTCTGTGAAGGACTTTGTAGGCACACAGTTTGTGGAAATTGGGAGTGAAGATGCAGCTGAACCTCATCCCTAATGGGCTACAGCTGTGTAGGACAGGTGAACAGTATTGAAGGTAATGAGACARGGAGTGCCAAGGTGCACTGACCAACCACCAAAGGGTACAGGGGGCACACAGGTGTAATACATGTKGGATGAAGGGTYTAAAAGGTTYTACTGAAGAACAGCAAAGAGCTGATGCTTGAAGCCTTCTTCAGTGTAAGTTGTATCTCCCCTGTCAGGACTTTGCATAATGTTTTCCTTCAAACTGTTCCATTTTGAAATATTCCTTTTTTTTTTTTAACTTCCTAGTTGCTCTGTGATTCTGTTGTGTAGTTTCCAAGTCTTCTTTTGCTTTCATCTTTTTTTGCAAAAAGTGTTGCTTTTCTCTTGGGCACTTTCCCTTGAACAGCTCTAAACCCCACCATATCCCTCTGTGTCTCTATACAGAAGTCTGAAATATCAATGAGAGAAAGAGGGACAAAGCAAGTAGGCTTTAATAATAAGGCATATTTGCTTGTAAGTTATTTATTTTCAAAAATTCTGTTAACAGGGCAAAGAGAACCTTAATATTTCAGAAAAAAATACGTGTTTATTTTTCTTCATGTYTGTGAGAAATGGGGTTGTAAAGGATTCTCAAAACCTGACTGAAAGCTCACAAAGCTTTTGTACATTTTGTACATTTGTATGCAAACTCTGAGATAAGGTGTGCTGACTTAGAAGGGCCATGGAATAGATATGACATTGTTGAGAGAGAGATTGAACTAGAAACAAGTTTCAAATGATGGCCTTGCAAAAAGACCAGATATTTTAGAGAATTAGAACTGTGAAAGATGCATTGTAACAAGACCACYTGGGGTAAAATAATAGGTGATTGGTGTTAGAAGTATTAGCAGCATTGTGTGGCAAAAGCTAATAGGCTGAAAATTATTTATAAGGTATTGTAACCAGGAAATAGGTTGGCTTCTGATAGAACAGCACTGAGTTTTACCTCTCTTATATCTTGCCCTTCAACGAGACTGATATTGGAATAAAATCCTTTAAAATGCCTCTCAGTTGCCCTGTCTCTGTAAAGCTGGGATTTTCCGACACATATATTCTAGTCGTGGGCTTTCCACAAAAAGAACAAACGTTTCTTTTTGTGCTGTGTGCCCAGAAAAGCTGCTACGTGACCACTCTCTTGCCAGGATTTGATCTGAGAAGATGCAGCCTGATAATTGGAGGCAATGAGCTCCTGGTTTCYCTGGGGCCATTGTGAGGGGCTTTAAGGGCAGGTCTCAGAGTCAGAGTTTGCATTGTGACTCACCATTAGCTGGTGGTATGGAGTTACATGTATTCTGTTAAATACATTTGAAAGAGTACATCTCCTGAAGTCCTCTCAATCAGGATAGTTGTGCTTAGGCTCAGGGGCCTTTTCCAACAATGGACTTCAGCCCTTTTTGAGTTTCAAGTGGAGGTAGATGCAGAGGGGCTTTCTACAGCTGTGTCTTGCCAKTGAAGAGTGCAGCCCACTTCTCAGCACAAATGGAGTATGGAATCTGGCTGAYCACTTCTGGAGTAAATGGGATGCCTTTGCCTTTGAAAACAGRGAAGGCAAACTACTTAAGCTGTGTTATACAATGGGCTTTATTAATACAGGAATTTTAATTTAGCACTGGGAAGGTAATGTGTGCTGTGTGTTACATGCTTCTAGGATGGAGGTTGAGTTTTCCTCAGGGTGCAGCTGGTTGGAAGCACAAGGCACTGTTGTGGTTTCTGGGGTTTGAGCAGATCAGCCAGGCAGAGTGTACCAGGGATGTGAGAGCTGGGCAGCAGTGGACCAMGAACAAAGCAGTGCAGGACTGGAGGGCAGTGGTCAGCACTGACTGGTTCTGCTGCTGGGAATCCGGCTGGGAAAGGGATTATTTTTGCATAAGGGGGTTCCCTGCAACTCTGATGCAGTGCTTCATCCACCAAGTGAATGTAGCAAAAGCAGTAGGGAATCACTTGTTTGTAAAAGGGGTACCATAGTTTTTTAATTGTCATATTACTAGAGAATCTTCTGGAATGAAGAGAGTATTGTTTTAAAGCATCTTCTGAATCAAAATATTGTCTCCTGTGACAGCTTCTCTCAAGGCAGTGATAATGTTGGTCACATTTTCCAAGAACATCTTTGAAAGGAAAAGARTTCTTTTTTCTTAGATGCCAGTTATGGTGGTTGTGTTTCTCAGTTACTCATGGTGGTTAATGCAAAGCACTTGATCTCATGGGCATTTTCAGCTACTGGTTTTACAGCCAGGTGTTTGCTGTCGTGAGTTAGGCTTTTGTTAATTAGGGCTTCATATATTCTGCAGAACATTAACAGATTTGTTCTCCCTGCACACTCTTCATTCATTGCTACAGAACAGCAGAAAACAATTTAGCTCTCTGGCAGTGTATTTATCACAACACCATATGTTCTGTGTTTACTTATGCTGTACAATTAAGTGATTGTACTGCAAATTGTGGCCAAGTTCCTGAATAGTTGGGGTCTAAAAACAAGCTCTTAAATTCATATTTAGGTTCCCAAATAGAAGATCTTATTTTCAAGTATTGGGTCCATCCTGATTCTTGCTGAGTTTTTTTGAAGGGAGCAGGTGATCAGCATTTTAAAAAACAGGCCTGCTATGTCTTCCCATGCTTCTGTGGGGAATCTAAACTATGGTTTAGACTCCTTTTAATATTTGTGGTATTGCAGTGCCTGTTGTATTCTCTACATTGCAATAYTTCCTAGTGAGGCTTATTCATGCTGACAAACTATCAATTTGGATTGATTAAAATATTCAGTAAAAAGGTTGCCAGCAAGGTTGCAATTTGGAGGAGTCTTTGCTGAAAGATGAAGAGAGGCACAGAGTAAGAATATTTCTGTCAAGTCACTGGGCTTTTTTCATGAAGGGTAGGCTAAAAATACCATCTTTCATATAACATGCTTAACTGCCTGTAGCTGGCAACTAACCTGAGTGAAGTAGGGTTCATCAAAAAGGCTGGTTCTGCCCTCAGTATTATTGGAAGCTCTTCGGTGTCTCTTAGTGAGGTTTTCCAAGGTTTTTCTCCAATGTGTGATTACAATAAAGCTTTCTTTCCTTTTSTCTATATTAAAATTTCAAGGAAATTCTGATTCATTTTTTCAGGAGCTGACTTAAATTCTTTCTTCTGGATCATTTTAAAAGAAATTGTTTAAGCCTCAAATATGTGTGCTGGCTGAAGCAGCAAATGTGTGAAATGGTGGTGTTGCTTTGCTTTATGCTGCTCATCCTTGAGAAGAGGATGCTGTCCTTTGTGGGCTCAGAAGCACAGCAGAAGAACTTTTTGACCTAGAATAAAACAATTACAATATTCTGTGAAAGTATATCGTGCACATGGATGCTTCTGAAATATATTGCTGGGGATAACTTAGGCTTTCTTTCCAAAAGATAATCATACAATGTGTCACAGTGATATTTTCTGAAAAATCCCTTCGGCAGGATTTTTCTCCTGAGAAGCCTCAGAAAAGYAATGTAAGCAATAATTATCTGATTGCTTTGGAATGTGGTCTGGAGGTTGTTTACCAACAGGTGCATCTTTGATTGCTTCCATGTGGATTGTTTTTAATTAATGACCAATCACCATCAGCTGTGTCAGACTCTGAGGAGTCTGTCACGAGCTTTCATTTTCATTCTTTTCTAGCCTTCTGATGTAGCCTTTCTCTTTCTTTAGTATAGTTTTAGTATATAATTTCTTTTAATATATCATCATAAAATAATAAATCATCCTTCTGAGAACATGGAGTCAAATTCTCATCTCTCACCTCATCCTGGGGACCTCACAACACCACACCAATGCCMTTCAGAAAAAAAGAGATCTTATGTGATGAGGGAAAAAGGAAAGAATTATTCCTCATAATGTTGAAAAGTAGATAAATTTAGATGGCCCCAAAGGGGGAGTATTTAATATATAATAAATCAGCAGAGTGATCTGGCACAATTGCAAAGGTGACTTTGAAATAATTTCTCATTTTTTTTTCAGATGTCTTTCATTTTTTTTCTATTCACATGCCTTGATGGATCAAAACTTGAGGCATTTTCAGTAATTAATATGCATTTTTTCTCACATAGAGGCTGGTCTTGAGAAAATAATTTTGCTTTGTAAACATTATTTGTCRGAGTCTGACTGCATGTCTGCATTCCCCTTGCAGAGGCACAGCAATAGCTGGAATTGTTTTCGGCATAGTATTTWTGATGGGAGTGCTTGCTGGGATTGCCATCTGTATCTGCATGTGCGTGAAYAGCACCCGTGAGACTCGAGTCGGGGTCATCCGAGCAACACACATCAACACCATCAACACGTACCCAGGTAAGGAGCCAAAGGGACAGCCCTGCAGGAGTGCCTGTGGTCATGGCAGGAGTGTTATCCTTGGGTAATTACAGCTCCACACTCATGATCTGGTTATTAAAATTCTTAGAAATGCCTCTGCCCCAATTAAGATGCAAACGAGACCATATGCCAGTGGCAATAGTATGGGTTTGGTCTGACGTGAAAGAGAGAAAAAAATAGAAAATAGGGGAGACAGAAAGGTAGGTGACAGAGACAGAATAAGGAAAATATCACCACTCCGTGGATCCCTGTGGTATTCCATTGTTCCTCTCRYGCTGGTCTTCTTGGTGGTTATGGTCCCCCTGAAAAGTATAGAATACAATGGGATAATATGGCTCAGGCTGGGTAGGAAAACCCAGGCACCTCCCTAGGGCAGGGGGGTGTTTGCCATTGTCCCTTACAACAGACTCTGGCTTCATTGCATCATGTGCAACAGATTCCTGTGGTGAAAGGCTTTAGCAATGACTCTGGGGGGGCATTTTGGTGGGGAGGGGGGTCTCTGATGGGTTATGGCACTCCCTCAGCTGCCTCTCACATGYATGTCCCATGGCTGTCACCTGTGGGGTTGGGGGTTCCACAACTGGGCCAGTTTGTGTAAGGGAGGATGGGTGTTCACTGCCTCAGACCAGAGGTTACACACAAAACCTCCTGCCTCTCCTTGTTTTGTGGGGGGAGGGAACCTGGCTGCTGTGGGCTGTGGTCTCCCCCACACCAAACTCATCCAGGGAAGAATCTCTGCTGGGTTTGGCTTTCTTGTGGATACATTCCCTCAGCCTTGTTTGCTTTTCCCTAGGCCTGAGATGATTGACCAATTGCATTATATCTAGGTGGTCTAACTTACAGTCTAAAGTTTCGGTCAGGTATCTTCAGGGAGGCTTCTGTGGTTGTAGCTTCTTTATACAGTTTTTGTTATAATGGGCAAAACTCTTTTATATCAGTGTTTGAGGCATGAACTATTTCAGTCTCTGACACAAAGTAAATGGGGAATGTGACTACAGCAGGAGGCTCTTCTCAGTCTGGAGGGGAGGAGCACAGCTCCTGCTGAGAAAGGCAGGACAGCTCAGCATGCAGTGTCTGGCAGCGCAGCTCTCTCTGGGAGGGTTTATTCAGCTGCTGAGTGGGCTAAGGAGATCTGGCCAGGGGACACACTTCACACATGGGTGGCTTATGGTGCCTGCAGGAGTGTGACAAGCCCTTGCTCAGGGCAGTGCTGCATTTTACAGGACAAACCATCTCCCCGTGCTGGAGGCTGTCTGGCAATAGATCAACTTGTTCATCTTCAGCGTTCTGGTTTTTGTTCTTGTTCATGTGCAGCTGGCTCCTTGGCYTTGGCCTATATAATGGAGGCCAGGCATATCACAGAAGGGGGAAAACCTGCACAGTGAGGTCTGTGGACCACAGTGCAAAGGCTTTGAATGGTGATGTTAAGTCTAATGCAACCTGAGCTGACTGGTTTTTGCCCAGAGCTCACAAGCACTGCTGGGTGCTGCAGGATCCCAGGAGGCTTCTACAAAAGCACATGGGCGTCTCTGCAGGGTGTTCTGTACTGCATGACCCAGTAGGAGGGACTGCTGGCTAGGATGCAGTGCTCGATCTCTGCATCCATCTGGCATCATGCCTGAACTGGAATTTGGAGTACAAATTTGGACAATGGTTATAAAATCATAGAATGCACTGAATTAGGGGGGACCTTAGAGATCACCTAGTTCTAACCCCCCCCCCCCCAGTCCCAGGTGGGGACATGGTGCTGAGGTACCTGTTTGTGCCTTAGTCAAAGTTAGCTGAGTGTTGGACCTGCTCAGTGCAGGCTTCTCTGTGAGTTAGAATTGTTTTGATGTAATTTTTTTTAGGTGCAGGCAGCKGCAGGAAGGCACAGGGTCTAAGCCAGAGGTGTCACAGGGTCTGCAGTATCCCAGGGGACAGTAGGGACCCCTCGTGCCTCTGGGGCAATGCAGTTGTATCCAGAGTGAGTGTGAGCTGGTACATARGGCTGTGTATGAGCCAGCTTGGTGTAGAGTCACCACTGCACCACACTTGTCAACTTGCACCACTCTAGGAGCACCAAAGGAGGTGGCACCAAGCCAGCTGGGGTCTGCAAGGCACATTTGCCTTGATTCCACATCTACCATAAGAAAATGGCCACATTGTTGAAGAGAAAAGCAGACCCTGGATGCAGCATAATGCAATTCAGTGACATTGTTAATTACAAATTCAGGAGCAATTGCCTTGGTATAACTTTGGGAGTTCATTGTAATAAAATGCAGAGCTGTTCCATGCATGAGGTCTTGTCATCCCACTCCTAGAGATCCCTACTTTTATATTCCCTCCTGTTGCAAAGGTTGCAGAGAACCTCAGGTGCATTATGTATACTTATCAACAAGCTGTGCAATACTTTTTATGTATTCCTTTATTATACCAGCTCTAATGTCTGTTTTGTCCCTCACAGTGTTAGTTTCCAGTTAGATTGAAAGCATCTGTGATCATCCTTATAATTTCAACATTATTTTGTGTACAGAGATGGGTATGAAAGAAAATAGGAGTATTCTCAACCATGAATTGCTGAAGAACTACTTCAAAAAGAAATAGTTGCTGCAAACTGTAAAAACAAGAGCAAAATGAAAAAACTCCAGGCCTGTAACCTTTTCCTCCCCAAGTCTGCTCCTGCAATGACACCCCCTTATCTCTCAATCTCTAGGCAGTTTGACTCTACACCTCAAGGCCTCTAGTTCAAGCATCAGTTTGAGCAACTCTTCCTCTCAGCAGCAGCAGGTTTTGGAGGATGGGGGAGCTCGGAAATGTTTTCTGTGTTCCCTGCTGTCATGAACACTTCTGGAATAATGACTGACCTGATTTGGCTGCATGGCTTGTGGCCAACACCACCCCTGCCATTACTTGATTTGGACAGGAACAGCAAGTGTGAGGATGCTCTTGCTTCTGCCTCAGCCACAGCAGCAACATAGTGTTCAAGAGAGCAGAGCATGCTTTTCATGGCACTGTATGGTTTGAGTCTCTTCCCCCCATCACAAACATCCTTGGTTCTGTTTCCACTCTTTGCTGGTACTGTTTTGTTGCCAGTCTGCCTGAGACATCTATGGAGGGGATAGGAGAGCATCTGTGGTGACATAAACGGWCACATGAGCAGACTCTGGACCTTAAAATTTGTAGAGAATACTCTATTTGGATGCTGATACAGAGCCCTTAGTTCTTACCTGCAAACATTTTGCAGCATTCACTGTCTTTTTTGTCAGTGAATGAATCCTTTTTCTTTAACATTATTAGAAGTAATTGAGGAAAAGTTTTCAGCTACTTCTGAATATTTTTGTTGCCTCCTAAARGCCTAATCCAGTTTTTGAGTGCTTGGCTCTCCTCAGATGTCCCCATTGGTGTGAACAGGGTGAAAGCTTTGTTCTTCCTCAGCCCAAGCTATGCTAAGATGTCTTGCCCTGGAAGTGTGATGCTGCTGTGTTTGCCATGGTGTGGCACCTGGAGATCCAGAGGGTGTTTGAGGTGTCTGTGGAAATCAAGAACCCTGACTGCTGTCATTTTGACATGACATAAATCCCTGTTGCTGCTGAAGGAGTGGAAGGGAATGGATCTGCTAAACTTGGCCTTTTTCCCCCAAAAATGTTTAGCTCTACCACATTCGCCTGGTATCATCTGCCATAGAGGCACTCAAACACTGTTACTGGCACAGCCTGTTGGTAGYCACACAGCTAAGGAGGGAAGTAAAGGGCAATAAACAATGACTCACATTGATATAAATTGATTGTACAATGGCAGCCTGAAAAAAAAAATAAATGAATTGCCAGGAGGTTTTATATCAGTTGCATGCAAGTCTGGATATCAGCAAGAAAATACTTGAAGGCTGCATCTGAAAACCWGGTTTTTAACTCTGTGTTCTTTTTTCTCCCGTTTCAGTGGCTCCACCACCATACAGTTATGAACATGAAATGGAGCACCCAGCTGACCTACCTCCACGTTATACTCCAGCCCCACAGACTGTGATACAGTATCCCCCACCCCCTCCATACCCTGGATATTCAGGGAAATAATTCACATGGATATTGACTGCCTCTTGAAACAGCCAGCACTGCTGGGACAATGCTGTTGGCTCAGGGACAAATAGGATTGGATTTTGCACCAAAACATGTGGCCAGGTGTTGAAATAGACTGGAATGGTTGCCAAGGCTCAGGATAAATAAAAATACTGTCCATTCTGGACCACCATGTTTCATGATTAAACAAATGTGACCAAAGAAACAGTTCCTAAAAGTTAGTGACTGATGAGTAGTGCTTAACACCAGTTCTTAGCTTCACCTGCAGCACATGGGAGTGGGGTTTTTCCCATGTAGGAATGTGCAAGTGGTGCAAACAGTTCAACAAATTGTTTCAAAAGCACAYGAGGGTGCTGGGGCTTATTCTGGAGGAAAGCATCAACTGTTGTCTTGAGGTAACCACTYTGCCTTTCCTTGAAATGAGGGCAATAAGCAACAAGAAAGATTYAAACTGTTTTCTACTTCCAGCTGATAATACCCAATGATCACTATGCATATTGAGCTGATAACCATGTTACAAGGAGAAGAGCTGGTAGAGTTTTCTAGTAATTAAAAAATTATGGGTATTATTTTTGGCCAAGTGCGGATTWTTTTAAGTGCCTCTTTTTAAGCAGTTTGTGACTAGGTTATGAACTGAAATGTTAACCTAAGGAAAATTTTTGTATGTGAAATGCACTAATTTATAGCTGATCTTTTTTTACCTGGACTGAAAACCTCTACATTGAAGATATGCTAAAATGCCTTTTATATCAGCAAATGACYTTTTGATTTTTGTATAAAAATACTGAATCAGCAGAACTCACAAATGGGAGAAAAAATGTAAAACAAATATTAAAATGCCCTAGATTTGACATCAGTTCAATTGCATAAAGCTAGGGTTTTAAAATTTTATTTACCAGTAGTGAGGATATCCAGCCTTAGCAAAGAGATGAGGGTGGAGATTGTGAGCATCTGATTACTTTTGAATGTGTCTTGGGCAATTTAAAACTGTAGGTCATCAYGTAATATTTTTACATTTGCCATGCATGTTGTTCAAACTTACTTATTCTCCACTATATGCAGTCCAGATCATCATGATTTAAAATGTTCCATGTACTTATGCAGGTAATTGTAATTCTGCAGCAGCTATTTGACTTCAGAATAGCGTATTCCATTACCTAAAGCATCATCTTTCAGCATTAAGACTATTGTTTTTCTCAGGTTTATATGCAAACCACAAAGAGTGGGTCTCTTCAAGAATTTAAAAGTGCTGAATMCTCTTGGTTTGAGTTGGATGTCTGAGCAGTTTGAGAATGTCACAGCTGTGGCATAACTGCAGGTTACTGCTGGTTCATAGAGATTAGAATGCATTTAAATGTTTCCCAGTGTAGCCTTTCTCTTCTTTTCAAGTGTATTGATGTAGTGACAAATAAAAAAGCAACTTGCAAAAAAGGAGATACTTTATCCCAGTGAAATCAACCTCTCATAATTCCTGAAGTCTGGTGGTTTTGGTATTCAGTCCTGATTCAGGGAAGAACTGAAGCAACATTTAACTGAGCATAAAATTTATTCAGAGGCATTCTTGAAACAAGACCTTACGGGCTGTTCTTGCTCAGATTTTGCAGTTGTATTTGTCCTTTCCAGGCTGACTAAACTTACCCCCTTGGAACTCCACTTAAAAGTGCAAATGGCCTCAATCCCTGTCAGTGTAAGTTCAGAAGATCTGTGTTGAGGCCATTGGCCACATGGAGTCCCCAAGGTACTTGTGACCTAGTTAGAGGAAAACTGAGCTGTGTCTCAGGTGTTCGGTTGCTCTTTGGTTACTCCTTGGAGTCTTCTCCGAGAAAGGAGAGTTGCATTCTCATTTCTGTTTTGCAGTTCAGAGGTGACAAGTCCTGAACTGGCTTATCCTTACAATTACTTCTGCTCTGGGTATGTCCTGTGGCATTTCAGCTGTTACCCTGACCTTTCAAGAGCTCCCAATTGAAATCTTCCTATGAAGGGCAACCCTCTGTGTGTGGTGTTTTGGCAGTGCGGTGTTTTGGCAGTGCCTACTCACAACCGTATGCTGGGGTGTTGATGTGCCTGTCAGCATGGTGACCAGCATGAAGAACAGAATAAACATAGCTTTTCCTGCAGAGAACCATGTTCCTACTGCATCATTCTATGCTGAGTACATCAGCACTTTCTAGTTGTGAATAATATTTTGGTGCCAAAATGTTACCCATAGATAATGAGTATTGTTGCTTTCCCACTCCTGTGTTTCATTTCTTTGTGCTGAACATGGAGTCACACGAATCACAGAGCAGTTTGTATTTGAGTAATTGAGTCTTCTGAAAAATACAGAGAAAGAAAACTATCCTATAGATCATAAGTCTTCCCTTCAAGAAAGAATTTTTCCACCTGTGACYTTTGTCAGAACAAGTCAGGAAACAGATTTGCATAAGAAGGAATTTCCAAGACTAAAAGTCTTTGATCACAGAGTTTTCTGTTTTTCAGCTTTGTGATTGTATGTTTCCTCTGATGATGTTGCATAAAGGACATAGTGACCCAAAGTAACTACCAGGTTTACATGACTTATTCCAGGSAATATTATGGAAATGGGAAGTTGAGAGTTTAGTAGTGATTAAGAGCTATTTGTTCYTGATTAAAACAGCAGTGGGAATGTTTGTTTTTGTATGTTAGTTAATGCTGTGCAGATCCACATACCAGATATGATTTTCATCTCAAAGGACAACACATCTCTTTTCCTTTGTAAGGGCATAAAACATAAAGGTATTGCCCTTTCAGCAAACCAGACAAAATTAGTATAGAGTAGCCTAAAAGACATGATGATTGCATTGAAAATAAGTAAAACTGAGAGAAATGGAGAGCAGGATGGAGCCTAAGAGATTWATAATACTGAAAGAATAGAACAAAAAAAAGTTGCTGTGTAACAAATGGAAGCATTTGACAATAGTGAAGTTCTATTATTTGAGTTTAGTTGAAAAAATTGAAGTGTTCCAGTGCCTGAAAGGTGCTGCAAGAAGGCTGGAGTGGCACTTGTATTTACCAGAGCATGTAGGGGAAAATGGGGAAGTTTTGCTATAATACACAAAAGTCCTTCCTGAAGATGTTTAAGCCATAAATTATAACATTTCYGTCTCTGACACATGGGAATTCTCCAAATGCTTTAGTAACTCTAAAAATAATTTTTTTTAGACACCATGGAATAAAACACAACAGGTACTTAACAGCACACAGTAATAGCATCTAACACCCTGAGGCAAAAATTGCACCAAAGAATTAATGGAAGTTTAATTTTATTTCATGTGCTTCCCTAAGACATCAATGTTTGGACAAAAAACCTGGACAAAATAATGACCAGGACTTCATATCAAGTGGCTTCTATGATTACACCCAGAAAAGTGGTTGTGGCTTTTATATTGCAGCAATGTATGAGATCCAAAAAGCAGAGCCCCTGGCCAAGCCTGACTTGTGGTACACCCATTGTAAATCCTGTTCCCACTCTTTTTTTGCTGGTGTACAGCAAAAAAAAAGAGATGTGATGGTCCATCACTTTAAAAAGAGAAAAAGAGATGCAGAAAAATAAAATGGTCAYGACTTTTTTGTTCTGTATGGACTTSATAGGYCAGCTCACTGTTAGGAAAATAGCCAGGAGAAGGATCTGGGGAGCTCCAGCTTCGGGACCARGTCACTTAAGGTTCTGGGGGCAACAACTAGAGCAGAAACATTTACCTGGTCTGCTGTGAAGATTTGACAGTCAATATTTACACAGCTCTGGAAATGGAAAACATTAATTATTTTTCTTGCCACACTACAAACCATTAGTATTTACATCGTTAGTGAAGAGTAGAAAAGAGCAGGCTTTGGATGCCATTGCTACCACAATGATGACTAAGAGGGGACTAAAGCCAACAGAAACAAAAGGAAAGCCAAAGTCAAGCAGTTCTGAAGAATGTCCTTTTTTTGTCAAACTTGCATATGGAGCTGGTTCCTTCAGAGAGGTGAGTTGGCCTGCTGCCAGCAAAGMCAGCTGGTTTTGGACAGCTATGGCTGTGGATGATGAACACTGGTGAATTCCAGGGACTGTTCGTAGGTTTGATGTGACCTTGCTGTAATTGCTCCTTTACCAATCTTATAAGGATATTTAAATTAAATTTTTTCTCTGTTAAAGGCCATTGATCAATCCATACAGGATGATCAGTTTTGCAGTTCAGCTTTAAAGTGGTAGGGGTTTGGTGTGGTTTCCATCACAGGCCCACTTCCAGTTTTGCTCCTCATTGGGACAGGACGTCTCTTCCCCCATACGGTGAGAGGCTTCTGAACAACAAAAGGACATATCATTGTTGTCCTTCCTTCAGGACCTGTAATGTTAATCATGGATGCACTTTGCAAACACACAGTAGCACCTCCAATCCCTGTGAGGGAACCTGCAGGAGCTACCAAATCCCAATCACTGGGCCAAAACATGTGAGAAATTACTGTGACATCTGCACCAGTATCCAGCATGCCTGTAATGTAAATCGTTTTACCACAGTGAGTCAGGCTGCAAGTCAATTTTGGTTGGTTGCGGTCTAAAAATTGCACCCAAAAGACCTCAGGACCTGAGGTTCCAAATGGCACAGACATAACTGAATTAGCTGGAAGGTTGTTTTGCTTGGGTATATCATGGTGAGAAAGAGTTTCATATCATGGATTTACATCATTATGACCATATCATACAGGTAAGGCAAGGAATTGTTCATTTAAATCCAATTTTTTTTCTAAATTTTGATCAATATTAGACCAATTAGTTAGTGGAAACTGAGGATTTACCTCTGCTTTAGATTGTGTTTTGCTTTTCTCACTCACCACTGCTGTGTGTGACACAGAGGAAAAAGGAGGGCTGTCACAGCAACCAGCTGTGCTGGGAGCCCTGCCAAGAAGGGTGGGAGAGCAGAACTCCACATTCCTCATAGCCCCCCTTGCTGGAGGGAGCACCTGAGGAATGTGTTGCCTTGGAAACGGGGAGAAAGCCAGAGCCTGCTAATTCGTGTCTCAATTTGCTACACTGGACCTTTTTGGGATCGACTTTTTCCCCTTGCAATCTGCACAGTTTGGGCTGCCCATGCGCCGCAAATCCCAAATCTGTGGCACTTTCCGATGGACTCTTACAGGTTCCACACCGTGCCCCTGCCCGTGGGAACTCAGCTGGAAAATTCTCAGCTCCAAGCTCCCATCTCAGCATGCTTTCCCCCCCACCCAGCAGCGAATGAGARAGGCTTCAAGGCTTCTAAATGAACTGCCTGTGTCTCCACAGAAACTCTCCTGAGCTCTCCTGCCTGCACCCTATCCAGCTCTCTGGGCAGAGCCATCTCGGCCCTTCTTGAACATCACTGAAACATAACAGAAAGTACACCTAAGAGAAACTAAAGTTAATGTTACTGAAACTGAACAGGAATTAATGTTAACTTTGCTTAAAATTAACAACACTGAAACTTGACAGAAATTAAATTTAACAGAACTTGACAGAACCTAAACTTAACAGATTTAAATGTAACAGAAACTCAAATTAACAGAGCTTACACCTAACATCACTTGAAATTAACAACACTTAACATTATTTAAAGTTTACAGAACTTACAGAACAGCACTGAAAATTGATATTAATTGATTTAAATTTAACAAAACTAAAGTCAGAGTTGGGAGTGTTCCTTTAAAAGTTTCAGATACAACAGAATTTATTTTGACTCTATTGTTATAAAAAGCTACTGAAAATTTGTCATGCAACAGTTAAACATCAGTGAACAATATGCAAGCAAATAACTGAATTGTAACTGACATAGCAGCAAAATGGATTTACTGGAGAGATTATAAAGGTGTGGGAAATATGTTGTGATTTTATGTAATTTAGTTTTGAGAATAGCTCATGCTAAGTGCAAATATTATTGAAGTACTTTGTGACAGCTAACAGCTGATCTGAAAGCTTCACAGACACAAATGACTTGGACTTGATCAGCTTGTATTCGTGAGAATCAGCATGCCCATCAGCCTGTCCCCTGGGAACCAACTCACATCTGCAAAAAGAGGGACTGGTACCCGTGAGAAATGTCTTCTACCCAGGAGACAYGAATGTAAACATCTTTAGAGACGAAAGTCTTTGGTAAGCAGGTACACTACAAACTACTAACCAATGAATTAAGTAGCAACAAGGTACTAACCAGTTAAAATTAAACACTATGCTTTTAGAAAACCATATAAATATGAGCTGTGAACAATAAAGTTTCAGCTATTAACACACAAAGAAAAAGGTGTCTTGTCCATCTCAAACTGCAACAGTACTTTTCTGGTGTAAGCATAACTTTGCCAGGGTATTTTAAAGTGCAGCTTTACTCTGACAAATGTCAACTGTATATCTTGGCAAATTGCACTTCAAACCTGCTCAGTTTGCAGATGGTAAGACYGCTTTTTGAGATTACTTTGTACGATAGATTTGAGCTTGGACTATGAAATGCAATGGGATACAAATATTTAGGGATAAAACATCAAGGACTTGATTATGTAATACTTCTATGAGTTTTGCTCGTGTAACTCCGTTAGGTCAGTGGGTGTGTAAGACTGACACATTTATATAAAAGCTACAAAGTCATGGTTTCAGCAGCTTTTAAAGGAATGCGTTACTGTTTACTCCATTTGTAGTCCATCACTCACTGTACTTAAATTGTTTTCATATCAAGTCCAATTTTAAATTATAAGTGGTAATGAAGAACAATTACACTTGAATCACTGAACCCYTTTGAAATGCTGTCACATGTGTCTTTATGGTAAAATATTCACATTTGAATTATCTTACTAAAGKTGTTCAGTAAAAASCAAGTAAACTGGTAAAGTTGGCACAATTTTGTCTGTTTTTGCAGTGGAGATTCATTAGTTAATRATATTGAATTTTCAAATTGCTGCAGATAAAGCTCAGGGTTTTCCTTCAAGTGAGCAAAGGAATGCCTGATTTATGAGTGGCATAGGTCTCCCTTAGTTAATTGGTCTCTGCAGGTAAATCATGCAATGTTTTGACATTGGGCTTGAAAGTTAGTTGCTGTGGTGTAACAGTTTGTTTCATTAATATCTACCTGAAATATTTTCAAGGAGGGATCTATTGAATTTTTTAAGGGGCCACATTATGATAAGTAATGCTCTGAGGGGCAAATCTTTTTCCAGCTATACAAGTTTTTAATTTGTGTGGTAAGAACTAACATCATTATAACTGAGTAAAGAATTGGTATTAATTCAGTCCAATCAGACTCTTAAATCAAAATTCTTGAAAAGGCAGTGTACATTTTATATGACAGGTTTTACTAATCATGCAATCAACATTTCTTTTGAAAAGTTTAAATCTTGCTACATAGTGTAAAAGGAAGCAATTATGTAGTATTATCTGCAGTCAGAAATACACTACATCCACATAGCTAAACTTATATTTCTCTAATAAGCAGTCATGTCAAAATCTACAGTTTACTMAAAATACAAAGCTAGTTATAACAAAAGCAAAAAATTTACATGTGATTCAGTAAAATCTATTATCTAACATGAATAGTTTGCATTCATAAAGACACTAAGGTTGTGACAAATTAAGTATTCCCTAGAGACTCAAAATGAGGCAAAGTTTTCTAACTATGAAATGMCATGAAAACATAGTGATTAATTGTTGGTTATTTCTGTCACTTACAAAATGTCAAATACTGAAAACTTTTTCAGCTGTCTTTTACACAAAAGCTGTTTCTGTAAATTTGAATATTATGCCATTCAGACCTTCATGACCAGCACCACAASTAAACAGTTTTCAGAGAGCTTAACAGTACCTAAATTTGCCACATTTCTTTTACAGAAATTATATACAGGTTTATAAATCAAAAGCAGGGCCATTACTATTAACATCAACTCATTAACTGAATTCAYTCTGTGAAAACCCTATGGCTGCTGCTGTCTCCAGGCTCCCTGCCAGGACCCTGGACAGAGCTGTTGCAGCTTCAGGAGAAGTGGGCAGGCTCACAGAGAGCTGAGGAGCAGGGAGGTGGCTGTGCTGCTGGAGCTGCCCTGACCCATCAGGCAGCCCCCGGGACAAGGGTTCTGATAAGGGTACATGAGGTGCAGACATTTCATTGCTAAATACCTGAGGTCGAGCATCAGAAATTGTACATACWGAGGGGGRTTCTTAGGCTGATAATTGACAGGCATGGCCAATAACATGGGAATATTTCCCCTTTTTAGGMTTTCTTYTCTACATTTCTCTAATAGTGTTGGAGGWTAATGAGATTGCAGTGGTAAATCAGGTAAAGGAATCATAGGGTGAGGAGGATAAGAATTAGCTAACACTTGAGCGGTGGTGGGAAATGCAGCAGCTGAATCTTTTACAGGAGTTAAAGGAAGATAAAAATCAAGCTTTTTTTCTCAGGATTGGTAGGARCAGGATTACAAGGATTGCCAAGCCCCTGAGAGTAATCGTCTCCCAGTTTAGTGGGCACTTCTGCATAACTATCGCTAACACTCAAAGCAGTCTCCAAATTTAAAATATCTGTGACAGTGTCGTGGTTTAATTAAAGTTTTCAGTTGMGGGGGAGGGTGGTTCCCTGTGGGGACCTGTTGGAGCCAGTGAACTGGCTAGCTCTGAAAGGCCAATCATATAGCATTTGCAGGGACCCCCGTGGCAGGGAGGAATGATGCATCCGACTCCATCTTATCAGAAGGCTAATTAATTACTTCATTATACTATATTATTCTATATTATATTACATTATATTACATTACATCTAAACTGAATCTGCCAAGCACTCCACCCTGCGTCACTGCACAGAATCTCGTGACTGTCAGCCGACAGTCCAGACACACACACATGCTTGGCCCTGATAGGCCAAGGAAACAAAACACCATCACTTTGGGTAAACAATCTCCATGTTGCATTCTACTTTGGCACACAATTGAATTTAATTAAAACCGTTCCAATAAAGCCTGAAAACAAATGAACCTAAGAACATGAATTCTCTCCCAACTAAGGAAAGAYTGAAGACACATAGAGACAAAAACATYGGACTCTGAGGTCAGTGAAGAAAGAGTCAAATTCTAAATGGAAGGCAATTAAGGAGATGCCTTATTCTTACACTGAAATCRTCTTATAAGGCTATAGAGAAGATATAACTGATACATCAGACTCTTCTTTTTTTTGCCCTGTAACTCACAGAAATGCATTAGTGTTCTAACAAAAATGTAAGCCAAAGCACCAGCACTGAAGCAAGTAGATGTTACTGTAATCCAATAAGAAATTTGAACAGAGACAGATGAGGGAGATGAGAAACTTTGCCCCAGAAATAGTAATAGAAAACCTCTGTTCCCAGAAATGGATTAAAAGAACTTTTGGTTTTATGCTAGAACAACTCATCCTTAAAATAGCACCCTAATAAGTTGACATGGCCCAGGAAAGCAGCTGTGAGATAGCTGCAATGTATTTAGGAGGGACTTTCACACTGCAAGCAGATTTCTTCCTTTCCTGGGTAGCTGATTTGCTGTGCAATTAAAGCCACAAGAGAACTGTTTCTTGGGAAAAAGTCTTCATAGCATAACATAGAGACTCCTCTCCCTAAGCAGACTGAAAAAAAAAACTATTCTAGAGGTGATAACCTGACTGAAAGTCCCAAGTTTTGTCTTCTTACATTGTCAATGGGAAAGGAAAAAAAGGATGTGGGGGGAGGAAAAGTGTTCTAAAGGTTTTATTCTGATTCTTATTATTKTTTTAGTTTCTGTTAATAAACTTTTCTTTATACCCTTTAAAGTTTGTGCCTATTTTGCCTTCCTTCTCCTAATGCTTATCTCACAGCAAGAAAATGAGTAAATATGTTCTAGTAWGTGCACTGGTGCTTAGCTAGCACTAGACCCACTACATAATTAMTGCGTCGTCCGGGAAATCAAACAATTTGGAAACCAAAAACTCTACAGACAGGGCACTCACAAACTTGCTCAGCAGGCTGCAAAGTTTTTAAAACAGTATACAGTTTTCRATGTAATTAACGTAACATCAGTGATTAGTTGCCCTTTTTTTTTCTGTGCCTCCTACTTCTTCCCATACTTTAGTGTTGTTGGAACCATGGTGGGGGGAATGCATTGCAACTGTAATTCAACCATACTAATAAAACAGCTAACTTAGCTGTCAGGGTGTTAAATCACTGTTCTTTGAAAATTCTCTGTAAAATCTCTAAATAAAGCTTCTGCTTGTGGGACATAGCTTGTCCCATAGTTCTGCATTTTGTCTTACCTGCCCAGCAAGTGAAAACAAAAGGCTAAGGATCCCCTTTGTGCACAGCTCTATTTGAATGTGGCAGCTGCTGCCAAAAATTCAGTTATCAAGTCCCTGTTTGGGTGCCATATTACAGCAGCTTGTTAAAAAAGGGACCATTGCTTCTTCCAYCYGGATCCATCTTTATTACACACACTCCTGTAATAATATGTTTCTGTTATGSGAAAGTTTAAAGTCTTGGYAACACAAGGAGGAAAYACAAAACAGCCATACCACCAKYCACTTGTTAGAGCAGATGTTTCTGTCCTTATTGGCCATTCACTTAAACATGCTGCCTCCCAGCGTTCTGGGAAGTAAAGAAAAAACATTCATACATGGTGTTTATGGCTGTAGTCATTCCTCTGGTATGCACCTTTCCCAAGAGAACAGAAAGACTTAACAAAGTCAAGATAAACAGTGACAGGCCTGAGCCATGATTTTACATGGGTAGCAAGGCCCTTATTTTGTAGGCTTTACCTACATGCAACAAGAAGTTCTCCATTACAGGAAGTAATCTGGGTACCACCTTTCCCCAATTTATTCAAATTGTCCCACCTTTGTTATATTACAACACATTTACCAGTGGCTCATCTCATTGCCCTCATTATTTTCATKATAATTTCTGTGTATAAAAGCATGACATAGMTCTTATGTGCCATCTTGGTTTGAAAGACAGGTGTCTGCTAAGGAAGGTAGGAACCTCCCTTYGAATGGAAAATATGACCCCTCCCCTCCAAARTATTATAATTTTGGAAGTAWGGGGCCTTCAGGTAAACATAAYAGAAYAGGAATAACAGTTCTTTACTAGTGTGTGTACATATAAGGAGGGTAAGAACAACAAACACAGAACAGAAAACCCAGCAAAGGTCTCTTCCCGCTATTTAGGCACCTTCCCCTTTGGTGTAGTTACAGTCACAGCCAGCAGGGGCGCTGGTGGCTCCCCAGCAGGCCTGYCCYCTGTGATGACTCCTCRGCGGCTGCAGGGGGCGCTGTGGTGCYAGTCCGGCCATCTTTCTCCATGTGGATGGTGGCGGACACAGTTGGCAGAACAAGATGGCGGAGAAGTTTCCTTAAGGAAAAGCACCAGGGGCAGCCAATCCCAGTGCCCCCTTTGGATAGCGAAAGGAGCTGTAGCAGGAACCTCAGGAGAAGCAAGCTGGAACAGCTCTTTACAATTGTTTTWTTTAATATCCCTGCAAGTATATCGGTGCCCTGTTTGGATAGCGAATGGAGCTGTAGCAGGAACCTCAGGAGAAGCYAGRTGGAAGAGCAGGAGCTCCCGGCAGGCRGAGGGTGAAAAGCTTCAGTGTAGCACAAACTCAGAGRAATGGTGGAGGTACGGTGGGGGTCKGGCAGTAGRAGTTCYGCTCCTAAARGCAGTAAAAGACTCTTCAGGATTTTCTCACTGGCCCTGGCTGGTCCTTRGGGTCCYGAGGGTGTGTGGAGGCTGAGGGCAGCCCCCTGTGGCCCGGCGTGGACAGCTGCCTGCTGAAATTCCTCATTGKGCAGGATGCCTCRCAGACTCAAGCTGGCACCAGTGCCAACTCGAGCTATTTTGACAGTGCCAAGTGCCTCCTYCAATCTGCCATCAGGAACCTGGYCTGGTGAGTTTTGTTTGCCAGGGAAAAGGGCCAGTGGTGGTGTTCAGGGGCTTGCGGTGCTAAGTGGCTGGCCCTCTGCTAGGGTTCTGAAAACCAGGCCGCCCCTGCCTCTTCTGTCACTCTGCCCTTCACCCCTCCCCATCCCGCCCCTGCCCCGTCCATCACTCCCCCCACCACTCACCAGTGACTCCCTGCAGCCGCACATGGGAGGCCAAACACAGGCTTTGGTTGACCTACAGACATTGTGGGCTGAGGGGCAAAGACGGGGTGGCTTGACAGGTGGAAAGCTGACACTGATGGTTAGGGGTGCAAAGGACATGGGGTACCAGGTAGGCTTGGACTACAGGTGCAACCCAAATGGTGGGACAGCCCGAGAACCCTCCCAGCAGGTGCAGGCAATTTCCCTAATGGTGGGACAGCCCCAGAACCTTCCTAGCAGGTGCAGGCAATTTCCCTAATGGTGGGACAGCCTCAGAACCCTCCCAGCAGCTGCAGGCAATTACTCCAACTAAAAGGTAGGGATGATGTTTTTCAGCTAGAGAGTTACAGGTAGGGTCTGAGCAGGTTGTTAGGAGTTTTTTAGGTTTTTTTTCCATGGCTTTAAAGGGGTATTTTAGGGGGTTTTTTTGGCAGGAGTTTTTTAGGAATTCTCTGGGAATGTTTAAGATACCTATAGGGTTTTTTTCAGGGCTTTAAAAGAATTTTTTAGGGTGTTTTAAGGGCTGTCTTCCTACTAATTAGAATTGTTAGGGGTGCTTTTGGCTATTGGGGCTTATTTAGGACTACTTAAAAGTTTTTAGGGATTTTTGAGGAGAATTGAGGGTATATGGAAGACTTTTTTAGGACTAGGGTATTTCTAAGGTTTTTGAGGGAATTTTTTAGGGTTTCTTTTAGGGTCTTATCAGGGCATTTTAAAGATTTTTGGGGTATTCTTAGAGCTCTTTTGGGACTATTTAATGATTTTTAAAGGTTTTTTGGGGATTTTTAGGGGTGTTTTAGGGGCTTTTTAAAAGTAGGGTATTTTTAGTGTATTCTGAGGCTGTATTTAGGTTTTTGTGGGGTGTTTAGAACACTTTGAAAACTAGGGCTTTTTTGGGGAATTGATAGGGTTTTATTTAGGGTCCTTTCAGGGCATGACAGAGGCTGAGGGGCAGCTTGAGGGGCACTGTGGGGGCTTGAGGGTGGCAGAGGCTGGGAACTGAGGGAGGAATAGGGAGAGGGGACAGTGGGTGACACACAGAGATGCTGAGGGTGACACAGAGAAGCTGAGGGACAAGGGAGAGGGATTAAGGGTGACACACAGGAGCTGAGGGGCAGCTGAGAGGGGACTTGAGGGACATAGTGGGGACTTGAGGGTGACAGACAGAGCATGAGGGCTGGAGGGCTTGAGGGGTAAAGGGAGAGGGCTTGAGGACTGGACAGTCCAGTGGTGATCAGGGCTACAGGGTACAGCTTAGGAGGCAAATAAGGGTACAGGTGCACCACCCCTCAGCCCAGCCCAAGCCTCAGCCTAACCAGCCCCSCTAAGAACAGCCTTTTCCCCCAACAGCAGCACAACTCAGCAACCCTAAGAGTGAGACCAGGAACCCTCCTGGTGGGACAAGACAGCAACCCTCACACCAGGACAATGACAGAACTCTCAGAGAACAACAAGATCCACTGCAAGAAGGTAGGGAAGACATCTGAGGGTTAGAGAGCAACAGGTGGGGCTTGGAGGCTGAGCAGATTTTTTTCAGGYTTTTTCCARYARTTCTAAGGATATATAGGGGATTCTTGAAGGTTTCTTAGGACATRTTTGGCTTTTCYGTGTATTGTAAGGGGTTTTTAAAGGCTATTTCKGGATATTTTGGAGCATTGTTATGGTCAAGGTCAGGATCAGAGGGGATGCTTGATGAAAATGRYGAGTTTTAGGACTGCAGTGGAYRGCATTTGAAAAGGGCCAGTGGTAACAGAGTGGATTGGGTAAGACATTGCTGGTCTGAAGGCTGTGAGTTCTAGGAGCAGAGGAGTCATTGTAGCTAGGGTCAGATGCTGGTAGCTTTATAACGGAGAAATCCAGGAGACTAAAACTCACCACCCCACCAGTTTGCCACATGTAAAGTGACACCAGGAACCTGGGKTGCTGAGTTTTGTTTCCCATGGAAAAGGGTGTTGTTGTTCAGGGGTCTGTGGCCCTGAGTGGCCGATCGTCTGCTAGGGTACTGAAAACCACAAAGCCCAGAGCTCCAGGCACACTGTAGCTGCAAAAGGCATCCCAAGGGGAACACAAAACTGCCACAACATGGCTTCCTCCACAGCTTTTTCCYSGGAACCAGCCTTAGCCTAAYCCTGCGTTTACTACCTAGTGTTAGGGTTACACCTATGGTCAGGGTTTTGAAAACCATAAAGCCCAGAGCTCCAGGCACACTGCAGCTGCAAAAGGAATCRCAAGGGCAACACAAAGCTGCCACAACATGGCTCCCTCCTCAGCTTTTTCCTTGAAAACAGCCTTTGCCAAAGCTGCYTTTACTGCCTATTGTTAGGGTTACACCTAGCATTAGGGTTTTTAAAACCACAAAACCCAGAGCTCCAGGCACAATGCAGCTGCAATACARGTCCTGAGGGSAACAAAAAACTGCRACAACATGGCTCCCTCCTCAGCTTTTTCCTTGGAATCAGCCARAGCCCAGGCCTGGGTTTACTGCCTTGTTTTGTTTCCCTGGGGAAAGGGCTGGRYTTGGTGTTCYGGGTCTGTTGGCCCGGTGTGGCCGGCTGCGTGCTGGAATTCTGCATTGRYCYGGATGCCTCCCAGACTCCAGCTGCCYCCTGTGCCAACTSYAGCTGCTTTGACAGTGCCAAGTGCCTCCTGCAAACTGACACCAGGAACCTGGYKTGYTGAGTTTTGTTTCCTGGGGAAAAGGCCTGAGGCCAAACAGGGCTGGCTGTCTGCATGAATTCCGGATTGCGCAGGATGCCTCCCAGAACGAAGCCGGCARCAGTGCCAACTTCATCTGGTTTGACAGTGCCAAAAGCCTCCTGCAATCTGCCATTGGGAACCTGGGCTGGTGAGTTTTGTTTTCCAGGGAAAAGGGCTGGTGTTTGTGTCCAGGCACCAGAGCTGAGATCCCTCTGGAGCCCATGGTTAGGCTGCTGTGCCTTTGTAGCCCTCTGAAGTCCATGATGGAGCAGAGATCRACCTGTAMCCCCTGGAGGATCCCATGCCTGTGCAGGGGGGTTCCTGAAGGTGGCTGTGACTCCATGGAATGTTCATACTTAAGCAGGGACCCACACTGGAGCAGTTGATTAAGAACTGTGTCCCATGGTAAAACTCAAYTTGGAGAAGTTCCTCCTATGAGAGYAACCCCKCACTGGAGCAGGGTCCTGGCYGAGCACGCACTGGGTCTGGGCTTCCCAACAGCAGATTTGCAAAAGAAGCCCAGCRGGCAAGCTCAGTCACAGAGTCACAGTGCTGAAGGGAACAAAAACCAAAAAAACKAAAACCAAACAAAAAGAAGCAAGCGAATCCCACATAAACAGCCCTGGTCAGAGATACCAGCTGCYTGTGTCTGGTCGAAGSGGGAGAGAGAGCRGGCCTCTCYSCCCAGCTCCCCCTGGAAGCCGCGGCTCAGCTCCCCTCCATRGCCACAGCCCCGGAGCCAGGGAGGATGGGGTGTGGGGCAGGGACAGCCARRYCCCCTGGGCYCAAAACAAAACAGATCAAAGACCCCAGAAATGGGATAGGATAATAAACCATCCCCAAGACACAGGCATTCATCAAAGAAGTGCTGTGGTAGAGCAGTRTCAACTATTAAGCCTTAGCTGAGACCCTGAGGTGGAGGTTGGGGTATCAGGCCTCTGATTCAGGATTGGGAAATCAGCTGATAGGTGTGTGCACACAATGAACCTTGAGATAAACCATAATAGGCTTCTTAACAACAGACTCTGGACCTTTGTGTAAGATACACAGCTATGCTATTGCAGTATATTCACCTTCATCTTCAAGAGGCTGTAGTGAGTTATAAATGATTCCTGAAGTATCTGGGAGACTGTGAGAATAAAAGAAAGTTTTCAGCACGTCTTGCTATGTGATGCAATCAAACTAGGGCAGTTGAGGAAGCCTTCCCTACTGGAGTGGTCTCCCTCTCCCCAGCCACGAGTCTTCCCCACTGTACCAGTGGCTGCTCCCTGGTTCTGCTAGGTTGGTGTGTGGTACCCATAGGATAGCAAAATGAATGGGGTACATGGCAGTGAGACAGGTTGGCAAGAGTCAAAACTGACTGCCACTGAAAAATCTAATGTTAAAATCCACATTCCCCTTTGGTTGCTGGTGTTCATAGTTGAGCCTAATTTCTGGCTAGCTTCTGTGAGTGACCTTGCAGGCAAACTGACTGGTGATGTGGTGCAGAGAGGGAATGCTGAGAGTCCCAAGGATTGGAATCTTTCAGAAAGGTAATATTGACCCATTGATCAGGAATCCTGGGAAAAGTCACAACATACACATGGAAGTTTATTGATGCTCATCTTTGCAGCCAGAAGAGTGCATCCTGATGTTCCCATACCTTCCACACCTGTCATGGATATTTAAAAAAAATCAGGAGCCCAACCTATGTTTGTTCTGTCTCTAGCTGCTGCATACAGTTCCTTTTGAAGCCTGATCTTCAAAAGTGGTAAGCTGTGATGGGGTTCCTTCTGACACAAATAAGGAAAATAAAAGAGGCTGATTGAGAGCTTAGATCTTGGCTTTATGGYAAATGAGAGAAAACAAAGCATCCCACTAGTTGGAGCTCAAGATTCACTGATGTTTTAAAGCACTTCTCTATCCATGGGTAATAAAGAGTCTTTTTGATCTTGATAGTTCAAACAAGAGTTATGGTGAGAGATATGTTATGATACTTGGTGAGAGTTTTCATAAATGAAATGGGACAACTGGGATTGGTTGTGTCTGCAACCGAACAATAATTCTGGCCTAGAKTCAAGCATGATGAAGTTGGGTTAAACAAAGTGGGATCTACTGAATAAAAAAATCTTCAGAAATATGCCTACTCATTTTATATCAATTTGATGAGCTGGTATTTTCAACCTTTGCAYTTTAAAAAGGCGATTGAGTCTCTGCCATTTGCTTCTTCAATGTCCCCCAAGTAAGAAAGGGGAGTGCAGGCCAACCTTTAACAGCAGCTCTGCCTATCCTTGCTCTCCTGCAGTTAGGTGACAGCATAGGTGGAGCCTGAAAGGAATGGACACAGCTCTGAGCATCTGCATCCAGCTTTGGGAACTGTTAGGACATCAAAATGGTCAGCTCTACAATCTCTAGATGGTAAACTTTTGAGACAGTATAATTAATTTGCCTAAGTTGTCCATAACACACATCTGGCAGGTACTGCATGCATTCCAGTGTCTGTTGAAACATATGCATATCTGTGCCTCAAAACATGGGTCCTGCTGCAAAACTCTTGAATTTTGCAGTCRCTGGTCTTCTGTGTAAGACCTCCAGGCTGATTCAAACATCATATATTGCACTGGACTATGGAGTATAGAGTATCATATATTGCACTGGAGTATATGGAGCATATTGCTTCATATCACAGAGGGTTAATTCACTAGCAGTTATAAATCAAAGGAGAGCTCTGAGYTCCTAGCATAGGAAGGACATGGATCTGTTTGAGCCAGTCCAGAGGAGGCCACCAGGTAGATCAGAGGGATGGAACACCTCTTGTATGAGGGATGGCTGGGAGAATTTGGATTGTTCAGCCTGGAGAAGAGAAGGCTTTGGGGTGACCTGATTGRGGCCTTCCAGTACCTGAAGGGAGCTGAAAAGAAAGATGGAGAGAACCTATTATTTACAGGGACCGGGGGTGACAAGGCACGGGGGAACGGCTTCAAACTAACAAGCAGTTAGATTTAGATCAGATATTAGGAGCAACCTAGTCTGGTGGAAAGCATCCCTGCCCGTGGCAGGGGGATTGAAACACAATGAGCTTTAACGTCGCTTCCAACCCAGGTTATTCTATGATTCTATGATTCATTGCCTTAAACATTGTTTAGCTTTTCTAGTGAAAACTTTGAAAAAATAACTAGGAACTCCCACAGTATTTCAGAAACAAAGGACTGTATTTGTTGTCACTAACAGCAATTTGTTGCTGCTTTTTTTTTGTGTAAGCTCTCCATTCCCAGTGCTGCAAGGAGGTTGGTGAGGGTCAGTGGTGCCAGGGCAAAAGGCAAATATTGCAGTAGGTAGAATCCCTCTGTTCCTCTGGAGAGGTACGTGTCTTGTTTGCAGTTCAAATTCACATGGTTATTGGAACTAGATGATCTTTAAGGTCCATTCCAGCCCAGGCTATTCTCTGATTCTATGATCTCTTCTTCCAGAGCCAGCTCAGCTTCCWGTGGCTTTGATTTGATATGACAGATGAGATCTTGTCCCCAAACACAAGTTAAGGCACCACAGCAAGCATAATATAAGGATTTAAATATAATATAGTTTATTTTTTCTTAATAACAAGAATGTTCTCTTAACATTTTTCAAGGAGTACCTACATTCTTATTAGCTGGTATTTTCTAAAGAGCAAAATGTTGTGTCGTTACCTCTAGGCAGCAGCTGTTTCTCTGTTGTATGAAACTTTGGAGAAACACCAGGGCTAAATTGAAGTTCCTAGCAGAAGCTCTGTGTTTTAAGTGGGCACGAGCAAGCCTTGCTCACCACAGGGGAATGGAAGGAGTGCCTTTTGCAGGGCAAGGAACAGATGCTGTACAGCACAGTCTACCTCCCAGGTCTGGATAAAAATCCAGTATGTTTATTTTACTAATCTTTCTAGGAGGAACAGTTAGCTCCATGACTTGAAAAAAAAGCACTTCTAAAATTCAGAGGATGAAGAGTTTCACTCATGCTTGACCCTATTCTTGTCACCTAATAATAGTGGTGCATTTCAGGATCTCTGCAGAGCCTGGCAAAACAAAGAGTTTTTCAGCTAATGAAAAGGAGAGATATTTCTGTAAATGCCACGTAAACATGAAGTTTTATCCTCTCTCTGCATTTTGGAGAGAAAGTTAATATTTGAGAACCTTCTTTTTAATTTTTTTTTTAAGTATTGATTCCTTGTAATGTTTCTAGGATAGCAGGGATTCTTAGAAACAAACTGCTAACGAAGCTTTCCTTGACTACATCCACAAGGACAAAAGTTTTTGGTGTGAGAGTTGGCTGGTAGTGTGGTGCTCATCTCCRTAACCCTGATCCATAATAGCTCTGGGGTCAACATTTCTCTCTGGCATTAGAGCTGGGGCTGCCTGCCTGCTTCTACTCCTGATGGTGTCTCCACTCCCATGTGGCACCCCATCCTCAGAGAGGTCCTTCATTTCTCCCACCTGCTCTTACCCTGGTGCTGGGCCATTGCTCCAAGACCAGTAATCCTCCTGGTTACCCATCCTACATAGGTTACCCATCCTACATGTCTCAGCAACATGACCCCTCTGAGGATTTGTGATCCATTCCTTGCTCTCCTCAGCAGACCACAGTATTAAGTCAAGGTTGAGGCATTCAAAGGCACAAAGGTGGAGTCACTGCTGGGCTGTTGGTGGCTTCAGGAGGGGCTTGGGAAGGCACATGTCAGCACTATGGACATGAATTTTTTTGRCACCTCAGAGAAAACAACTTTCTTGAGGCAGCCTGCAGCAAATTCCTCCAGAGCCCAGGGCCTTCACAAACTGTTTCCATTATGGGCAAAATTTTTCTATGTTAAAGAACTGGCTCCTAACAGGCAGTATTAGCCAAAGAGCAGAATGGCCCAGCTCTGGTAACACTGGCTTGTGCTACTCAGTTGAGGGCTCTCTCCTGATCTGCACAGGAAAATGGCAGAATCCACCAAAATTGGTGGAAATACTCTCACCTTGGTCTTTCATCTATAAGAACCCATGGTTATTGCATTGCTTTCTTGATGGCAATTTTATTTTACATCAATTATTTGAAATGTATAATTCCCCCAGCAGTAATACACTAAGTCCTTTCTCTTCAGCATGCCATTTCTCAGCATTTCAGATCAAATATGCTTTTGCAATAAAAAATTATTAATTACGTATGTATTACATAGTGATGTGAAGCCTAATTACTCTGCAGCACTGAGAAGAGATGGAATAGTTAATATCCCCTTGCTCCAGGAAAGGCTGCAGAATAATAAAATGGGAAGTTGAAATAATCACTCTGCCATCAGTAGGTCTCTCCAGGGCCTGCACAGAAGGAGTCATATGGAGAACTGTTAGAGGCAGGCATCACTGAAGATTTCCTGCTCATTTTACTACCTGTAAAATAATTTGTTTATTCAGGAGATGRGTTCTATCTTCTCTGTGATTCAGAAGAATCTTAATCTCACATGATTGCTTTAATCCTCTCACCTCAGTAATTAATACTGCAGCACAAAATTGGAAACTTACTCTTTATTGTGAGCAATATATTATGAAGTTATTATTTTTGCTCAAGGAWGCATAGGTTATACATTATTATTAGCTCTCTAAATCTGCTTTTTCTATATTATAATAATAGTGTTCTCTAGGAAGATGGTAGTTAAATGTCTAGATTTTTGGGGTTTATTGCAAAAGAAAACTTGGTTAAAATGGAAGCAGGAACAGTCTAATTAATTATTATAATATATATATATATATAAAAATATATAAAAAAGGATAGTTAATATAGCTATTTAAACACAGCTTTTTTTTTTGAGTTTCAAAGGTGTCTGTTGATAACCCTATTTATGAGATACCCAAGGGACTGTGGCTCTAGTTCACTTTGCAGGATGGCCAGCTCTCCTGTTCCTCTTCTCTGTTTCAGTTTTTTTGTGTGTGTTCTATTTGAGTTGGTCTGAGTTTTTGAAACAGCCTGAAGCTGTGAGCTGTTTCCCCAGAACAAAAATCTGAGTCCCAGAGCCTCAGTTTGAGTTAAGCAGTGCCTGGAGCTACCTATGCTCACACTGTTCAGAAGCAGCTGCCCAGGGATCAGTGTTCAACCTATTTACAGGACYTGCTCTCAAACCAGTAACCAGAGGTTTTTATCTCACTGTCCTCTGTGTCAAGTGTTTCTCCCTCATCAAGTAGCACTTCCCATTCCCAAATAACTCCCATCTACTGCWGCAGTAATAAATTATGAAAACGTGCCCCAAATGCCAATTTAGCTATGCACCAGGGGACACTTTCAAGCAGGTAAAATGGAAAGCAATTGCCTAGTTACACAGTAAAATCAGTAAAATTTTACACAGTAAAATTGATGATAAATCTTTCTTTTCCATGYTCCCTTTCTTTCTATTACTATCTCCTTCCCTCAATATTTTACCCTCATTTTCCTCACCAAATATATGATTGTTAATAGGATAGTTGAATGAATAGGACAATCACCTGGGATGTGATTTGCCTTTGCTCATAACTCTGCTACAYCTGTGATTTTCAACAACTAATCTGTGCCATGCTTCAGTTCCCTGGCAGGGATGGCATTTCTCCATAAGATTGTGTGTTGGTTTTGCACGGCCTGGTTTTTGGTTGGTGGAGAGGTTGGAGGGAGGTAATGCTGCTGAGATGTGTCTCACCCACAGTCAGGTCACTTGGCCACATAGGTTGGCATAAATTCCATGGGAGATCATTTCCAAGGAGGATGTTCTTACCAAGTAGTCTGAAATTGTGGAAGGTAGGCAGAACTGGTGTAATCATCTGAACTCAATTTTGAGTTTTCAAGGACCACTATTTTTCTGTTTCTCTGCTACCAAATTAGGCTCATAGAAGTGGGAGGCCAGTTTGCAGACTTCTCTTGGACAGTGCCTTCCTTTTTATGCAGGTTTTTTCAGGTTCTCCTAGCTTTTGGTGAAAGGCCATCCTTTCTTCTCCTTCCTACTGAGATTTTCAAAAGAATTTCCAATAAAACTGTACYAACAGAACTGCAATAATTATATTTGGCTTGGTAAAAATGAAGGGTTGTTTTCTGCCTTCCCCAGAAAAAGCGATAAAGTTGATGCCTTCCTYGAAGTTTGTGATCATTATGCATCCATGTATCTTTGACCTCCCATTTGCCCTCAGCTGAAGATTGCTGAGACTGGAATAAAGAATAAATAATTTTTTTTTTTGAGTGTGCAAGTACCTGAAATGCTCCTGCGACAAGCAGCCCCCAGAGAAAATACTGTGACAGGAAGATTTTGCATTACAGTGGATTTTATTTAATTGGCATAATTCTTTGTGCAGTTTAAGCAGGGAGTAAATAATTGCAGAATCTTAATTCTAAGTAAAGCATGGCTTATATTTGCATAAATCTTTCTTTCCTGGAATTCCACAAGTTTGTGTTCCTGCTAGTTTTATCTGTTGTCTTCAAAAGAAGACAAAATGTCCTTCCTTGTCCCTGACTTGTGTGGCTCAGCTGATGTCCCCACAGCTAAATTACTTCCCAGTGCAGGTCTGCCCCATCCTTTCCATGCCAAAGGCTATCTTCCCCATAAAACTAGGAAAGAAGCCAACTTCTTCCTTCTCTTTTAGATCCTTATTAACCTGAGCATCACTTAATGGTTCAGTTGTATGTTTATGCTGCATGAAGGTTAAACCACTAAAAACTCAGCTGAARGGGGCATTGCCTGCCTGCACTGAAGCTGTGTTTGCAACTTTTTAATGACTGCAGTTTCATGTTTTGGCAACATTAATTAATAGCAGTGCTGCCAATGGAAGTYGCCATAGTTAATGATGTTCCTCTTGTTTTGTGTTTTTTTTTCTTCTGATTATCAGTCCTGAAAGACTTTTAGTTTTCTTTACATTAAAAAATGTCATGTCTGGACTCTGAAATTTCATCAAGATGAACCTTACACTATAATTTGTCAGTCTTTTTGTMAAGAGAAGATTGCTTTCTTGGGGACACAGGGACAGCCAGGCTCTTGACCCCTCTATGGAAAGGCAGGCAGACAACAAGATCCTGGTTCACACTAAACCAGTTCTAAAAGCCAGGTTTTGGATTTATCTCTGTGGATCCAGAGCATGTGGCCCTGGTTAGAGCAGCTCAGGAACCTTGACTCTGACAGCTTTCAGTCTCTGTACAATGCCTGTGGTAGAGCTGATGTACTGTGTGAAATATTTTCCAATAAACCACATCTAAACCCGAGCTGCTCAAACTCTGTCACTTGAACTTTCATCTGAAGAGAAAGACAGTGTTTATGTGACTTCTGTTTTGTGCCATAAATTAAAGCAAGACAAAACTCAGATTCTCATAGCCAAAATGACACACAGGATTTGTAGTATTCAGTAGTAAAGAAAACTTTGTTTCCTCATTTTTTCCTGTCATGTCTGATTCAGAAAATTCCATTTTGGAAGCTAATTATATTAAATAGTTTAACTTCTTATAGGCCTGAGGGTGAGCAAGCATATATYAGTCTAATATCCAAATTATACTCAGAGAGACAATCCATTGTGMCAGCTAGTGATCAAAGTGTGTATTTATATTTACCATGCTATATTCAGAATTATTTCATTTCAACATCTTTTTTTTTTTTTTTAGCCAGAAATGATTATGTGATAAACAAACWATTTGGAACCCAAAAGAGTAGAATCATGGTAAGTATCTCTCCTTATCTCAACTTACTTACTAAGGAATGTTGAAAATCTGGGAAGTGATGACACAAAATGGTTCCTTTGGCTGCTTAAGAAAGAGAAATTATATAGGATATKTTTTACTACATTTTTGAAGAGACATATAAAGAAGGAACAATATTAGAAGGAATKCTGCTGTTCCCTGTCCTCCCTGAAGTTGTTCTCCAAACATAGGCATTTWTGTATTTTTGCTTTATASTGTAAACCTTYTTTTAAACAAACAGCCCAAGGAACCGAGAGCTCTTATGGCCAGCCTTTGCTTTGTACAGTCTCTTTAAAATAACTGGGCCTCTTTTCTGTAAAATGTTTCACATTTATAGCAGAAGGCATCAGTCTTAAACATTGCAMTTCTGTGAATTCTGGGATAAAGTACTGTAAAATACCACTGGCTCTTTCTTGGCTGTTTCATGGTTAAATGAAAAACCATATTTCCTAAACACATCCAGCATTTTTTTTTGTCTAGTAGCCAGCACTTGCCCCCAAATCCCAATTTCAGTAAGAAAAAATCAGTCAGTACAGCTCCCACCCATGAAAATCTTTTGTTGGCTAGGTTGGTATTCTTGTGCTCACATGTAGCTAGAGCTGGGATTATTAATGTTGAAGAGGAGAAGCTATAGAAAGATTAATCAAAAGTCTTCAAACAACCCAAAGGCCTCTTGAGATATGAGCGCTTCTATAAAWTATTGAAGATAAATGTGAATCTTTCTTCAAACTAGCCACAGGTTTAATTCAAAATTTAATTTTTTAAYTCTTATTTTGAATTGCTAAAACCAAGGATCGTGGACAAAGACTCTCTAACTAGTTAAAGTTAGAAAATAGTTATGTTTGTTACGCCAGCAGGCGGCACAGGGGGGATGTCACCCCCAAAATGCGTGACCACACACAAGGCTCTTTGCCTTCTATTTATTTCCCAAAATAATACATATGCATAACCCCAGCACCTCCCACCCCCACTTTGTATTAAAATGAACTTATTAGTCCTTCATGCTTGTGCAATTCTTCTCTTGAGTTGGGTTGGTGRTCTCGAATTGGGTCAGTAGTCCTAGGGATGAAGTCAGGAAGGTCTTCATCACATCTCTGTGACCCTCTGGCACCGTCCAAGGCCCCCTGCTTCGTGATGGATTAGCACAGAGTCCAGGTGTTGGGTATTCTATTGGTTTCAACATGTTCCTATAATGGTTCACTTGCTCCACTTCTTTCTACAAATAAGCTCATAATATAACAATCAGCTTTAGCATCTAATAATCATTAACCTATCATTGGTATACCTAACTTCAATATGAATTGGTTCTAACCCTCAGCTAAAATCTTAACCCTTTAAAATCATGATTCAAMTWGTCATCTCTGACTACAGACAGCATCTGTGGTGGTTTTTTGCTGGCTTCCCATCAGTTGTGGATGTCGGAACACTGATGCAGATTTTGGGTAGTGCCAGCCTGAGTCTCAGGTTGTGCAGAACCTCCTGTTTCCCCAGCATATAGCTCTCTACCATTTGTACAACTGGATCCTCATTTTRCTCAGGAGAAATCTCACTGCTCAGTTTCCAGATGCTCCTGCAAGAGCTTCCTTGCTCCTGTTGCAGATGTGGAACTGCTTTGAGACAGTCTTTGTAGGAATGGGGAACAAAACCACACGGACCTCTTTCCTTGCTCTGAAGATCGTTTGTTGCAACAAACTGGGCCCTTTTGTGTTCTAAACTTGACCCAAAGAAGCACTCACTGGCTGCCTGCCACTGCAGTGTCGCTGTTCATGTGTCCCTTTACCCAATCAGCTCTCTGAGCACGTGATGTCCATGGGTCTCCTCAATCACTGTCTCACCCACAAGGCAAGCACGTYCCAGCCATACAACCTGTTCTCTGGTTACATTACCTGGATTTTACATCTCTGTTAGCTGAACCTTTCCCAGAGGGCRTTCTGGTGAGCAAGAGTGAACAGGATTTCTTGTCTCCCACATTCTTCTCTWGAGATGCAGAATTATCTTGTCTTCTCTTCTGCGTTGGTGTTACATGGTGTCCTACAAGGGRTGCGTGGGTGATGTTAGAAGGCATAAAATATAGATAATGCACTTGGTTGTGTGTGAAAATCAAACTCTGAATAGCCAAACATGGCCTGGAAAGAGACTGAAGGATAATTTAAAACTAGAATAACTTGTTCATAATAATCTGTTTGACTTTCTGAAGTGACTTGGTCAACCTTGCTTCTTACCATAGGCCTTTTTTGGCCTCTCTGCCAAGCTCAGCAGAATCATTACATCCAGTTATACWCTTCCATTTTAAGTTTACTTCATARTYTGTAAARAAGAAATACAGCTTAAAATAAAAGCCAGCTTGTATCATAGAGTGTATTCCTTTGGAAAGAAGCAAAATGGATCTTGTGGTAAATTTTACAAACATGAGTTCTTATCATAAAAGAAACTGAATACAATGTTACGCCAGCCTTGGCAATGGCAGTGTCTTTTTGCAGAACAGAAAGGATGTGATAGGTAAAGCTCAGTTATAACTGCTTATATATATATTTATTTTTACTTTGTGGTTTTATTTTACAGGCAGGGGAAGAGGCAGAGATGTTAGTTTCGATTCATCCCTAAAAGATAAAGTGTAGTAGATGGGAGTGGCTGAACAACAGTATGGAGAATAACATGGAAGTGTTGAAATACAGTAAGTAAAACAACTAAATAAGTCTTAGGGATAAATCAAGGGCACCAATTTATTTTTATGTTCTTCCAGGTAATCTTAAGCCAGTCCAGCTCTCAGTGATTTTTGCCCCGCATACAAATGAATTCATCTYTGTGTGTCCACATCCTGCCAAGTGGAAATGCAGGATGGCTGGTAACAACCTGTCAAGCTGCCCTTCGCTTCCCTTTCATGGGCCACTGAGAATGCRGTGCCTCACATTTGTTGCTGTCCCTTTTGCTAAACACTGTGAGGAYCAACTCTAGTGAAATAGGCATTAACAATGGCAAGTTGACTTTCAYATGGCTGTCAGACATCTGGAAACCCACAGCTTCTCTTTAATGGCAGAACAAAGACAATGCTGTGAAATCCTAAAGCTAGAGTTACAAATWTGACCCTGTCATATTGAGATACAAAACCACCACATTTGGAGCCAGGTTTGCCATCAAACTCACAGCATAGCTCAGTGTTTGAGTTACAGAGGATTTAATCCTTCAAAGCATTATTAGTAGGAGCACAGAAAAGGGAACTTCTTACCTTCATTATAAGATGTTATAAAATAACTTCCCAGAAAAACTTGTCTTTGCTACATCCCTGGAATCTAACAAAAGAAATATTTTAGTCTTTGACACAGCATGGCTTCAACCACTGATGAGATCTGTCTGTATCTGCATGCATAAAATGCAGTGATAGCAATGGAWATGCTTTCCCAGTAGAAATTTTATCGTTTTGTTAATGCTAATTTCTTTATTTTTAGCATGTGGTGCCATAAGCCTTTGTTTGGTTTACCTTAACTGTTAAACAGATACAAAATGTGTGGCAATATCTTACCTTATTCCTCTCTTAAAAAAAAAAGATCTTGGAACATTAATCTTTCCACTGACTATGTCTCCCTCCCGAGCTCAGCAGGAGGGKGTGATACTTGGGGAAAGCCTTGCAGGAGTCAAACCTGCATGCTCTCAGTGTAAGCTTTACTGAGGGGTTTCTCTCAGGGATATTYATTGCAAATGATATGACTCTGGGGAAAAGGGAAAACACTGAGGAACTGGAAAATAACAAAATCATAATTCAGCTTTTCCAGCAGTGCTCATGAGGCTGAAGAGAAGAAGAATTCTGTAAAACAACACCTAAAGTAAGTATTTTATCATTATGTTAACCCTTCTTACAGTGGATTTTTTTCCCAAACACCATAATATTTAAAAAGGGTTCAAAATCCCAAGCAGCATGACACAACACTCCAAGGTTCATGTGGCAACAGCAAAACTTTATTTTCCACAACTCTCATTTCTGTGGTTATCAAAAATCACATGCTTGCTCCGCATTGGCTGATAACTTGTTACCAGCAGTTCACTGACCAATAGCTGTTCCCTGCAGCTCAGTTCCTCCACCCTTCAATGCCCTTCTCCCCAAAGATGTCACATCTTTTCTTCTATGGGTATGTATAGGCTGATCAAGTTAAGGTTGCTTGTGTCTGTGAGGCCTTCAAGTTTTTGAGCTGTTAAGCTTACATCTTTGGAGGCCCCTCTTGGGCACTCTCTTCAGGAGATGCTGAATATTTTCCAGAGAAGAATATATTTGGTGAAYTACTGGTCTTTTGTTACCCCAAATGAGCTGTGCATTATGGTTAAATTCAAATAGTTTGCTCAGGGTGGGTAGGAGGAGGGAAGAGTAGAAAMAGAAAAAGGATCTAAATRYACAGACCTCAAGGGAATAGTAGTGTTGCCTTTCCTTCCAGTGCAACAAATTTCCKTCTGAATGATCTAACCCTGTGCTTCTGGGTAATACAGAGTCAGTGGTAACAAGCCTGGYTGTCTAGGGATTCCAACAGAGTCAAGTAGCATATTTTGAATGAKATTAAATGTACCATGGAAGACTTTCATTCCCAAAAAGAAAATACTTCAAGTTCTTAAATTTTATCTTCTTTATGTGTGCATGCAACTTTTTGCTGCTCCCACTGTCCAACTGAAAATAGAACTAGTTTTGCACAGCCAAACAGAAAAGAGAGATGTTGCTAGAAAGGTCTTACATTCTTGGACATTTTCTTAGAATAAGTTTTAAAATACCTTGTTGATGATCTGTCTGTTCATGCTATGAAATGCCAAATATGTATGTAAAAGGGATAGCAGAGAGAGGTAAGGTTCTTTGAATATGACCTTGTTAGGGCTTCTATAAATGCCAGYCTTCTAGGAAATCTTGATAAAAATGGTTGCCTTCAATCAGCATCCTAGTTGCTCTTCTAAGAGAAAGCAGGAAGAAAATAGGAAAATGCAAATAGGAAAAAGCAAAAACAATTCTACGGCAAATACAGAACTGTTGAGATCATGATACATTTTTTTTATGCAGTACTTTGTGAATTTTATGCTATAGCTTTCAGAAAATACAGTCCCTCTCTTGCTGATTCTGTTCCATCCAAAAGGAAATAGGATTTAGTCTGTTCTTCACAGAACTAACAAAAAATGTCAGTCAGGTGTTGCACAAATAAGGGTGGACACAGGCCATGTACACCAGGAACCCAAAACAAGTTTGGCCCTTTTCTAGAAGCAAGATTTGGAGAAGACTTCAGTGTTAGTCCTTCTCTAAACACGTGAAGCATAAATGTGTCTTTTATTTTCAAACTGCAGTTATAAAAACCAAAATTGCTAAGTTGTGTTATAATTAAATAARTTTAGAATATTATTGATATTCAAACAAAAGCCTAAGCCAAATTTAGGAGTAAAAATTCTTTCAGCCCATTTAAATGCAGTATAAAATATTTGTTTTCGTTAAAGTGGTTGTGATCATTGCAGGTTCTACCTCTGCCTAGGTATTGTGTCTTACTACTTTTGAACCTAAAACTGAAGCTCTTGAGGGTAGGTTGCCTCTAGGAACTGAGTTTATTTCTAAATATACACACGCTAGCACTGAACTGGCTGAAAATGTTGTTTCCCCATGTGGAACACGGAGGGAGAAAAAATTGCTTCTCTTARGGATTTCTTTTCTCCTTTGGGATCACTCTAACAATTTGTTTTCTGTTTGGGTGGAAAAATCTATACCTGCCCTTCATCCCAGCCTTTTTTAATTCCCACATCACCTAGGGAAGTGGTGGATCAGGAGGGCCTGGTGTGAAATGGCAGCAGAGGGCAAGAAAAACACTGATTTTATCCAATACTACGATTGTGTCCCTGTGCTTGGATGTGGATGATTGGTTTGTAAGGCACACCAGAGGGAAGGTAAATCAATAAAAGCTGTTTTCACAAGTTTGAAATTAAACACTGATATAATGCTGAAAGAAATCAGGTTTTGTCTAAAATGTTTTTCACTAACCAAAATTGAGTGGAAACCCTCTTTTTTGTTGTTTTGGGCTTTTTTTTTTCTTGTGAAAAAAATTTGGYGGTTTTAATTTTTTTTTAATTGTTCTGGACATGACTTTCAAAATTGGCCATTTATTTTGATTGGGAAAATTTTTTGATGTGCCTTCAAGATAATGGTTAAGAAATGATGAGTTCCTGTTTTTACAACACAATGATGTGTGTTGTAAACATACAGATTTTTCTTGCTGTCATATTGATGTCAGATAATTTAATGACTAGTCCTTCTACAGGATAGAAACACAGCCTTGGAATGAGTTTCCTTTAATATCTGTCAAATGCCAATTAAAATGTTTTCATTAATGCAGTAATCTCTCTTATCATATAAACTGTATTGTCTGATTCTGATAAACTTAATTAAACATCTTCATTAACTGGAAGTCTGAGGGCCTGCTGATGAGAAAAATATTTGATGAGGTATCCTTTGAYTCAATCAGCATTATTCCATTGGCAAAAAAGCCATAAACCACTAATTTGGACCAACTTGTTTACTTGAAAAAAACCCCCCACTTTCCAATATTATTTATTGTAATTTAATTTTTTTTTTGAGGAGAAAAAGCTGAAGAATGAGGATCTGCAGAGAGGATAGTCTAAGACTGCCTTATCAAAAAAAAGCAGTGTCTTGTAGAAAGGAAGTCTGTGCTTCTTGCTTTCAGGAAAAGTACTTTCAATGTATGGTAGATGGGTAATAGTACAGGTATCTTGGACAAGTCACTTACTTAATTTAAGTCAAAACAACTGTAGCATTTTTATTTTCTTCTTTTTTTTTATCCCAGGTAAAGATCAAGTCTCTTGACCTTGTTAAATGGATGCAAATATATGTTTGCAAAACAGCAATGCTTTAGATTTTGACAACGAAGCTGTACGTCATATCAGCATCAGGATGWAAAGCACCCTACTCCAACTTCGTTGATTAATAAAAAAAAAACCACTGGGTTCCAAGGTAAAAGATGATTCCTTGAGGCATCTAGTTACACATAGGAAAATAATGTCCTGTGGCTCAATTCCTTTSATTTTCAAATATGCACCTATGCAAAAAACCAGACTAATATTTACTTTCATTGGCTTAATTGCTCTTAATGTTTTGACTGTAACACTTGATGTGTGTTCTCTAAATATTGTATCTCCCCTATTTAAAATCCAGCCTCGGGTTTGGAGGCATACAGGTTGAAATTCACTTCCATTTATTATGCAGAAGAGATCTCTGGTAATAGATCTATTCGAGGGTCTAAACAAACATTGCATAGACAAGTGACAAAGAGCATAGAAGATGAAGGGTTAAGTGATGATATGAGCAGAAACTGAGCTCAAAATTGAAGCTGTTATAAATTGAGAAAACTACATAGCTCCAAGGTGTTTTAAGACTTGAAAGCTATTAATTCTGTAATAGTTACCTGGGTAGGTTGTATTAAAATAAAGCTGAGGGTTAACTGAAGCTAACATTTTATAGGTGCATGTTTAATTAAATTGRATGTTTTATCTGTAGTAATAAAATATGAGACTCATCTGAGTTAACACAGTTTTACAGTTTGAAGGTCTGAACCATCTCCAGCATCTCTGTGCAGGGCTGTTTGGTATATGAGCCATAACAGCCATTCAGGAAAAGTGCTATTCTCTGAACATTTCCATTTTTAGCTAGAAAGCTGTTCTGCTCATCATGCTGGTGTTGTATTAAACAAGTAAATAGAACAGCTTCCTGTTCTGGAATGAAATGAACTTATGAACTCAAAAGGAAATTCTCTTAATCATCCGAGWGCACTCAGCTTTGCATGTGATTTAAATTTAAAAGCACCAGCACAGGGTAGTACTACAAAAACTAGTCCTTCAAGRCAGGCAGAAAGACATACCACAGTTTCCTGTTGATMCTGGAGGACAATTTTACATAAGGCAGCATTACMTGATAAACCCTTATAAACCACCTGRACTGTTCTTATAGTGGTTSCTTCTAGTCTTTGTTGACAGTGAAAAATCTTTCATATTTCTCCCTACTACAACAGACTATTGAGTGTTTGATTTCAGGTATAACCCCAGAAAAGGCCTGATGCAGTATGAACTGTATGTCTTACTGCTTCAGTTTTGTSTCCAGAGGAACTGAACTTGCTTGATGTGTACTTTTAGACTATGATTTTACAAACTGAATGTSCAGAACTTTGTAAGGAAAACTGATGAACTAACTGGTCACTTCTCCCTTACCATATCACAGCACTTGAATCTTATTCTTTTTGAAAACTAAAAGGGCTTCAATCTAGTTCCCACTCAAACCAGTGCAGAAACCCCTCCAGCAGATAATYAGGTTATGTCCATTTGGCAGAGGGATTTTGCCAAAACATCTGGATTCAGCCCTGCAAGCATTCCAGTGGCATTGCTGTGTTTAAGAGGAGACTGGGAAGTTGTGTGCAATATCACTGTTGTGCTTGTCCTGTGCACTGCAGGAGCCTGAGCTGGCAGACATCTGCCAGACCATGTCTACTAGTCCTTGCTCAGGCAGAGAGAAAGGTTTAAAATCTCCAAGAAAGGTTTAAAACCAAGGCATCCTCTGGCTGGTAGTTATATTACATGGATGCCAGTGCTGTGCCTGTCCATGCTGCATGGCAGAGAGCTGGGATGCACCYAGACATCTAAATGTTTAGAAGAGGTTGGAGTTTGGCTTTGTTTTGCTTGTGCAGAAATGAATCGGTACTTCTAAGCAGATTCAGCTCACTGTCCATCTATCCTAGCAAATTACTGTGATGCATCTCCCAAGCTCTGGCAACAGGAACTCTATTAAACTTTTAAGATAGACTCATACATGGTCACTTAGCCAAAGRTGTGTGTATAAGGAATGATCTAGACAAAACTGAAACAGATCTGCTGAAATTGGGCACAAAATTTCTTTGCAGTACTTTATTGTCCATGAAAATTCAGAAAGATTTTCATGTCCATGTCTATTGAGGTCCAAGATGATTTATAGAGAAAAGTGATCTGAAATGATATAATCTAATTTTCTCAAAAGTGTTTGCTGTATTTTGGCTGTTCTTTGACTGAGCTGGGAGAGAAGAAGGAAATAAATTTCTTTGTTTCTATTGCTATCTTATAATGAATCTTCCAGCTAAATGGATTTGCAGAATTCATGTAGCTGCTCTGTTCCCTAGAAGCCAACGGAGCCAACAAAAACCTCTGCAGAAAGAAATCAGTACCTGTGCCCTGGAGATCATCATTGATTAGCAATGGTATTGATTTGTGCTCATCAAAGGGCAGAACACATCTATCATACAGATAAACAATCTGTTCTTTGAAATACTGCTTGTAGGTGTGAAAGATTGCTGAGGATTGTTTTGGAAAGCTTGGACAAGCATCTCTAGCTGAAACATAAGCCTGAAGTCTCTAAAATACAAGTTTCTGTTGCCTAGCAAACAATGTTTACTGCATAGGTATAAAAACATGTAACACTTCAACTTTGATTGTAATATTGAGTGGAAAAGTACCTTTTTATTCTAAGGTTATTAGCCTCAGCTAAACAAAACCAAAAAGGGACTTTTAAACAACTACATTTTATTAGCAAGCAATACCTTGCACAATCATTCCCAAGAGAAATAGCATTATACTGGTGAAAGGAAGTCATGAGTCATTCAAGGCTTGGTCCTTGACTGGAAATTCCCTTCGAGCAATGATAGTATTTTTTCTTCTCTCTGTAATAGCACCCAGGATTTGAATTTGAGACTGTAATACATACCTGTTATAATGCATTGCATGCCCATTTATTTGGCAAATTTGTATCTGGGATTCATTTTTCTCTGTTTAGGTTGCACCCCAGAAGAAGAGAGGAAGATTATTGGATAAMCTGGAGGGTCTTCCCCCAGCAGCAGGAGTCACCACGCCTCTAGGGGAAGTAGTTCAGAGTCTATTGGAAGAGGAAATCTTCCCTCTGCTGATAGGCTGCCAGCAATCACCCCAATGATGGAACCCTTCTCCATTTTCTACAGGGTTGCCTAGCAACAGGGTCCTTCTCCGTGCAGGTGCTGCCATGTGCTGCTGCTGCCAAGGCATGTGCAGCCCGTCTGGTACTTTTCCATTCCAAATCAAATACCAGATTCAAAACCAACAGTTCAAGAAATAAAACTAAACCATGTTGAGCATTATTATTTCAAAATTAAATTGGTTCCTCACAGACTGCAAGCAGATGCTGTTCTTTTCTGTGGGTTTATTCAAGTGCATGGAGTTATGCACTTTTTTAGATGCTTTCCTGGATCAAACCCCTGAGATTATATTCTTTGGATTGACTTAGCAATCTTCTATTTTTCTCCAGTCTTCCASACCAAAATTACTGGTTTTGATTTGCTCTGTGGTATCTCAACAACCAGAAACGTTGCAGCGTATCTTTGGATGCTGCTACAAATGCCAAAAGTGGCAAAACAAAGTTATTCCACAGTGCTTTATGTTGGCATTTTCACTTATATTAACAAAACCTCATTCTTTTTGTGAACTGTGTTTGTTTTTTATTTATTTTTATATGTCCAACTTTTATCATCCCAGCAATATATTATTTCCAAAGTTTCATCCAACTGACTGAAGGTGGGTACATGTTCAAAGCAATGATTTCAAAAGATTTATTAGTTATGAAATATAGTCACTCTTCTTGGCTTGTTTCTGTTTCTCTGTTCACTTCTGTTTCACTGTTCACTTCTGTTATTTAGCTCAGCACAGCATTTGCTTCACTGTGAACTCAGTCTGTCCTAAAGAAAAAAATAGAATAATGCTAAATCATGATATCTCAATAACAGTGAGAGATAATATCTTCAGTTTGTTATGCCTGTGACAATGTCTGGGTCAACAGAACTGCCAGGGCCTATAAAACTAATTTGTTGCTACCAATTTATTGGCATGAATCTYTCATATCTTTCTGTGATATCTACTGGTTCATGCCAACATTTACTTTCTTTGATTTTAACTCTCTGTATGTGCCTGGGCAACTTTTGGAAGTGGATATTTCATTTGTTGTATTTATGTTGTCTTATGTGGGGGTTTTGGGGTTWTTTGGGGTTGAGGGGTTTTTTGTTTGTTGGTTGTGTTTTTTTATTTTAGGAAATTTTGGTACAAGATGGTCTTCAAATATGGTGTTCTGGAAAAGGAAAGCTTTAATCAGGTTCATAAACTCCTTTTCTTTTTGCATATTGAGATTCATGTGGACTTGAGCCTATAAAGATTGGGGTATAAAGATATACCCCAATATTTTTTTACTTGAAAAGCTATGTTTAGATGTCAATACTTCAGACAGGGTTGTTTTTTTTTAATTTATTTTTAAAAATGATCTAGAATCTCCTACTATGATGACACACAGCTCTTTATAGTACAAAACATAACCAGCCACTTTCAATTATTATATGATATGATGATTTAATTCCTAACACAATTTACTTAAATTGTAGTTTTTGGCAAGAGATGAAAAGTGAAGAGCTTCTATTAAATTTCATCCTGACTCAATAACAAATTGTATTGTAGATCTAGTTATGCAGTAGTTCCAATCTCTGCTCATAACTTACTGCACCTTATAGGAGACATTAGGAAAGAATGCCCAGAAGAAGACTGAAAAGCCCTTGATGATATGGCCAGAAATGACAGGCATCAATAAACTATTTGATTTGTGATGGAGAGGCTTTACATAGCACTACTTCCTAGTCATCAGAGGTCAGGAAACACATCCACTTCTTGTTCCAGTGACACTCTGAGAGCAAACAAACAACCTTTAGTGAAAGATGCCTTTTTCTTCTCATCTGCTGTGCTATTTTCCTTTAGATAAATGACAAASACAAAATGTCATAATTTCTGCAAGCTGCAAACCGTGCAAGCACTGTGGAGATTTTAGGAATGATTTTTGTGTGTGAATGAGCTGGTTGCTATACAGTAATGAAGTCAGGGTAAAAGAAATTCTCCTTACACTTGGAATAAAGTCTTACCATTCTCTGAAAAATCTCCATTAACAAATTTAGAGCAGCCCCTGAGATCTGTGTCTCCTGCCTAAACACAGGGGTATTCATGCAGCAGAATGCTCGGAGAATGAAGCAGGTCCACAGAGTTCTACTCCAACCTTGAGGAACACTAAGGTAACTTTTAAGATATAKTGAGTTAAAGGACAAGTTCTMGAACTTGACAAAATATTCTGTGGAAAGTCAGCCTCAAAACTGCATCAATATTCATATCTCACTCTCATATTTCCTTATTGGAAGAAGTTGTCTGTTCTGGAGTTTCAACTAGGACAGTTTCAATCTGACTTAAGTCAACTTTAGACTGATCACAGAGGAGAAATATTCCACATGAAGTACTAGATGTGCGTCTTTCTGTACTTTGGTATTAGATATGAATTACTAGCAATAAGCTAACAGCATTATTGGCTCTCTCTTTTTTTTTTTTTTTTACATTTTTTTTACAACATGTAAAAAACAAAGCAAAAAKATCCCCACCCATTACAAAACTAGCTCCATTCTGAAGACCTGGATTTTTGAATAAGCTTTACTGATTTTCTGAGAACATACGTACAACCCAAGATGCTCAGAAGGTGCAGTCATCAAGTTCTGACTGCCTTAGGAAGATAAGCTTATCACATCATTAGTTCTAGCTCCTCTTTTCTTGACTTCCTGGTTTTTAAAAAGACCAATTAGAAGAAGAAAAATCAAGTAACACTGGAGGTGCCACTTTGGTTGGCAAATCGGTAAAGGATGTACTTAAATCTGAATTGGATAATATAACAAAATACATCAAAGATTTCAAACCTCTAATAAAAAAAAAGTCTTCACACATACTAGACTTTAATGAGTTTGAAAGTTTGAATAAACCTCTACCTACTTACCAAGAGCAGTGTCACATAAGTCCTTCTTCCCACACTGCACTGCTGCTCAAAACTGAGCCTTCAAGAATTCAAGAGCTAAATTTGCAGCTGATAAGGCTCCTGACCTTTTATATCAGCTTGTCTTCTAGCCCACTAGATCTCTTGTCCACAGGATTGCACAATGGAGCAAGAATGCAAGATGATCCTTCAGTAATTAAAGGCCTCTGGAAGTGCAGTGAGGTCAGAAAGACCTAAAGGAACCAAAACTGAGCAGGCTTAAAATACCAAAAAGCAGTATTCCCAGATCTTGCCATGAACTTTGCTAACTTCTGCAGTAGTCAGGCTGTGAGTGTACAAAGTACTAAAGTAAGGCTGTTTGAGGCACACCAGCAGCCTCCCTGTAGTCAGTGGGATTCATGTGTTAAATACTGATTACTGTAAATGTTGTGCTGGTTCAGAGCCAGATGTTTGCTTGTCATAAAGGGTTGTTCCTTCAAAGAAAGGACCACATTTAATGGGAGAAGAAAAGGTTGTCTTAGGGAGAATGGGWAGTAGATCTCTACTTCTACTAAATTTAGAACATTATGTTTTTTATGGTGTTGGCTGATAAATTTATTTCTTTTAGTGGTGGTGGACTGCCTGGGACTAACTCAGAGATGGCTCAGTCCTCATCTGCACACTAGAAATGTGAAATTCCATTACTAAGGAGTTGGTGGTGTCTAATGACCTTAGAAAACCTGMAGCTGTGTCACCTGAGGCAATGGAACTGTTTTCCATCCATTCCTGCCATAAATGAAATCAAAAATTATTAAAGTTCACCTGAGATTTTCTTGGGTTTTTGTTTTCTAGTATAGTAACTATATTTAACTCCAACTTTTAAAATTAAAAGCCTGATCTTTTCTATTCCTATTTCGACTAACAGTGCCTATTCATTTACATAGATATACAGATGGAAAGCTATTTTCAGAATGTTCAGCATTGGCTCATATTCTGTAGAAGTGAGCAGTATAACTCCTACTGATTTTTACTTGGGAGTAGAACTATGTCAACCCTGAACAGTTTTGAAAAGCACAATTTAAGCATCATTTTAACTAAATGCTACCCAGATACAATCCTGAAGAAATTAATTCAAAACATTTATTTTAAAATGTCACCATATTTTCAGTCTTTGTTTTCTACTTAATGTTTGCACAAAGACAGAGAATAAGTCAAATACTTCCTATGGATACCACTGCTTAATTCAAGCTGCTGCTGTGGCATGTTTACCTGAAATGCACTGGAAACATAACWGCTTTTCACACCCTTGCTTCTATACATAACTCCTTTCTTTTTTTTAAATTTTCCTTTTTTTCTTTTTTTGAGAGCAGGAATCTGAAAGAATTTAGATAATTTTTGTTTGAGCAGGGTACTTTTAACATCTGACTAAAACAGTATATGATACAGTTATGCAAGAACAGAAAAATCATCCTTATGATGATGGTAATTCTCATTTATATCTATATATCTATATTCTATGTCAATATCTATATGTACATAGACGTGTACTTTTGTAATTCAAGCACACTGGTTTTTAACATCTCTTTCCTATCAGATGCTGGTATGAATAGTGAGTTCCATGATAATTTAAGCCTAGGTTGAACCTACAATGAGCAATTGAAACATAGTTTGAGATGACTGCACAAAGTTCACCAAAGCATATGTTGGGTGGTTTAAATGGCTATGGAATTGCACCAGAATATCTTCAGTATTTCTTGATGTGAACTGGAGATTGTAGAATTGTTGCTTTCAAATCCTGTGTGGTATCTGCTTTTGTTGATCACAATGAGACATGGATCATCATGGGTTCATGTAAAAAGAGCAATAAATTACTTGCTTTCTTAAATTTTTTTTCATAAGGTCAGTGATGGTTGAGTCAGTTTTGAGTCTCACCAGTGTTGCTGCAYTGCTAGTAGCTTGCTTCCAGCATCTCACATGATTAATGGGAGTCCAGGTTGTTTTTCTCATCTAGACATATAGTGACATCAATAACTGCCTTAACAGAGCTACATAGCTATAAAATACACCACAATGAGTGTATCATGTTATATATATTTATGTAAGTGTATATGATATATATATTTAGTARTGTTAGGTATAGAAATAATTTCTGGGTATAGATATGATATTTAAGTGCCAGGAGGAGGGGYAAGGAATAGTTTAACAGTGTGACAGTAACAGCTGTATTACATTTGTTGTAAAAAGCATAAGAAGTCAAATAGAATAACTTTGGTATTGCACCTACTAATGTTGGATTTATCTGCTTAATTTCCTTCTTTTTTTTTTTTTTGCCTTTGAGATTTTAGAGGCTGAACACCAGTATTTATATCTGTCTATTGTTTTTAATATATTTAGGTTTATAGCCATAGTTTAGTAGGCATAATGTAAAGCTAATATGTTAGAAATATTTGTACATTATACTTAGAGATGCTGCTAYTTTTTCATTAGTTTTCTCATCCATAAGAATGTCTCTGTTCCATTTTTCTCCAAAAACTGAATTRGTAGTTTTCTTGAATTTGCTGTGTTCCAAACTCTGAGAAAATGACAGATATATTTGTGACCTCAGTTGTGCTATATAACCTTCTGACAATTTTCAAAAATGTGGTGGTTTGGTTTTTTTTTAATTTGAAAAAAAATTAGAGATTCAATCTGGGGCAACGAGTACATATGCAAAATGTATCAGGTGATGTATTTGAAATAACCTTAGTGATTTCAGAGTCTGTTGGCTTTAAATGAAATGAAGTCAACTTCAAGCAAATTGCTTTTCAAATAGAACTTAGAGAGATTTAAGTGGATGTTGGCTTTTACAGCTCGATCTGGCTTGCTCTGTGATTCTGTAGTGCAGTAGCTCACAATAAACTGCACCTAGAGCCAGGGAAATCTGTTTCGTACAGCAATAGGCTTTCATAAGCAGGTGTCAGAATATGTTCCCTCTACAGCACCATGTTGATATTTTGGAAAAAGTGGATGATCCTTGAAATGTCTGACATGACACTGATCCTCATTAGCTCTGCATAATTCTGTGCTGATATAAAAGCAGCTGTATTGTTGTGGTCTGTGGMGGTGGTAGGCACAACCTTCCCTGAGAGCATCWTGTGCCAYCAGGTAGGAGCCAGGAGAGCAGCAGCACACACACACAGCAGCTCGGCAGTGAAGACACGGGAGGGTCCAGGCATGGAATTCCAACCTGCTTTATTGCAGGTGAGGCTGAAGGAGTCCAGGGGCCAAAGACAAAGACAAAGGAGGGTCCAGGGTATAACTACAGGAAAAGAGGGAGAAGAGCATCAAGGATCCAATGGTCTGTGGGCAAAGGGGCGGTACACAGGGAAGGGACCAATAGGGAATGCCGGGGTGGATGGGCGGGTTACACAAWCCAATGGCAAGACAGGGAAAGGAAAACTCACTAGAATGTGAACACATAAGGGTAGAAGGGGTAGGGKAGGCCAATGGGGGASGKCAGAACTGGGACAAATTAYCATAGTGTTGCAGAGCACSGTGGGGGAAGCTTCTTTCCTCACCCTGAGCTGTGAGGAATGCCCAGAGCTTAACTTGCACCACTCCAGGGCATCACCATGCCCCTCTCCCCAGAAGGCTCACGGGCCTCCACACTGTATCACTTATAATGTTTCACTAGTAGCTTGTTAAAAATGCAAAGAATAATGTCAGCATCTCTGTTATGATGAATACRTTGACATTCCCACTGCTGGGTGCCTGAAGGAACACACCTAGAGTTGCACAGGTGCTGGGTGCTGGTGTCTGAGCTTCCAGCCCTCCTGCCCTGTTGGCCACTGAGGCTGAACATAGAGTGTGTACAAGCCATCTGCACCCTGTAAGAGCAGGTTATGACAGGGGATCTGATGACAGGAGCCTGACCTTAGCTTACTAGTATGCAGAGTCTAGTTTTAGAGCCTTTTTTGGTGGAATCAACCTTGTGCCTACCATTTGTCTCACAAATCCTGCCAAGCAAGAAGGGAATTTCACCTACTTTCCTGCTCTCAGTATGTTTTTGTGTCTCTATAAGTCAGAAAACAGTATGTCCAATTATTTTCTGTGTAAAAGAATGAGGCAGATGTATGCCAAATCAACTTGAACAGATATTTTGAAACCCTTGTGCTGAGAGGGATTGCAGGGTGATTACAAAACACGGAGGCTGTAAGGATGGCACTGTTTTTGTGTACAGAACAGGCTGTGATTCTTCATTGCTACTTCCCTTCCCCCTTTTTTCCACCCAAAACCATCCATTACAGAGCTCCTGCAGTCACTGATTTATGTGCTTGTGATCAAACTTTCAGGCTTCTAATACTGTGAGTATTTTATAAAAGATGGTTGTGATTTCTAGATGTCTGTTCCTGTGCTGTTGTGAAGCTTCTTTACTATGCTCCTGGCCTCATCAATGATTTTAGTCTTACTATGAGACTCTACAGAAATTTTTTCTCTTAGAAGAGTTCATTTACATTTTGATGGTRGCCTAATCTGCATTACTGCACTATGCACTATTCTTTGGGGTAACAGTCTATGATAGAAAAATCCTGATTTGCTACCCTACAGCCCATCTTTGAGGGTCCCATGAGATTATATGAGTCCTTGTCSAAGAACAATAGCAACTGTCTCACCAAGTGATCTGATCTGTACTTTCTAATGTGTGCATATAAGGCCAGGCACATAATTTTGGGCTCATTCTTTGAGCACCAGCTTAAAGATGAGAAAATGCCTCATGTTCCATATTTGCATGTGAATTTCTGAGTACACTGAGTCAGCTTGCCTGGCAAATGTTAATGATGGCTGTGGGGAGGGTCCATAGGAGCAGTCAGCAAATGCTGCGATATTCTGAGGCTTCCTTCTCCTCCTCTTCCTTCTGCCTTCTTACATTTTGTTTTGCAATATAAATTTGCTTCAGGTTGATAACYATGGGAGGCATTTGCAATCTCTATAGCATTTTGAAATATAGAAAGCCAACAAGAAGCAGTACTTTTAATTTAAAACAAGTATGTTTCTTTTATTTTCAGGTCTACCAKTTGGCTTGAACTGTAGATCATCAGGTAGGAAAAAAACCTACCAAAATTTTGCAGTACAAATGAAGGGAGYATTATTTTTCTTTCCATTTTGTTTCCCCTTTAATAACAAATTCACATATACAAACACTGCACAGGCTGCCCCATGACACTTTCAGTCTCCTAATGTGACTTTACAAACAGCATGCTAAGAGAGTTACTTGCTAAGATGCACACTTTAGCCTCTGCCTCCTGCTCCTCCCACCTCAAATGCTGCTGCAGCTCAGCACTGGGAATGCAGACAAACCATTGCTGTGGAGAGTGATGGCAATTGTCAGAGTGAAAGCCTCAGCTGCATACAGACCATATGGGGCTACAGCAGCATCACCATTTATAGCTGCCCCWGTACTCCACTGGAACCAGAGACTGTCAGGCAATGCCTGTAGTCTTTCAAGCAGCTGTATTGGGAGTGAAGAAAGTTGTGGCACCTACGTACCTCACTGCTGCTGAAATAATTGAACCCATGCAACAATGTATTGAGTTGGGTGGTTTTTGTCCACATTTGAAGTGCAGGCTTATGGCTCAAGAGACCTTCTTGTCACCTGCTGAATTTTGGTGGAGCTGTGTTCCAGATGAATTTGTCATTTCATAATGTAAAGGTCTCAGACTTCACTTCCTCTGAAGAGTCTCTGTTGACCACTTCAGATGTTCACAGCCTTCAGAAAACTACTATGTATTTTTCCTCACAGACATTTGAGGAAAGGCTAAATCATGTGATAAGTCTCCTGTAGGGGAGTTGAAGAATGGGAATGCCTTTCTTGAAGTTCCTTGACAAACAGATTCTCRGTATTATGTAGGGTCTGCTACTGTTTTTGACTTTATTTATTTAATGTCTATTGCAATCTAGCTGTGTCTTTCAAAATTGAGTCAAGCATTGTATTCCTAGGGACAGGTGAGAGAARTGGTTTTTGAGCATCCCAACCTGCTGTGGTAGCAATTAAGCAGGTGTTTTATGGTCTGAGACATGATGCTGAAAGAATCAAAATAGCKGTGTAGTCTCTCCTTCTGTACAAATGCCTTCAGTAAACTGAACTCAGAATCTAAGAAATATTTTGTGTTTWTATATCTATACATACATATACATCTGATAAATTACCTTATTTTTATTTTTGTTCCAAGACAGTGTGGAAACAAAGTACGGTGTCTGACTTTGTACAGACAGCTTCCTTTGYCCAGACAGAGACTTCTTTTTTATCTTGAGGTCCATTCAGGCATCCATTGAAGGCTTGTGTGGCCTGGAAGAGGTGGAAGCTGATTCAAAAGTAACAAGATTTTCCTTTAATAACTTTACAGRTTCCAAGTGGAGTTGGTTACTTTATTGGCAGCACTCTTGTACAAAGTGTATAAGAAAAATTAGGTGTGTATTAACAGGTTCTATCTCAGACTATGAAAGTATCTAAAGACAAAAGTCTAAAAGCTGAGGGGAATGTTTGTGGATTCCTGGTTTGYGGGGCTGGGCAAGACAGATGACAGCAGGACAGCTCTGAGCAAAGCTACCTAGGAGCTAGATTTCCTGGAGGCAACCTGGACAAACCTTGAGAGCTGTGTCTGTGGAGAYTTGGGTAAAGTATTGCAGTGTGAGAAAKAATCCTCACTWWAAAAARTTAAAAAGGTTTATTAAMACCTTATCAGAATACAGCAGAAGATTGAATAWGGAAAAATACAGTGCCAGGAGCAAAGGATTCAACTYCCACGMGCTTGTCTACAAAATYGATGCTCCACCTTTTATACCTSTAGCCCCTCCCAAAGTCTTGTCAATTAACTCCTTCCTCYCTGTCCAGTGCTGGAGATCARMTTCTTACATCTTGATTGGAGGTCAGGTGTTGCCATAGMYACAAGCRYACCCTCCCAYATGCCCCYKGTACTAAGGCCATCCCKTGATAACAATGCAAGGGGYAGGGGAAACATAACTATACATCTGCAAAACTTCTCTTAACATATATGTAATATYCACCCCTTAATTGTGAGAGTCAACCATCACATCATTCATCTATAACATCYGGAATCACAGGAAGGGATAAAACAACAAAGTAAATCTTTGATAGTAAAAAAAAAATTACTTAATGACTTTTAAATAGTATTAAAAAGCTTACTAGTGCACTCAGATACTGAGAGAAATCAAAGACAATGTAGGTTGCCCCTATTTTTGCTAAGTGTGACTGATTTGGGATATTCACCCCAGAAACTGCAATATTATTTTATCTGGGAAGACAAATCACAGTAGAACAGGCTGCTGAAAAGATGCTGAGAGGACCATAACCATCTCATCTGGTGGCTCCCATAACTGCAAATGCAAAAAGCACATCATGACTTTCAGTTAGAGGGTGTCACAGTGGGCAGAGTCTTTGGGGGTGCTGCAGCCTTCCTCAAGAGAAGTGTCCTGAAAAGAACACGCTCTCAGGTGCACAGGCACAACCARGTGTGATGAGTGCAGATCCACTCTTGGGCGATGTGCTGGCAAAAGACAAGAGCCTTGTATGGTGATCCACAGAGAACAAGCCTTTATTGTGAGCAGGGGCACTCTGTGAAGGGTGCCAGGGACAAGAGCTCCAAAAATCAGAGGGAAAGCAGGGGTTTATACAGGAATAGCGAGGMGCACGGCAGAACACTGGAAGGAACAGATTGAGAGCACGGGGATGGAGCAAAGAGGAAGGACCAATGGGGTACAAAGACTCAACATAGGGAAGCATACCACTCTGGGGGCAATCTTTTAGCACAGAGGTTATGGTTTAGGGGTTGGTTCTCCAAGGGAGTGCAGCAAGCCTTTCCTTGGCCAGTTTTCCAGCCTCTACAAGAGGGGAGCAATCATTTTGCTCTGGGGTTCCCTTAGAGTTAGATGCTCTCCAGGATTTGCTTTAATCATTCAGAAATGCTCATTGTTCTGTAAGTAATGCCAAACATGACTTGCTTGAAAAGAAATTGGCTTGGTTTACTGTAGGTTGGCTTTTCTATTTTCTGGGAGAAGCATGTTAGTATTGAGTGGTTTGCATATAGGATGGTGAGTTAAAACAGCTGCAGAAAGCCTGCACCTGCAGTACTTTACTAGTGAATAAACCACACAAGCATGCGGCCAAAAATATCTAGGAAGATTCTGTGCCTGCAGTGTGGAAAAAAAAGGAATAGATATTAAATTCTGATTGTGCTATAATATTTGCATAATGTAGTAATTAGGTAAATAAAATCAGGRGTTCAGAATCAAATGAAGAAGCAGATACCGTAAAGATTTCCCCTTTATTGACATGATCAGCAAACACAACAGCTTATGTCAAAAGGAGAAGCCAGTATAGCACCATATTTGTTTGATATGGAGTGATGCCCATATATGTTCACATCCTAATCACTGGAGCAATTACTGTTGTTCTCATGTCCATTTAATTTCCTTGGCTGAACATGCCTGGGATTTTGGACTGTGATTTCATTATTCAATTTGCTTTGCCATTTGTAGCTGCTCCAGCAGATATCATCAATGCCTAATACTACTGTGCTATACAGAACAAATCATCTGCATTTGAGAAGGTCTCTGTGGCTGCTGGCTACTTAACTGTGTACTGCATCTGTAAAAGCCAAAGTTAAAGATGCTTTGCAGAATTCAGACAATGACCAACTGTTCACTATTTTAAATCATATCTGCACCTATTGCTGTGYCTATCAGCATATACTTGTGTYTGGTTGATTATGTACAATCTCTCTTTTCTTATTTTGGATTAATATTTAGACAGGCTTTTGCTAAGGSCTGCAGGCTGACTACAAAGGAAAAAAAGTGTCTCTAGAGGACACTTGCATGYTAGTGAAAAGATTAGTTATACCTGCAGTGGTTCAAGTTGTAGCATAAATCCAAATGGTTTTCCATTAAAATTTATGTTGTGCATTTGAAAACACAAATTCCTCCTGGAGCTGTCTGAAATAAATTTGGTCATTGTCCTGTGTTACAGGAGAGTGTCAATGTGGGGTGTAACCAAACTCTGTATTACTYCACCATTTCTGACAAACTGTTAATGATGGCTGGTTTGTAGTACCTGCCCAGGTTGCATTTCCAACCCCGCAAGCCACAAGKTGGGTGTTAAATAAGAGGCAAACCCTTCGAGGCAGGGAAGTGTTTCTTTGTCTTCAATGACTCAGCCATGATAACTCCCTCCAGGGAAGCACCAGCATAGTTACATCCATCCTGAGGGGGTCATCTCAGCTAATGAGCCATGTTGGTTCAACTGCTCCATCATAAAGGGCAGCACTCTAAAGACTTAGAACATCAAGAACTCACAAAAATATCCTCTGACTCACATGATTACATCATTCCATTGTAAAGTTCCCCACCCTGGGGGAGGTACTGAACATTCCCATCTGAGCCTCATCATATATAACTGGGGACTTGGGATGCTATCAGCACCACCACTGGATGGATCCAGAGAAAGACCAGGACTTSTACGGGATGGCTGCTTTCAACTGCAACCATCACTTCAACAGGACTSCATCCACCACTTGATAGGACTGTGACCACCACCCTGACCAACAGGGTGCCAGGTTTACTCTGACTTTGTGGGTTTAAGCCAGTTTCTGTGTATCATTGCATTTATTATAATCTCTCTATTAAATTGTAACTCCAACCTGAAATCTCTCTCAAGGTAATTATGTGGGGTTCATTTCTCCCCCTGCTTTACTTTCAAACCAGCACAGTAATTTATGCTGTACTAGTTTTCAGAGTACAGAAAAACTCCTTAACTGGGACTAATACAGAAGGTGTCAGCTCAGTAGGATCCGAGTCCTTAGCTTCCARYGGTTCATTCAGAAATACTAACCCCYGTGCTTTCATCTGTTCCATATGTGAATCAAAAAACCAGGCAAACAGTATTATCCCCTGCAAAGAAAATGGAGAYCACTGAAGTGAAGCAACTTCAGAAGGAGACAGTGAGTCAGCATTCAAGGCTGGACCAAAAAAATCAAGTTTGCCAACTCAGACCCCTCTTCTCAGAGATGAGAACAAATGGAGAAATTGTCTCCATAAAAGCACTAGCTGCAGCATTGTTCCGAAATAATCTGAGGAACTATCTCTCATACAAATAAAATATAGCTGACAAATGCAGTAATAACTTCTATTTTGTTGGTGTGAATGAAACAAACCTCCAGCATCAGAAATTCAATGAATGGCAGGTAAGTGGCAGGCATTATGTAGAACTACTTGTTCATATTCAGAGATACCTGGCAATTGTAATTGTGTCCCAGCCACAGACTGCCTGTCCCTCTTCAGAAATCACWGACAAGTTCTGTTCTCTAATTCATTAGGTTATGAAGCAGGCTGAGGTGGTTTATTACCTTTTGTAGAGTAGTATCAGCATCTGTGGTTAAGGTCCACTTGCTTCATGAGTATTTAATGAGAAATGAAATGGCTGAACAATGTTTGCSTATACATAATATATTAAAATGACAWGGCTGTAAAATATTATTAGACATGATTTGTGGAAAAAAAATACACAGGCAGAGCATAGAAGTGGCCAAAAAAWKCCCCKAAAAACCATGACATGCATGTTTGCTCATCACTGAATAAAAAAGCTCAGGAGTTTAAGGCAAAATCKTGTCTGGGTATAGTTTGGAATTGTTTGCATTGTATTAAATTTGAATGTAAGCRCTATCATTTTGTGATCCAACCTGTGCTTCCTTCTTCTCCAGGAAGATTATTTCCATTGTTGGCTCTGCTGTGAGGCAGTAGTGGGCTTTGTTGCACTCCAGCRATGACAGCTTCTGAGGTCTGGTAAGAATATATTTCTATACTAAAATGACAAGTAGAGAAAGAATGGAAAAAAGTGTATTGGACCTTCTGTACAGATCCTGAAAATGACAKAGAGTAGAAAATAGGACACAGTCCTTGTTCTTTTCTCTATCAGCAGGTCATCACTAAATTCTGTAGCCCTTACGAACAGCTTTAAAAATATCTTTACCTATGACCTTTCAGTGGGTAACTTCCTGAAATATTAAGCAAACATTGTCACTGTATTTTGGATATTTGCACTGGTGTTTAGTTGCTGTAAATGGAAATACCTATTTCATAGAGGTCTCCTGGTCCCTTTGACTTTTCCCCATCTTGTCACTGGAGTCTTTCCTGCTTTCCTTGAAGGTGTGCAATCCCATGGGTCTGCCCCACTCCTAGCCATAGGTAAAAGGGACCTCCAGCCTTCCTGCACTCCCATTGTGACAAAAAAAGCAGGCTTGGCTGATCCAGAGAAGCAGCAGTTGAAATAGTCTTGGATTTTAGAACTAGGAAGAAGTGATTACAGAGAGGTACCAAGTTAACCTATAATAAAAGAGCTACATGAKTCTATTTTAGTTTTCCATCCATCCCTTTTTTTTTTTTCCCAGAAACTTGCAAAGGGCTTCCTTCTGACTGCCTCCATTGTTTCAGGGAAGAATTGTTTTTGAATGACCTCTATAAGCTTTAACAGGATGTTGATTATTTTCAGCCATGGAGTTGCTTTTCCAATGTCTGAGTTTAGAAGCCAACTGGTTAGAAAATTTGCCCAGCAAATCCCTTGTAACCCCTCAAAGCCATGTGATCATTATCCTAAAAAGCAGGAAAAGGTGTTAAATTATTACAGCTAAGCCTGCCATTAGTACTGTTTAACTAATTTCAATGTAGAGTTGTGTCACTGGTGTGTTTCAGAAGCTCAGCTGTTATCTGCCTGTCAGAGATCTGTTAAATTCATCAAGTGTGACTCAAGAAATTCCCCAAAAGCCTCCATACATTGCCAGTTCATACGCTCGTATGAGAAGATTCAAATTTGTTTGAGAACAGTCTTCTAACTCCAGGGCCTGGCTGTAGGGGTGAAATGCCGTACAGTCCCTCACTGCATGTTGCCTACCTGGAAGGCAACCTGGATTCACCTGCAAAGCATCCTTTCACATCTGGACATAACTTTGTCCAAGAATCTCAGTGGGTTGCAGTTGTGACTTCAAGGGAAGATGAGTGTGAGTGGCAGTGAGCACAACACTGGGCTTCTGTAGTGAGCCATACACCAAGGGCGTGTCATAGAATCAGATCACAGAATCAGTTAGGTTGGAAAAGAACCCAAAYATCATCAAGTCCAACCAATAACCCAGCACTACCAAGTCCATCACTGAGCCATGTCCCTAAAGTGTCACAAGGTGCCATACACCTTTTAAAAACTTCCAGGGTTTATGAGTCAATCAGTTCCCTGGGAAGCTTGATCCAGCCTACATCTCCCCTGTTGCAATTTGAGGCCATTTCCACTTACTCCTATCACTTATGATGGCGGGAAGAGAGTGACCCCTATCTCTCTGCAACTTCCTGTTAGGTAGTTATAGAAAGTGAGAAAATCTCTTCTGAGACTCCTTTTTTTCCAGGCTGAACACCTCAGGTTCCTTCAGCTGCTCCTCATCAGACTCATGCTCCAGATTTCCATCACCTGCCCCTCTCATGGCCTGGCTGCAGGTCCCCATTACAGGGTGGATCTATCAGCTGCTGTTTCGGGAGCCTTAGAGGGAGCAGAAATCCTGCCATGGAGTCTGCACATCAGTGGCAGAATGGGTCAGGCTCTGTCACACTGAATTTTGGCTACAATAGCAGCTGTTTCAACATGCAGCTCCTAATATTCACTTTCAAGTTCTTCTTACAGGTTTATTGTACCAATTATAACAGTGCTGTTCAGAGGGTGAGATTATGTTGGCCTCCTGATTTGATGGTATTTGATGAAGTCCTACATTTTAATTTGATTTCTTCCTTGTTCATCTGCCATAAGTCCCAGCTCTTCTGATGTTCCTGCATATCTTTGTTATCAATGGTGTGTGTGGTGTGTCATACGTGAAACGGCTGTGCTGACTCATCACCTGCACCTCGACAGGAACAGGAGATCCCGGGCTGGTATGCAACCTTGCTAGGAAAGGCAGAATGTGTTAAATAGCCRTTAAACCACACAACACGTTTAGATTTGGGTGTTTTTGTGAGCACCTTGCAAAGATGGGGGTTGCGTTTCTGAACGCAGTGCCTCAGCGAGGGGGGACCGCGCATGGAGGCGTCCCTGTCCCTTGCAGACGCGGGCAGCGGACCGGCAGCGCGGGGAAGGTGATAGGTGGTACCTGAGCGGCCGAGGAGGGCACGGGAGCTGCCTCTGAGACCCACCGAGGGCAGGTAGAGCCGGTCCGCCCGCCCGGAGCCGCGGCCGCACCGCCCGGGCGCCGCCGCCAGGGGTCCCCGCAGGCCGGGCGGCCGCACCGCCGCTCGGGGGCGGGCCGGGCCATCAGCTGACCGGCCCCGCCGCGCCGGCTGCGGAGCCGCCGCACATCAGTCGTTTTCCTCGGCAGCGGCACGGCCTCGAGGATTTACAGTCGGACCCCGTCGCGTCTCGCCGGACGGCATCCCTCCTTCCCCTCCTTCCTCCCCGCTCCCAGCCGCCGCGATGCTGCCCCACTTAGCCGTCCTGCTGCTGGCCGCCGGCGCCGCCCGGGCTCTYGAGGTAAGTGGGGCAGGAAGCAGCGGGCGGGGGCTTCCCCGCCACCCTCTACCGCTTCTCCGAAGCTTTGTCCGTCCGCAGCCGCCCCCGCGGCGAGGGCTTGGCCGCGGCGGGGCAGGCGAGGGTTGCTTTCCTAGGGTGTTCCATCCCTAGCTGCCGCCGAACAATAGGGGCGGCGAGCCGGGGGCGGCGGAGGTGTCGGGGAGGGAGCGGGGCTGGGAGCTCCCGGGGCTGGCGCCCCCAGCCCCGCTGCGCGTGTCCGGCTGCCGGGGCGCTGCCCCCTACGCCTGGGGCACCGGTTCTGCCTTGGGGTTGGCTCCGCCGGGGGCTCGGGAAGGGAAACTTTCCCCAGGAGCAGGCACGCCGCAGGCCGATGGCCCCGTGGCGTACCCCGATGGGGCGGGGGCCAGAGCGAGCAGCCAGGCTGCGAGCGGGGGACGCGAGGGCGTCTCCCCGGCAGGGAAGCGAAAGCGGGCTGTGGAGCCGGTGGTAGCCTCCCATGGGGGGGACCGGGCCTTGGGCGGCGCAGGTGTGCGGGACGGCGGCCAGAGCTCCCCGGCGGCTGGTGCAGTGGCCCCGCGGGAAGGCGGTGCCCGGGGGGGCGGTGGTCGGGGCCGGCCCGAGCCCCCCCGCGGGCCGGAGGCGCGGGAAGATGGCGCCTCTGCAGTGCAGCAGAGAGGAGGCGCCGACAGCCCGCGCCCCTCCGCCCCTGCCCGCCCTCTTTCCTTCCTTCCCCGGGGTGGCTCCGCCCGCCCCGGCCGGGCGGCACCTCCGCGGGTCACTCCCTCGGGGTCGGGCGGGGGCTGYGGGTCCCCCGGGCCCGCCCGTCCGGGGGTGTGCCGCACCGCAGTGGCTGCGGGGTGGGCTGGCAGAAAGCTTGGATCCCAGAGGAGGAGTTAGCACGGCTGGGTGTCGTTCTTCCTCCGCCCCCCCTCCCCCCGGCAGATCTCAAAAAAGAAGGTGTGGGAGGGGTGAGTCACCTCGAGGTCTCCTTCGCTCCCTGCTTGCCATACTTCGGCCTGAAGACTTCGGCATCTGTCCTCCTCCTGTGTCAATTCCCCTTCTCTCCTGGGGGYGGTCAAGGGCTGGGTGGGGTGAGGTGGTGCACAGTATTTAGCCTGAMAGTAGAGACGGATGCTCGCGGTCCCCGCCCCGCTTCCCCAGGGCATGGGGATGCAGGTCTGTGGCTCAGGTGCCCTTCCCGGGAGGGACCCCAGTACGCCATGAYTAGGAGGAGACAGCTTCATACCAGCCCTCCGTCCCTGCAGCCAGGGCTGCCAGCCACAGGCTCTTGCTTGGAGGCATCATCTTGCCAACATTGAGCAGGATGTATCAATTTGAGCAGTTCTGCAGATGCTCAGATGTTTAAAGCTTCCAGTTATAGCACTCGTTGGAGTTAAGGAGCTTCTTTCAACCATTTCTTGTCTGAATGTAATAGAAGGAAATGTCTGCCTTGGGTGTGTAGCTTAAGTAAAAAATGAGATTTTATGATTGATGCCATGCGTCAAGATAGACCATAGAAGGATGGACTTTTCTGTTGGCTCTTTGTAGCCCTGACCTTAATGATAGGTGTGTAGGTGTTGCCACTGCGAAGGTGCTGGAAGAAAGGAGGCTTGATTTTTGTACCAGAACTGTTCAGGAGGACTGAATGTGTATGCTCAGAGACTTCTGCGATGCTGTCTGCCTTAGTGATGGCCAGAATTTTGAGAGACATCCTCTGTCTGGAAACATTTACTGAAATGGGCAGTGATGTTTCTGCAGAAGCTTTCTGTCTTCTGTTGTTCCATGTGAATGTTTGAGGCTTGACATTTGTTCCTTTATGTTTGATGGGGAAGTAGGTTTTAACATCTGGTGATCTTGTGGTAAGGTGTTTGTCAGTCTTGATTCTGTAAGGTTGATGTTTTGAGCAAGCCATTTGTTTTATAACACTAAATATTTCYTATAATAGAAATGGTGTATGTGCATGTTCTGCTCTTGAACTACCTTTTTATGCTAAAGGGTGAAATTTTTTTGTTGGAATTAGATTTTCTGTAGATCTCTTTTCTGAAATGAAATGTTTTTCCTACTATTTTTACAAGTACTTTCTAGAAAGCAGCAAAGAATCGTTCTTTGCTTTGTAGRGTACTTTTGCTTTGGGAAATGGTATGAGGAAGAGAAAAACAGGACCAAAACAAATTCTCTCTATTTTACACATGAAGAATTCCTTTCTAAAATTACAGGTAGATTAATAACGATTTAGCATCTTACAAGGAAATATTCTGTAGTGATGTCCAGGTGATGCCATGGTTGCTTAGCATATTACTTTCTGACCCTCATGTGAATCATTCTCATTGGCTGAGAGTTATCATGGTTTGTGAAACTGCCATATTCTGCAGTAGCTATTTTTGCATTTAATCTTTTTCAGMAATTGTCTGATTTTAGTAGATAAATGCAACAGACAGTAACTATCCTCATGAATTTGTGTGAATGATCCCAGTTTATAAATAATTTCCTCTCGTTAGCACACTGAGGTTTCTGCTATGCCTGTTTTACTCCCTGCTCTAGCTGCCTGTTTCTAAGCAAGACTCCTTTACRAGCTGACTGAAATGAAATTGTTGAGGTATCAGTATCTCATAAGCTGGCCTTCAGAAAAAGGACAAAAAGGATATTTCTTGACAGTGTTTTTCTTTAAACTGGGTAATGTATATGGGTTCTTATTTTTGTTATTTTGCCATTTTTTCCCTTGTGTTTTAGGAGAAGACTCCAAATATTTGTTTATTCATTGTTTAGTTTCCTAGTAGATCCTTCAAGAAATGACATTTAAATGTGGGAGGGGGAGCAATGCCTTCACTTTGCTTCTATTACAGACTTTCAGTTCCTATTTCTGTCGATTCTGTTCCCAAATTTCCCTAGCAAAGATTTGCATTTGTTGCAGGAACCTTCTTTGCACTTTTATTTAAGATGATGACAGGGGGTGGGTGGCTGAGTGGGTACATAGGGCAGGCTCTCTGGGATCATCAGMATCCCTAGCAGTCATGTGAACAAATGAGTGAGTAAAGAAAGGAAGCTTCTCCCTTGCTTTCTCCTTTGTCTTTTGTTTGATTAATGATTAGCAGACAATTTTGAGACTTGRATGATCTTCAGATGCCTTTTCTGTGGAAAAAACACAATCAACTGCTGTTCTTCTTCAAGAATCGTGTATGAAAACCTGAGGAAGCTGACAAGATCTTCATGCTTTTAAATTTTAATTTTTTCCCCCATGAGCTGTTTGTGTGACAGATGTAAGCCATCTCCCTTACTCATTTTTAATTGATCAGTGCTGAATTATAGGGCAAACCCACAAGAAGCATAGATCTCCTTTGGTTCTTCATGACTTGCAATTTGCATGAATTTAGTAAACTGTGAAGGATAATAAGCAGTTTGATTTATAAGTTTTGTGAAGAAAAGGTATGACAATTTCTTTTAATTAGTAGTTCTTTTCCAAAACAAAGCTTAGCAAAATAGCTGAAGAGTATAGTAACTTCTCTAATTGCTTGACAAATTGACAGCTGTTTCTCTGAGTAAAATAATTATTTTTAGTGACTCAGTAAAATAATTAACACAAGCTGTTGGGTGTGGAGGCTTGGCCAAGAAGTTGGTAGATAGCATCACCTGAAGGAAGTCTCTGGTCTGACCCCGTGCCCAAAGCAGACCAGGCTGCATGGGGCTTTCTGCAGTTGAGTCTTGAAAATGGAGCTCTAAGGACAGAGCCTGTGCCACCTCTCTGGGTAGCCTGCCCCATCCACTCTTTGGTTGGTTCACCTGTGTTGGAATTCTCTAGGCTTAACTGGCATCCTTAGTCCTGAATACTCTGAATGATGTAATTTTGACATCTTCCAAAAAAGGTATGCAATAACCAAAAGCTGGAAAATCTGTGTTTTGGTTTAATAAATAAAAATTATATTTGACAAATGCCCATGTATATGTATATACATGTATGCATCCTTGTTGGAATATTAGGGGACACAAGACAGATGATGGGCTTTGGACCTGGTTAACATAAGAGATTTGATAACAGGGTGCCTTGGCAAAAGCAAGTGGGACTTTGAAAATTAGACCTAGATTGCAAGAAGATTCAACCAGACTGGTTTACTGGAAACTGAAAATTCCATTAAACTCTGCAAGCAAGAGATGTTGTTATAAGCATAAGTTTGTGTATGTGATTTTAACCTAATCACTGTAGTACACATTACTAATCTCCCTGAACTAGTATATAAGCATTTCCATCCCACAGTAAAATCGGATTCTGATCACCGAATCAGTCTTCGCTGTCTCTCTCCATCACCAACAATTGGTACCTCTGTGTGAGGAAATGAACCGGCCTGACTGGCGTCAGTCGGCGAGCCCCTGGAACTGATGGTGACGGTGAGAGAATCGCATCTGGACCCACAGTCACCTGTCTGCTGCGACTGACAGGCGAGCCAGGGAACTAAAGGAATGGGAAAGTAAATGCCSYAAGAGAGAGACGTCTATGAAACTGTTGCTGTTGAGTWAGAGACGGCACAGACTCACTGGAAGGCTGGTTTGCWCAGCAGCAYCTATACTACGAAAATTCTCTCTTTTTYTAGACTGTTCCGATACAGACAGACCAGATTTGTCAATCAATCAATACATTTCACCTGATTGGCTAATTAACAAAAACACCTTTCTTATAAACAATCTTTGAGAAAAAACAGAGAACAGAGATTAGGAAAACACGACCTGCAGGTTGTTAATAATAACAAGCTATCATKYTTTCTCTACAATTCCCTAAAGTCTCACAAGTTGGCCATGAAAAAARTTACCTGGTTTTCTCGCTCTCTGACCAGGCTGTCACATCCACATGAAACCATGCCCACCCTTCGGGACAAGCATGACTCCCCCATCCCAAAGGAGGATCTTAAGTCACTTTTACTCCCATCCTGCAGAATACTTATTAAGATGTTGAAAAAGCGAGGGCAGCCCGATGCTCCCGGCCCCCTACCCTGCTCTATCTCTCCTCATTCTGACTCTCCCTGCCCACCTGAAACTGGCACCTCTTGTACTGAAGAGCTACTACAGCCATCAACCTTGCCCCTGCCCAGAGAAAGGAGGGGAAGATGGGAAGGCATCCTTTCTCATGGTCTGTAGCAGTTTATATCACTGACTGCTGACCACAGCTCTGGCAGTGAGGAGGGGAAGCCCTTTGATCCAGGGCCAATAGACTCAGATTATGAGACTGATCCATTCCCTCCTGACCCTCGTGAAAAATMGATGCAACCAAAAAAAAGGCCCTTAAAGAGGGGGCTCCCCAACTTGGGGAAAATCTGGGCATTTGAAAAAGGACTGTTTTGAAAAGGGGAGGCCAGATCCAAAACTCCSYGTATTTGCCCTCGTGCAGTAATCAYTGTRGGTCCAAGTATGATTTTGAAGGTCGTCCAATATTGGGAAGCCGTYGCAGAAGCACAGAGCGGCACCACGCCAAGACTCAGATGCCCAAGCTGATGCCTCAGAGGGACCACCGCAAACCTCAGCCCAACAAACCTCAACCCAGCTGCCGCCACAAGCAACCTTCACCAGACCGCAGGCAGCCTTGGCAGGACCATTGCCAACCAGCCACCCCAGCACAGGAATGGACCTGGCAACCTCCAACAACACAGTAATGTTGCTTGATTCATCTTTCATTTGYTTCCCACAGGAGTTTTTGGACTGCCTAGACAGCGTGCAGATACTTTGTTTGTTTGTTCTCRCTGGAGCTATTGATTCTGACTCATGGCATGGACTCCCCAGCCGCCCTGTGCAGTCCTGGCCAGGAGCAATATAGCTCAACTTACACCCTTTCCTGCAGCACRCCTGTCTGCACCCCTGATAGCTGAACAGAGGGATGGGGGTTTTGGTTCCACAGGAGTTCCACAAATTTTATCGACCCAACTGTATCACATCTGAGCGTTGAACATGCCAGTGCAGTGACTCTGAAAGGCAGAGACGCTCCTAACAGGACTCATTGGTACAGGAGCTGATGTGACTGTTATCTCAAGGAGCCAGTAGCCCAATGATTGACCATTATTGACTCAGGGACTCTCCGGCATGGGTGGAAGGAGCCTGCAAAGCCAACACTTGGTGCAAATGATGAGGCCTGATGGGCAGATCCCCCACGGTTAAACTTTTGGTGCTGTCTGTCCTGCCAGTTTTGTGGGGGAGGGATGTGTTAACACAGTGGGGAATTTTTATGCATTCAGATTTTGTACGGGAGTCATTTGGGACACTGGACACTCCCATAATGGTCCCTGGCTGAAGTGCCCCAGGTGCTTTCAAGCATTGGAAGGAGCAGCAGCTACCAAAGGGTCACTTGATACAGATCTAAAGCCCTGAGGGACACCTAGCCCTGGTCAAACAGGTTATACTTTCCAGTTACTTGCCTTTTATTAACACTGTATTTTGTTGTGAATTTTTCGGTACAGCTATTTAGAACTATCAAACTAAATCTTTTTTTGTTTTAGCCTTCAGTGTTTATATCCCATCACTCTTACTAAGCCAAATTTAAATCTATCCTACAAGCAATCTTTAAAGCGGCTGCAGGGSGTGCGCCCCCCCGCCCCCGCCTGGCACCAGCCAGTGTTGAGATTTAGCTTCTAATTTTAGTAACTTGTGATTTGTGATTTTTAACAGGATTGTTACTAGAAAGATTCAAAGGTGTTGGTATAGAGGTGGTGTCTTTTTACATATTAGTAACATAGCAAAACTACATAGTTCACTTAGAGGAATTAGATAAGTTTTAAATTCAAGATTCTTTAGCTCACATTCAAGACAAARCTTGAACTTTATCTGTAGTGATTTTTTGAGACTTAACTCCACTGTCAGCTTTATTAAGTGCTTGCTTTTTACTCCATAGTTCTAACAAGGTAATTTTATTGTAAAGATTTCAGTACAGTTGTTTACTTGCATGTTGTTTATGTTTAATTGTTATATGACAAATTTTCAGTAACCTTTTTATAATAACAGGGTTTAAAGTTAATTCTTGTTAAGATTTATCTTTTTTAGTCTCAGTGATGTTAACTTTAAATTCTTTTAGAGGTACTTTATTAAGGCTGAGCTTTAGTGAAGTTGATTTTAAGTTTTGTTGAAGTATACCTGTTGGAGTTAGAAGATATAATTCCTTTACTATACAAGTGAATGGCGTAAAGTCTGAATGAATTTTTGTCAAAATGTGCTCATTTAAATTACAAGATAACGCAATTTTGTTATAGAAATAAGAACATTTTTTGCTACTTTATTTTTTATAAGTAATACTGAAGAATGAGAAACAATTCCATATTATGACCATTATTAGTTATGAGTTATTTAATGCTTTCTTTTTTACTTTTTTACTTTAATGTCATATATGCATAAATGTCTAGGAAAATATAACCTCAATTTCTTAAGACAGTTTCTACTGATATATTATTAACCCTGATTATGTTGTTAATCTTATGATGTGAATTCACTGGCTTTTTATAACAAGCCTTACTTTATTAATTTGCTATTTGTCTATGGTACCATTGACTAACTAACGATGAATGAGAAAGCCAGTTACTTCACAAACCTTCACTTATTGTTGTATAGCTATTTATAAGACATATATTAGTTTTCTAACTAGTTACTAACTAATTTCTAACTAATTACTACTACTCAGAGGTTTCTAAAATATATTTAACTCTTCCAGTTAAAAGTCTGGACCCTGGCCAAGTCCTGGCCTTAACTAGTAGAAAAAATTTTCTGCACCAAAATTATATTCAAGTAATTTTGACTTACCAAATTTGGATTTGTAATACCTAAACCTCCTTTTAAGGTGAACTTGGAAATCTTACCCGGAAATGATTTTCCAAGCCCTCATTTTAAAAAATAAAGCTTGCCAATTAGTACAGACTTTAAGTAATAATACAATATTTAAGAAATTGATTTAAATTGTTATAAATCACCATTTTATTTTTCACATGCTACTAATTGTATCTATTATCTGATTTATTTTTACTTAGTGTAAATTTATTGTTTTATTACATATTGTTAGGCTTTTATGTTGCCTTCATGTTCATAATGAGAAACACACGTGTTATTGGAAAACAAAAAATAAGGGGGGAATATAGCTCCTCCAGAATTTTACACTAATATTTACACTAAAAATTTTTGAAAGCAAACCAAATCATATCAAATTGGATCCCTTYCCCTCCTGAAACACCCTTGGTGGAACCCCAAGCGTTCTGTGAAATTGGATTTTTGTGTTAATTTTGAATACCTGGGAAAGAACAAGTCTAAAAATGTTTCTCCCTATTACCCTGTGTATGGGAATCAAAACTTTTGGTACAATTACACTTCTGGCAGCCTTTCTAAATCCAGTAATGGAGCTACCATTGGGAATATTTTTAGTTTATAAAGATCAAGCCTGAGCCTTTTAGTGGCTGGAGTTTTTAACTAAAAGATTCTTTTTAGGATAGGTATGTATGTGATAATTTTGATAATAATTGTATTAATCGTGATACCTTTCAGTGTATGCAGAGATTAATTAGTAAGGCCGTTGAAAGAGTATTTTTGGTTGAATGGAAAGGGGGAGATGTTGGGATATTAGGAGACACAGGACAGATGATGGTCTTTGGGTCTGGTTAACATAAGAGATTTGATAACAGGATGCCTTGGCAAAAGCAAACYGAAKTTTGAAAATTAGACCTAGATTGCAAGAAGATTCAATCAGACAGGTTTACCAGAAAAAGCAAATCTCATTAAACTCTGCAAGCAAGAGATGTTGTGATATGCATAAGTTTGTGTATGTGATTTTAACCTAATCACTGTAGTACACATTACTAGCCTCCCTGAAGTAGTATATACATGTTTGTATCCCACAATAAAATGGATTCTGATCACCGAATCAGTCTTCCCTGTCTCTCTCCATTGCCAACACATACACATAATGCATTCAAGCTCCTTATGTATCAAGATAATGTATGCAAATATATTTAACCCCTGAACATATTTGCATGTATAATGTGTTACATTTAACATTACTGTATGTACATCTGTATTTTATTAGTGCATAGAGTGTATTAAACCAGCAGACATTTACATASCTCCTTACATCGAGGCAATTAAGAGATTAAGACTGCTGCTGATAAAAATGTAATTTGGTTTATATATCATAATAGGTTTATTGAAGTTGTTAGGTGAGATGTCTGGTGTGGTTTTAACAAGTAAGTCTAGAYCTGTGTTTTATTGGATTTAAATTCCAGAGACTTTGAATTCCTGTGGTATAAGAAGATTAAACGTAAAGCAAATTGAAAAATACCGAATGAGGACTTTATGTAAGCTTGGCTAGCTCTTAGAACGTGCTCTTGTGWTGAGAGTTTACAACAGTTGCTGCCAGTCTGAGGAATGCCAGGGGCAATGTTGATAGCAGGCTTGAGGCTGGAATAATTTGGAGTCAAAGGACTCTTAAGAGAAGTTAAACTTTCACTCAGACCTGTTTTTTACTTAAAGCTGAATGCAGTCTGATCAGTCCTCATTCTCACAACCTGATCTGGAGTCTGCCTGCCTTRCATTAACTCTCCTTCAACCTATAGCAGAGGTTTTGAAAACACATTTTCTGCCCTCTTAGGAGATACAAGCTAGCTGAAAATATCAGCCAGAAAGGCTGTGTGTCTTTAAGACCTAAATAAGTCACTTTTCTGCCCTTGATTTTAATGTGATATTGCTTCTGAAACCTAGGGGTTTTTTCTTCATTTGGACCAAAAAACTGTTAGAGAACTACCTGATTATTAAATCTTGATGTAGATTCCAAAGCTCTCCAGATGTCTCCAGTCACCAAAAATATTTATCTATCTTTCCACATGACAATTTACTCATAGAACAAAAGAGAAACAAAATAGATGTGGATAATTTATGGCCTCTCTTAAAGGACATCAATTTGAATTACAGCAAATTAGTATGTTTGCATATCTGTATCTATATATATGAATGCCTCACCTCAAGCTTCTTGCTGTTTAGAGGATACAGGATTGTTTTGATTCTGTCCTTTCTAGCAAAACAACYATTCACATAATTACAAACCAAAAATTTCATGTGATGGAAATTAGTGTAAGGGCCAGTACGCTCTAAGGTTGTAATCAGTGCAGAAGCTTGCAAAACATGCTTTCCAGGTGGCAAGCACATRGTGGAGTGTGAAAGTAAAGATGTTCAAATAAGTCATGTTTTTTAGAAGGGTGGAAAACTTTACACCAGCTACTGACAGTAAGGACACCACTGTTACATGGTTGTGTGCTGCAGGTTTCTTGCCCTGCYTTGATTAACAGAAACAGGGCTGAGCAGTAGGTGTGGATGTTGCTGGTTTCTTTACTGGAGCTCCCAGTGTAACAACTTTGTGAGTGCTCTGACTTGTACATCTGTGGAGCAGGGCTTGTGGCTTTGTTTTCTTGATAGTCCTCCCAGCAAGTTCAGGAGAACTTCATCCTCTCTTGGGGATTGYATATTAAATGCTAAGTACAGATTGAGGCTTTCCAAAAGAAGTAAAGCTTCTGTCCAAGTGATGGCATTCCATGAATTAAAACACCTTWTYTATCAAGATAATGTATGCAAATATATTTAACCCCTGAATGTATTTGCATATATAATGTGTTACATTTACCATTACTATATGTATACATCTGTATATCATTCAAATGTAACTACCATGGGACAGCCAAGCTTTAAAGAGAGGAGCACATGAGCCAGGGTGCTTTGTGGTTTTGCAGTCTGGCTGTTCTTTCCAGACAGTACTTTACCTCTGGTTGGCAACTGAGCCCACTCAGGACCTGGCTGCAAAGAGCTGCTTCTCCAGTGGCCACCACTCTGTAGSTGCTCTGTGACCCCTCTCTAGGCTGGTTTTACAATTTGTGCTGTGCTGAAAGGAATGAGCTGGARATTTTTTGGTAGGTGGTAATCTTGTGGCAAACATTTCAGAGACCTGAGTTGGAAACTGGCCACAAGCAGTCAGGCTGGTTCATCTAAAAGAGCAGGCAGCTTCTTTGGGGAAGAGAGCAACCTCCAAAACCACATTTATGGAAGTTTGTGCAATAACATTTAATTAAGGTGTTSGCTCCTTTGCCTCCCTCTGCTGACTTGCAGCAGGACATGAAAGTTTTTTCATGTATCATCACTCTTGTGAGTGTCTGCTTGTTAAAGCTTAGTGTCAAGTCCCTGCAAAAAGGCAGAAATCTCCAAGGAAGTACATTCAGGGATGGATGACTCCACTCAGTTCCCACTGACCCATTTGGAGCTAATCCAGATAGGAACACTCTGTTCTTCATCTGGTCTCATAATTCCCCAGAGCAGAGTTTACCTATTCAAGCACAGCAGGTAACATATGACAGGAATGGGGCAAAACTGGTTTTGGCTGTTCATAAAAACATTTAGAAGTGGTTCCTTTTCAGAGCAGGTTCCTGCAGTGATCCAGTGTGACAGTTTATGTGATTTACAAAATCTGTTTGGATTACAATTAATCAAACAAAGCACATGTTTGATAGGTGTTCAAGATGGGGGGAGGTTGGGAAATTTCTTACATTTTTGTGGAACTGTGTTAATACTGGACTTTGAAGGTTTCTGAAACTATGAAACAGGAATACAGCTTAAATTTAGGTAATACATTTAATTGATTCCAGTAGAGTTGAAGTATACCATTAACTTGTGGTGAAAGTGAAAATTGCCACCTCATCCACCTCCAACAGTTAGAATTAGTGTCCAATGGACACACAAAATAAAAACCATAGAGATGAGCCAGGATTCTGGAGTTGCTTCCAATCTCCATGTCATACTATTGCATTGTCTTTGTGCCTGCAGCAAACCTTCTCTTACCTTATCAGCACAACTTTAAAGTAGAGATTGCTTGTTCTGAAGATTTAACCCTGTAAAACTGATTTTTCTCTAAGTTACAGTCTCTGGAAAGGGGAGAGTTTTTTCCCCTYGTCAGATACCATAATACAGTTTTGTGACAAACAACTAATGGCTAAGTTGTTCTCTTGTCTGTGCTTAGTTATGTAAATTTATTTGTAGCTGCAGTTTCGGATCTGAAATACAGAATCCTGAACTGATAGAATTATTGCATTCTGCTTTCCCATKATTCAGATGTAACTACAAGCTATTTGATCTCTATGCTTTATCTGAAAACAAGGGGAGGTAGATTTTTTTGAAGTATTGTTGTTAAAGGTTTGATTTCATAGTAGTTATTTTTAAAGCTCCTCATGAACTAAGTCATGGCTTCTAGTTTTGGGTTTTTTCCTTGGAAAAACCTCTCTTTAGTATACATCCCATATAAMGTGTACATATTTGTTTATATAAACAGTGGAAATACAACATTATTAAGGGAAGGTAAACTGAGAAAGGAAAGAAAATGCAATAAAAAGGTTGTGGCTTTAAAAAAGCATTCATTATTTTGGGTGTTTTATTTTGTTTTTCTTTAAAGGTGTTGTAAATTTAAATGTACTAAATGTTGATGGATTGTTGTCTAATTATTGAATGCTTCCAGTATGGAAATGTGTGGGGTTTGTGTGTGCATAGTATCAGTGAGCATATGGACCTGTCCATGCATTAAGCTGTTGGGTTGTTTTGAAGTTTGTTTGATTCTTTTTTGCAGTTCTGCTGTGTGTGCCTTGTCTGTCCTCTGCCCAGTTCTCTTAATTATGAAGTGGAATAAAATTGCTTGCAATGACTCATCTTGCAGCATCATGATAGATGTGTATAAGAGACAGCTGCCCAGTTCTCTTAATTATGAAGTGGAATAAAATTGCTTGCAATGACTCATCTTGCAGCATCATGATTTCATTGTTTTCTTTTGCCAGTTCTGTCCTGAGTTCCATTATGTCTTAAAAGGATGATGATGCTGAAGTTGTTTAAAAACAAGTGTTTTAAACCGAGAATTTTGGAACTCCAAATTATCTTTCTTTCAGTGTTACTTTTCTCCTAGTGCTTGCTTGCCAGCAATTTGCAGAGGACAATTTGTAATCACAACATGCAGATTTATCATGAGGATGTCAGCTTTACTTAATTTAAAAAAAAGACAAAACAAAATGAAACAATGAAAAAAAAACCCCAAATTGAAATTTAATATTTAAATTTTATGCAGAAGGATTAGAAGGGGAATTACAAAGCCTAAAAGACCAAGTAAGAGGCCCAGAAACACCAACATGAATGAGAGGATTGTGAAGTCTTCTGAGGGGACCTAAACACTGGCAGTTTCTTTCACTTTTGTTCAGATTAGTTTCTACTTTGGCATAGTCTTCTTTTATTCTCATAGGGGTAATATAAGTTTTCAGGATTTTTTTCCTTTTTCCAGCCAGTCATAGCATCTGAAAAGCCTCTTTCTCCTTTTCCATGTGCAGAGTGTTCTTCCTAGTCGTGGTCACATCTCTGAGCAGTGTAGGTGGAGTGACTCACCTTTCCCTGCCAGCCTCTTTGGAATACAGACTGAAGCAATATTTCTGACAAAAGTCAGTGCTTGCCTGCATGGGTTTTATTTGGTGAATGGCCKAGATTAGATGGGTGAGTGGGAGAGGGGCAGATGCTGTTCCTGTTGTGCCATGAGGGAAGGAGGATTGCTTGCTTGCCCTGGCTGTCATCAAAACATCCCTGTAACATCCCTGATCCAGTTCAGGAGGTGTTCATTTGGTCAGAGGAACTGATGCTTTTCTGAAAATGTTTGCAAGAAAATCCAGTGGACAGCTGAGCCTGGAGAGAAAAGTGTAATTGCTGATGAATAGCAGGGTAAAATTAAATCAGAGCATTTTACTTTGAAATCAGTTTAAACTATTTCTAAAAACATAGTTAAATGAGACAGGCTTTGTCAGTGTGGTGGTTTTGCATGGGAGGCACTCACGGAAGTGATGCAAAGAGAAGCTGRTAACAGTTTTCTCCATGTCWGGCAAAAAAACCCCAATCAGTAATTAGCTTTGAGAATTGACAATCTGTTAAACCACTGAGAAAGCTGATACACCTCTGTGAACTCCCCTGTTAAAAATGAAAAATCCTGGGAATTCTGCCTTGTATTTTCTGGCCTGAGAGCAGGTAACTTGGCCAGCCCAGCTCCCCTGTCTCGGCTGGGCCGGCTTGGCCCGGGTGGGCTGTGCCGCGGGCCAGGCCCACGGGCTGGCAGGCAGGGCAGGGCCGGGCAGGGCAGGGGAGGCCGCGGGGCCGAGGCCGGGCTGTGCCGTGGCTGCTGATCCCGGGCTGCTGCTGCTGCTGCTGCTGCTGCTGAGCCCTGCCCGCCGCTGAGCCGGGCTCCATTGGGCCCCAGGAGCAGACAGGACCCGGCTGGCTCAGCCAAGATTCTGCCGCCATTGGGGTTCGCCCACAGACACCAGGCAGGGGAGGAGAAGCCATCGGTCCCCCTCCCCAGGTGCTGGATGCTGAGCTCTGGGCTGGGTGCTGAACTCTGGCCTGGCCGCGGAGCTCTGGCTGCTGAGCTGTGGCCTGGCCCCTGAGCTCTGGCCTGGCTGCTGAGCTCTGGCCTGGCTGCTGAGCTCTGGCTGCTGAGCTCTGGCTGCTGAGCTCCCGGGCACCGCCCCAGCCCAGCCCGCACAGCTCCTGCCACAAGCTTCTGAGCCCAGCCGGGGCCACCTGAGCATCTGCAGGTCCTGGGCAAGATATCAACTCTTTCAGTGCTTCAATCCTCCCTCGAGTGAGAAGAAAGGACAAAGTGCAGGCATGTAGAGAAGCAACATAAAGACACCAAGGTTGGTGAAGAAGTCAAGTCCCAGATGGGAGGGATGAGGAGGGGACTCCTCTCCTTTAAGTGAACTGCAGAAAGACTGTTGTAGAAGTGATAAACTTACTGAATTGTTTCTGTACACTGTGAGTGGGAAAGAAAAGGTTGTAGTGGGAGGAGAAGTGTTCTTAAAATTCTTTTCTGATTCTCCTTCTTTTTTTTTTTTTAGTAACTGTTAATAAAGCTTTCRTTATATCCTTTTAAGTTTTGACCCTCCTTTGCCTTCTTCCTGCTTTTCCTTTCTCCTTCCTATCTCACCCCAGGAAATGAGTAAGTATATGCTAGTGGGTGCACTGGCATTTGGCCAGCACCACATTAATTTTGGTGCGTTGGCTGGGAAGTCTCAAATTGGCAAACCAAAACCACTACACAAGTATGATGTTTCTGCCCAGTTTCCAACTGAAYCTGCCACAGTCAAACACCTTTAGATTAATTTATAACTTTCTTGGGGTGATTTTATGATGGTGCTTTATTCCCTAATCATCTGCTTTATGCTCAGAAATGGCTGCGATATCTAAGATGAACCGAGAGCAGGGCTGGAGCCTGGGAATGTTCAATCTCTGTCTCTCTCTCTCTCCCTCTCTCTGGTGTGCTCCAGACAGCCTGGAGGTTGTACCAGGAAGTCCCCTCAATGTGTTTTTTTTTGTTTGTTTTAGTTTGGTTTTGGTTTTTTTGTTTTGTTTGTTTTAATTTATATTTTGGGGTTTTTTGGTTTTTTTTCTCCATTGAGCTATTTTTGGCTTGGCTTTTCTTTCCAGCCCCTCTGGGGAGCCAGTGGGGGACCGCCCTGAACCCAAGAGCTCTGAGGAGCTGAACCAACACAATAAAGGACATTAAACTCCACCAACTTTGCCTGCTGTGAGGAGAAGAGCTACCCCAGAAATCTGACAGGTTCCCCGCTGCTGTGTGAACTCTTTTTTTCTCCTCCCTTCCCAGAGATGAAGAAGGCAGCTGCCATCTGCCTTCTGGCCATGCAGTGGGGTGTGGGTGGAGTGTAAGGTTCAATTTTTTTTTTCCCCCTGTGCTTTGCAGGTATCTTGCTTTGTTAATAAACAGTTCTACTTTTTTTCCACTTTCATCCCCTGGTATCCATTTKTRTRATTGTCAGAAGAAAAGGGAGTTATTGATGCCCTTTCTCCTTAGAGGAAATACTCATTCCAGGGCATTTTCTCCTGAAATTTGTCTCCAAAACTGAGGCAGTAGGTATAACACAAGTGCTAAACTGTGTACAGAACTGCCATAGGTAGTGGCAAAAAGCTGGATGTCAAGGCTAAGGCTGCAAAAATTGGGACTGGTGTAGGTTGCTTTTCTCATCTGAAGCATCCACTTTTATTTGAGTGAGGCTGGATGTGCTTGAATATCAGTGCATGCATAAATATTTGTAATGTGTTTTAAGGAAATTGTATCTCTTAACTGATAAGATGAATAAAGTTTTAGTTAATCTGTRACTTGAAAGAAAACTTTGAAGTAACAAAAAGCTGTTATGTGCTCCTTTTATGAGCAGAGAGAGAAAATGTGACTTACAAAGTGCTGTTGACTTGTGAGGCTCAGTAGTGGATGGCAGCCTTGAGTTTTCTGTTGTTGCTGTAAAACTGTTGTTTGACACTGAGTCTGATAATCAGTCCAGTGACCATCTCCTTTTTAAGAGGGGATGGTTAGGGCCTGGAGCCTATGTTGACAGTAAGCCATCCTCTCTGAGAAGGGCATGGGGAAGGGAGACTTGGGGCAGCAYTTGGTATCTCTGATGGATAGAAGTCATTTAAAACAAACAAAAAAAAATTCCAACTGTGGAGGTTAAACCAGGTGAGAAGAACAATCTAATTTATCAAAATGAAGACTCTGAAAAGTGCCTTATTTGCCTCCCCAAAGAAGAAATACCAGGCAAGGAAAGACATGCCAAGTATCCTATCTGAAAGGCTTTGCAGATGGAAACTGGKYARYTGTTTTTGGCAGTAGAGGCTTGGGACAAGCTGAAAAGATAAATAGATTGTTTTGCCTTCASATGTGAGGACTGCAGAACTAATTTTCCAAGGAGGTAAATACAAGATGGCTTCATCATTGTAAACAGGAGAAATGTAATAATAATGTAATTTGGAAGAGGTTAGATCAAATTTCTCTGTTCTAATTATGGAATTTGAATTCTCTTTGCACCAGCTACTCCCAATGCCTTAACCACACACCCTGAGGGGAATACACTAGTGTCTGGTCATACCATATTTTGTAGACAATAAGACTGGCTGCAAATACAATATAAATTATTTTGGTTTTGATTTCAGGATATGAGATTTGCCGCTATCAAAACATAATTAAGCCTTAAACTTGATGTTTTTATTTTTTAAGCCTGTTGTGAGCAAATGTTTTCTTTGAAAAACTGGTAATTGTAGTTTGGGATTTCACAGCTAAAAATGCAATAAAATTTGCAGAACTAATAAAGGAGACAGTTTGAAAGTGTTTCTTCTTGGTGTTGAATTGTGATAAAAAGTGAGTGATAAGTTTTTTTAATCCTTTGAAAGATTTTGTTTCAGCAGGACTGGTAAAAAACTAAAGATCCTGGATGCTGTTGGGTAGTGCTGAGCAAGTTTGCACTGTATCTGCTTATGGCTGTCTTTGCTCCATGCATTCAGCCCTGCTCCTTGGCTCTTCAAAACAGAAATTTTCAAGAAGGAAAGAAACAGTTTTATAAGAAATGGGTTCACATTGACAGATGAGGAGTATTTAATGCATTTTCGCATCTTCTCATTTTTTGATGACTGAGTCTGCAGAGYAAAAAAGCCCTTGTGAGGAAGATCACTAAATAATGTGGTTAGGAGCAATAGCTCCTGTGTTCCTGTGGCAGCTGAGGCTGGTGTACAAGGCCACAGGAGCCTTTGGGGAATACTGTTGGGGAATACTGTGTTTAAGCTGGAGCACAGGCTTTGTTTATCCATTACTTTTAAGTAATTTTAAAGCTTTTTAATTCCAGAGAATAGTTCCAGAGAAATCTGCTAGTTAAATTTTGGTGTGATACCGTTGCCTTGGCTGCCATCAGATGCCCCTACTCTTTCCCTGGAATTAGGCTTCTGGCAAGGTATAAGCTTGTCCAGGGGGCTGAAAGAAAACGGAAGTTAATGGGTGTCAGCACCACTCCATCAAAGTGTCATTTGTTTTGTTTGCATTGTGCTTGTCCAGAGTCTTAAGATTTGCTTTGAATTCTTGCCTTTATTTTGCCCTTTGCAGAAGTGTGGGTGGGGAGACCTCCCAGGATCTCTGTCCTGTTGCCAAGCTCTGTGGTTCTGGTGCTGCTCCCCTGAGATTCTCCTGCCTCTCTGGGCTGGTGGGTTGCCAGGATCCATCACACCAGGTCCAGAGGGGCTTGTGAGTGTCTTCTACACCAATGAAAAATCCTGTTCTCACTTATTGTGCAGTCAGTAAACTCATAAGTCTTGTGAGATTTGTTTTCATTTCAGTGTTGTCTTTTTTGGTGTTCAGCTTCTTTTATGTTGCTCTAACAGTTTTAATTCTTATTTAAGGAGCAGCAATGCAATATAAGGTTCATTTAGAAAAAAAAAAAAAACAAAACAACACCCATCAACACCCCAGAGAAGCACCACTCCCACCCCCACTTCTCACTCTAGCCATCTTTGAGAAACATTGTGTCACTGGTTTTTGTGACTTTTGACTCTTGACTCTGTTTTCTGTCACWKAGAGACTGCTTTTGGTCATGTCAGGAGTCAAGTTGCTGGTCTGTCTGAAAGTGARCTTCGAGGGTAGGAAAATGGAAGARTTTACTTGCTGCTCTGTGGCAGGTGTTGTAAGAACCACATTTGAATAGTTTTCCRAAGTTGATGGGAAGAGGCAATAAACAACTTACTGAGTGTCTTTGGAAACCTCGTGATTCTCTTGTAGGAATCAAGGGGAAAAATAGAGAGAAAGCCTTATAATTACAAATAAATCTTTATGTGGTTTAGCATTTTCTAATTAAAAACCCTATAGATTTTGGGCATATGTACCTTGCAGATTCATCCTTTGGCTTTATTTTGATGAACAGTYTGTCATAGGATACCAAGTTTTCTTCCTAAGTCAGGTGGTACAGAAATCTAGAAACTGATGTAGTTTTTTTTGAGTCAAAGTATTCAGAAAAGAAAGAGGGAGTATGTTGAGACAACTGTTCCCATAACTTCAYTTACATATTGTTAGTGGATATCGAATACCAAGCCCCAYGACTGACTGACAGGGACTTCTCCCAGTCAGATCCCTTATGGAGCTGCAYGCATTTCACTYGCCAGGTCCTGAGGGGGCAGGAGTGGAGTTCAGAWCAATGAGAATATCCAGACKGGGTCTTTCAAAATGCCCTTTATAAYGSGGTGGYGCATGGAAAATAAATCTCTCTGTTGCCACACCAACATCTGGGGGTGAGTTGTGTCTTTGTCWCCTTGCCCCTCACCCCCCYACCTGCAAKCGAACAYCATATCATAAAAAGCATGTAAAAATTCCACTGGAAAGTGTCTCAATGTTTTCAGACCTATGCAGCCAAATCACTTAATGGCATCTCAATTGGTATGGTGTCAAAAACATAGAAGGGTTTGAATTTAGTGGGCCACATCCCCCTTGTTGTTCTGCTTGTGCCTTGAAAGGAGAAGGTGCACCTGGGGTAAAGAGCATGCGGGCAGTAGTGCCCTGCCTGCCTTCCTGGGATGTGGCTCTTGAAGMCTGTAGGAGATGCTGTGCTGTATATGAATTTTATATTTTCCTTTATGGAATTGGGGAGGTCACAGCTTTCTGGAGATATTCCTTGAAAATAATGTTTATTGTTTCTGTGTTACTTTGGAGACTTTATTTAAATTGTAYGGATGAGGTGGGTGTCACTAGCTGCATATGGGGAATTGTGACTACACAGGTATGTCTTTCAGTATGGCTTCTCTTTTCAGAGAAGGTTTCATTTTAGTCATTAAGGGAGTATCAAGGCCAGAAGATWAAAAGAATGTAGAAGTGAAATAGGAGTTAAACTAAAATTATGCGTGTCTTTTTAAAAATAATTGGTCAGATTTGTGCTGGTAGTTTGTTTTAGTCTGCTAAGAAACTTTCTCTTTCCTCTGTTATTTATTGTCTCAGACCTCAAATGATGCTTAGTTTCTTAATTAAAAAAACACCAACCATGAAATTTCGGTGGGCTTTTTTTTGGGTGGGTGCGGTTTGTTTTTTTTTTTTGAGTGGTTTTGTCTGTTTGTGTTTCTGTTTTTATTTTTACTTTTACAGAACCCTTGGTAGCTCCCCCTTCAATATACTTGAAAAGTATTCTTGAAATTTCCCATGTGGGGGGATAGAATAAAAGAAAATAAAGATAGTGTAGAAAGTAATCTTACCCCTAAGGAGTTGCAGCTGGGCCAATTATCAAAGATTAGGAACAGGCCTGACTTTAACAGGCCACAGCTGTAACCAATGAGAGGAAGAGGCTATAAAAGAGTGGGGTGGCTGAGTGAYAAGGGAYCTGGAGTCAGTTYGRTYCRTTGTGAAGAAGAAAGAGTCAGTGCTSTGAGGAGATGRCRACGAGAAACACCAAGAAGGTATGYAACTTCTGTGGTAAGGGGACAACAGTATGGAACTCTTGTGATGAGATGATGACATCCCATACTGAGTCTCCCATTTTTTGGTGCCCAGAATAGTAACTGTTGGTCTTTTTGCTTTAGGTATTAGCAGGTTTATGTATAGTATGGTTATAAATTTGTGCTTGAAGTCAATAATGCAGTTGTGCAGCTTGTGTTGTTTTGATTAGGTACTCAGAAATGCTTACCAAAATTGCMATATCACTGGCACTCACAACATCTCAATACACAGCTGTAGTTCTTAGGAAAGTGCTCACTTAGAGCATACCACAAGAATGTTGGAAATTTTTTTTGACATAGCTAAAAATGCAGTGTTAACGAAAAGAAGATTGTCATTTAGAATAAGAGTGCTTCATCTCAGCGTCCCATCAATTTTCAGTAAATCTTTTTGTTTTGTTGTTGATTTCTGTGCTAATGCAAGGTATGTTATGACTTGTGTGAAAAAAACATTTAGTATACATACAGGTTTATTTATTTTTAATAAAAATATATGCTTTTGTGTAATGGTGGTAGTTACTGGGGTTTTTTTTATTTGTTTGTTTTTCTGCATGTAGGTTGTTATATCCATATACTACATAAATCCCTAACACCTTCCTGCCACTGACACATTTAATAGTTGGAGTTATCTGCAGAACTAATTGTGAGTTAGGAAAAGGGTTTGGTTGCCTAAACCGTTTGAAATATGTAGCCTAGTTGTACTTGAGGGTACACATACAGCAAATACTTTATTAATGCTGGCTTAGCAGAGACACCCATGTCTCTGTGTGGGTTTCTCTCTCTTCCCAGTTAATGATGGGAGGCAATAAGAAAGGTGAATTAAACTTGCTTTGCTTGCAGTGATTAACCCTAGGTAAAGGTGATGCTTCCTAAGTGCCCCGTTGGCTTTGATGGTGGACACTCTTACAGACTCATATTTGGTCTTGTGCTTAGTGTGTCCCCTACACCATCACTGCTGTGCCCCCCACCTCTGCTTGTAGGTTTCTGCCACCCTCCTTCACTCATCCTTGAAGCTGCAGTGCCAGACACAGGGTTCAGCTGCATGTGATGGCTCTCTTCTGAGTCCTCTGCTTGGATGGTCTTTGCCATCCTGCTTTAAGTTTTGGTTTATGATAGCATGTGGGTTGTTGTTTTCCCTTCTCTGTGTGCAAGTACATACAGTTCCTACACAGATGATTTTTCTGAGATGTCAGAAGGAAACAATTTTCTCTGAATGAAATTTAGCTCTTGAGATGATCTTTTGAAATGGGGGGAGCAAGTGTGTGCTGATGCCCCTGTCTCCTGGGGAAGTCATGGCAGACTAAAGAGCATAGGCTCTGGGAAGTTGTGGCAGCAGCTCTGGCCACAGAGAGCAACAGATGACTTTCTCAGACATCTTCCTGGGGAAGGCCATGAGAAGATCAGAGAAAAGAATGAGAAACAATTCTTACCTTCACTTGCTGCACCTGTTGTTGTGCACAGGTGGAGTGTGTTACAGAGATTTGTTTACCAAAGGGTGATTTCTTAATTGGACACTGGTTGGTGTTTGGATGGATTGACCAATTCGGTCAAAGCTGTGAGGGACTGTCTGTGAGGGTTACAGTCTCTTAATAAGTATAATATAATAGAATAAAGCAATTGATCAGCCTTCTGCAATCATGGAGTCAATGCTAATTATTACCTAGCTGGGGGCCTGCAGCAACAGGAAGTCACTACAGTTCTCCCCTTAGCCACATCTTTTTGTCAGCTTAGTCCATACCTTTATAAAGTGAGGCACTTGTTTTGAACAGTTATGGTTTTGAGAGATATACCCCCCCCGTCCTGGAACTGATACCTGTTCTGAATGAGTTTATGCTTCAAGTTGGTGATGGTCAGTCTGCCAGCAGGTTCAATAGGTCAATGGTTATTTCTAGTAACTAATAGGTTATTTCTAGTAACTGCCAAAGTAAATGAAGAAAAAAGGCAAGCTTAAAAAAGCCCAGCCTTTCTGGGCTAGGATGTACATTTTGTACACCTGTTTTTAGAACCTCTTGGAACGTGAACTGGAAGCAGTCGTGCTGAGCCTTGTTTGGCTGTGTGGCATGTGCTGCTATCAGTTGATAAATCCCAGTGAAAAAGCCTGTTAAGCTTTGAAGGGGAAAATGTCACAATGAAGCCTTGAAGGGGAAGACAGCACAGTGAGCATAGAAGATAGAATAGGTTGATGTTGTGGTACAGGGAGGATTGGTACAGTGCTTTGGTTTCAAGAAACTGTTGCAGCCTTGCCTTGAGTCCTGTGTTCAGCTTTGGGCACCCCAATATAAGAAAGATCTAAAGCTGTTTGAGAGAATCCAAAGGAGGGCTGTGAAGATGGTGAAGGGCCTGGAGAGGAAACAATATGAGAAACAGCTGAGGGCACTTGATCTGTCCAGCCTGGAGAAGAAGAGGCTGAGCAGAGGCCTCGCTGCAGTCACCAGCTTCCTCAGGAGGGGAAGATCACTTCCTTACAGTGACCAGTGACAGGGCCTGAGGGAATGGCTGGAGTTTCAAGGGAAGTTTCATTTGGATATTAAGAAAAGGTTTTTCACCCAGAGGTGGTTGGGCATTGGAACACGCTCAAGAAAGTGGTCATTGCCCCAAGGCTGCCAGAGTTCAAGAAGCATTTGCACAATGRTCTTGTGCACATGGTAGCCTTATTTGGGCTGTTCTGTYCAGGGACAGTAGTTGAACTTTGATGAMTCTATGATTTGGTGTTTCCTTTTGATTAAAGTTGGTTGCTTTATGCTGTGCCTATACTGGCATTTATATTCAAATCACAAGCATGTGTGAGGAGAAGGTGCTGTTGTGCTGGTGCACTGGGCTTTAGCTGTACTGCAGAGTGCTTGGAATGYCATCTTCCACAGTGGAACTCAACTAGATAATGTTCTCTAGGAATGCATCCAAAACATGCTGCCCTCTCACAGGTGCCAGCAGCACATAACTGGACTAATCCTGATTGGAAATGAAGCTCACTGAGGACTGGTGGAAATAGTTCTGCTTTGCATGTCCTCTCCATTCCTAGTGCAGTTGWAACTACAGAGGTGGTGGCAGGGCCAATGCCTGTCAGCTGGTAGGGATTCTCTGTTTGTCTAAGGTAGTGTACCTGCAACGCTGTAGTCAAAAATGTAACAGTGAGTGCTAAAAGAAAAATATGAGTATCAAACTCCRTTYGAAATTTCTTTTTGATGGGTTGMTMMTMMWAYGYYG
>NDFG01000610.1:878509-944514 GCA_002167245.1 Sporophila hypoxantha | reverse complement strand
GSRRRCCTGTTTCTCAGTGTTACCTGTCCAATAAAGGCACTGGGTATGCTGRCACCATGGTCAGAACCTGTGGTGAGACATCTCTGGCCTTGTGCTAAGGCTCCAAATAAAGGGGTGAGGAAATAAATAGTGTTTGCAAAGAGAGAAGTTCAGCTTGAGGAGAGTGCTGATTTTCAGGTTTTTTTTTTTTCATCCCTCCCCTTTTTATAGGGGAGAATGGTATGGAGCCATTTGGGGAAGACTGACTAAAGCAATCCATATCCCTTACAAAGCACTTAGTGACTCCTMTGTGTAATTTGGGATGGTCACATCCGCTGCTGCGAATGAAAATGTGCTAAGCTGGGCAGTGTGTGTGTCTGGAGCCAAGGCTCCCCAGGCATCCCTGCCGAGCCTCAGGGCCTTTGAGACTGGTTGTTGCTTAAAGGAGCAGTGCAAGAGCAAAGAACAGTTCCCTGTTTTGGGGGAGTTACTGCATTCTCTTCTGGCTGTGAAGTGGGTGTTTAAAGCATGTGGTTTGTGTATAATGGTTGAATGTAGGCTATAGCTGGCAAAGATTGCTGCCTAACCTGCATCTGTGTATATGATTTTGGTTAGGTTTTTGTTTCTGGTTTTTTTCTTTTTTTTATTTATAGGTGCTGAGCACTTAGAATCTAATAAAATTCAGAGAAATTACTTCAGATGAGGAGAGTAGGTCAAATTTTCTTGTGTGGTTTGTTTTTGGTGAAGATACTGAACAGCTTTATAGATGTCAAAATGACCCTTGCTAAAAGGGGTAATGAGCATAGAATGTAAATATGAAAGAGGTGAAATACAAGTCTGAAGTGGCATTGCAGGCTGTTGAGGTAGCAGACTCTGTGTGCTTGTGTGTTGTGCATGCATGTTAAAGATAACTAATGCTACTTATGATAAGCTGTACAGTGCCTCTCTGAGGAGAGAGTCAGATGGACAGGGTTCATTAGTACCTCTGAATTTGTATTTGCTTGAGTGGAAAATGTAAGCTTGGGGTTGTCTTCCCTTTTAATAAATAGTATATTAAATTCATCCCACTAATATTATGCTGAAGTTTAGAGTAACAGAATGAAAGATGGAGCGTAGCAGGTTGGGCAATACTGAAGTCTGACTTTATTTTCTTTGATTGTGTCTGCACAAGCAAATGATGTCAGCACCCTGGCATTGGGCAAAATCACAGTAACAGTGCATGTGTAGGGATGGACACTCCAGCTCCTGGTGATAAACAAAACCATCTCTAGAAAATTACAATGTTACACAATTAGAAAAGAAATAGAACCTACTCTGACACTTTTATATAGGTCAGTAAAGATTTCAAAGAATGTATCTGTATCTTCATGCTCTTTTGCTGAAAGTTGTGATGCTGATAAATTACTTTATTATCCCATACTATGCTGTTCCTTCTTCTTCACTGATCACCTGAATTATTTTTCAGCTTCCATCTTTTATTTCTTCCTAAGAATAATACAGTTAGGTTTAGCAGCAGAGTTCAGACATTATGCTTGAGTTGAGGTAGTTCTTAATAATTTTTTTATAAGAAACACCTATTTATATTTAATTTATGGTCAAATACTCAGGTGACTTGCAGAAAGTCTAATGACCTAGCATCATGTATTTTTCAGATTTTTTATCAGTCTAATTTAAATGCTACTCAACTATTCTTACGTTTTTCTTTAACAGTCTGTTAAGAGTTCCCAGCTATTATTTTTTCTTAGTTTTGTTTAATTAAAATAATAATTAAGAAGAAATATAACTATTGTAGTTTCAGTAATTTCAAAAACTTTTAGTGAGCAGCTCACTTATGGCCCTGTATTATAAGTGTTCTTTGGCATTACATAAAAAATTTTACAATCTTGGAAGGAGAGGTTTGGAKAGAACTGCAATGTCTTCTTTCAGCTACTGCTGWAGGTATTTCCCAATGTGATTCTTGSAAGTGCAAAAATAATCAAGGTATGCAATGCATAAAGAGAAAACCGTGGTCAGTTATTGTCATATAGGTGATAGTCCTGGTTTGATGTTTCACTGGTATACTCATTTTTTCATGGTTACCTGGAGAGCTTCACTTTTTAGTCTGCTGGGAATAAGGAAAAAATGTGCATTATGTGGGATACTGTTCTCTCAGTGCAGATTTCGCTGCTGATTATCTATTGAGTTAACCAATGGTGTATATTTTAAAACAGTGAAATTAAATGAATGCCAGTTACAAATCTGGTCCTGCAGATGAAATAAATAACGATGTATAATTGAAGCAAATACTATGTTGGCTATGCYTTTTGCATATCTTGAAGCTGAGTGCACTTAGAGAAGCAGTGACTGTGTACAGTACATGCACTTCTCCAGCCACTGCAGCACTGATTGCCAGCACATCTTCCTCAGTCATTTTTATAGCTGGAAGAGATATTCTGTCTTACCTGTAACTGCAYATAAGTCAGGCTGACAGAGATGTCACCAGACAGGGCTCTGCTGTGTGTCAGGGCCTTAGAAGCAAGGAAAGGTTTCAGCAGTGAAGGATATGAAGAGGAACAGCTGGATATGGCAGCTCACATGTAAACCGCAGGCTTTACTTTTGCAGAGAGCAAGCTATGTTTTCAGAAGTATAATAAACCTTAATGGARAATGGACCTTCAGCAGAGGGGAAATGTATGAAGGTGGCTGAGAAAATGGCCTCAAGTTGCACCAGGAGATGTTTAGARTGGATGRAGGAAAATTTCTTCYCTGAAGGGGCTGCCAAGCKCTGGAACAGACTGTTRAGGGCAGTGGTGGAGGCACCATCCCTGGAAGGATTTAAAAGATCTTTTGTTGTGCTTTAGGAATTATATTCCCCAGTTTAGTGCTCCCATCAAGACTCTCCCAAACCAGACACAGTTCACTGGCTCCCCACCTCCACCTTCCCCCGCCTTCTTGTTCTGGGGTGGAGTTGAGAGTTGGAGGCACAAAAAAYTGAAAATCACRGGTTGAGAGAAGAACAATTTACTGGAAAGAACGATAAGATAAGAAAAATAAACAGTAACAGCAACAATATTAGTAACAACAGGTATAAGATAAATGATTTACACGGAAAGTGAAACAGTACCAGACTATTCCAGGATGTGAGATGATATCAAATAACAGTAGTCTGGCTGTGCCCTCTTCCTGGCTACTGTAAATAATAAATCCTCTCCTGACTGAAACTAGAGCATATGTAGGTAGATGCAGCACTTGGGGGCATCATTCAGTGGTAAACTTGGCAGTTCTGGGGGCATGGTTGACTTCATGCTTTTGAGGGACTTTTCCAACCTAAATGKTTTTGAGATTCTATAAGCACTTCCATCTTATGCCAGCGTGTTAAGGGATGATGCTGCAGCCTGTTAGTTCTGTTATCGTCTGGAAGCCTATCCTTAGATTAATTGGGTGGATTTAATTGATTTTCCACACATCCACACTACTATTCTGTAGCAAAATAAACTTGGAATGTGCATATTAATCAGTGCATACTTTTTTCTTCTGCYTATTGTCCTCATTGCCAGTTGGTGATAGTTAGACCATGGCTGTTTGTCATTGTTGCTGACAAACAGGTTTTGCACAGGCTCCTGCAGTGTGTTCCTGTGCTGGGGCTGTTCAACATCATGTGCTGCCAGCTTGGGTGCTTGTGAATTCCTCTGAATCCATTTGGCCTCAATGTGACRCAGATCAAATGTTGCACTCTGTGATCTTGTTACATTCACATTCCGTAGCTTACCTTGAGTGTTTTGATGCTTGCCTGACCATACACAAGTTTGTTATCTGATTTTTGTAATTTGTTTGTGATAAACTGAATAGCGAATTAGAAACAAGGTTAACATTTCTGTTAAAAAATTAAACCCTATGTGATCCATATTCATGTGCACTTCAGTTATGTTTCATTTAGGTTTATGTGGTAGTTCAGAATTATCTTGGGTTGTCTTGAATTATCAAGAGTTATCTTGGCCCTTCACTGTGCTGGTGGAAGGAAGGCCAGGCTCTGAGCCTGYGTTGGTGGCCCAGTTCTTTACTGTATTGACTTTCAGAAGCTGGCAGTCCCTGGGATTCTRTAGTAATTTACATTGTTTTTCAAAACAAGAAATCAACAGAACATTGTCTTGGTGTTGGTCTGTCTTATGAGTAATTTAGTTTATAAGTAGTATCTGTAGCTTCAGTGGTAATGGGTTTCACAGGGGAGCATCGTTCTGCTCAGGGGAAGTGAGGGATGTTCCTCACCAGTGCATTGATCTAATTGGSTGAGGAGCATTTCATGTTTCACCTGTGGGTCTTTGTGGGACACTARCTTGAATTTACTGTGTGTTTTGTTTGTGAGAAAATAAATCTCTATTTTACTATTTAAATTGTGTCCTTGGCAAACTGGCTTAGAGGTTTGTATTCCCCAGAGGATTTAATTGGTATATGAGATGGAGTTGTCATTGCTGTACCAGTGTATACCAAATATACAGTATTGCAGTCTTTTTTGTGCAGGAAAAATAAAAGGTTCCTTTTGTTTATTTCTTCTCATTTGCTCAGAATTCAGAGATAGATTTTGTAGACAGCCTAAGTACTGATTTTTATTGGAGTAGTACTGCTTTGCATTCTTTAATTTGTTTTTGTGTTCCTTGAAACTTGGTAGGCATTTACTTTGGAACTGTCTTTGCAAATATTTTCCAAAACTGAATGTAGTGGTAGGCATTTACTTTGGAACTGTCTTTGCAAATATTTTCCAAAACTGAATGTAGTATTCAGTTTCCAAAACTGAATGTAGCTGCTCTGTGGTGTTTGGATTGTGGGCAGCTTGTGTAGAGTTTGTGCTCTACATTTAGTACTGTGGTCAAATTCCCTCTCAGGAGTCAACATCCCTGCCTATAGTCCTTGGATGTTGCATCAAGTGAAATAAAATACATGTTATTTCTGCTTTCACTGAATGTAGAAGGAGCAAATGTTTTCTGTGATGCTTTGATCTTATATTTCCACCTTTCAAGTGTCAGCAGAACTGTCTGGGTAAGGTTTGCAGGTGGTGTGGGCTAATGAAATGGGAGTCCTTCCCCTCCTTTGCATCCCCTTATTCTTGTCGCTCTCTTCCTTACTGCATTTGTTCTCTGAGGAAAAACTGAATTAGTTTATTCTGAAGGGACCTATTGTTGTGGGGTGTATTTCAGTTACAGATTGTCCCGTTTTACTAATGTCAAGGATAGAGATGTCCTGTTGTGTTAGAAGGCTCTGGTTTCCATCCCTTGTGAGCTGTCCTGGGCAAAGGAAGAGGAAGAATTTGTTACCTTGCATTTGCACGTGTGCATTTTTTTACATTATAATGTACTAAACAAATTGCCTGTGCAGGCTCAGAATGAAAACATTATGCATGTAACACTGATCCTTTCCAAGAATAAATGCTTGAGTGTTTTTGTWTTGTGCTGGAGATCTGTGATTCATGGAAGACTGAATGGCAGCTGGGACAGTGCAGGTTTTGTAGCCATGTGCTGTTTTCAGTAGAATAAAGAATGAGAGYAGGAGTGCTCAGATGGTGCTTTGAAGAAGGTATTTGGTAAACAGAGTTGATTTYGAGTGTTTGCTTTTCTAAAAATTTGCTGTTAACTCTCAAGTGAGTTTCTCATCAAATTTTAGCAATAGTAAATTACATCATAACTTTGATTTTTTTTTTTCCTGACACACTTTGTAAGAGCTTAATATACAGATAGCACAATAATACCACCTCCATATCCCCAAATACGGATTTACAGAAGTTTGGTTTTTTTCAGTCTCTAAAGTTCCTAACTTCCTCCAGTGGTGTGTTTGGGGTGYAGTGAAGCCAATGTTGGGTAAAAGCTCTGATTATTTTTAACAAGCTTACCTTCCTCTCCAGACTTCAGTCACTTTCTTTTCTCTTTCTTAAGTATCCGTAAGTACCCAGTAGTTAGTTTCCTAGCAACTTATGGGAAAAAATTCTATAAGTCAGAAGAAAGGAAAAAAAAAAATAAAGAAACCCAACCCCCAACATCAGGCTAATTGCATTTGARGGATTCTAATAAAATGTTTTGAATCACAGCGGGTAGATAGCTACCATCTCAGAAGGTTCTCTGAGCTAGAGACAGAATGTAATATCTGTGTGAAGAGACTTTTGCAAGTCCTGTGAGAACAGGCTGAAATGTCTGATGACATGACCACCTTGAAACCTTGCAAGCACTAGAAAAAATACTTTCACTCCCTCGCTTGTTTGAAAAGGCTACGAACTGATGGCTTGACATTTAAAACAAATCTGAATTTAATTTATTCTTCTCTATAATGTTGTCAGAGATGTATGTTGTAGACTCTAAACTTGTCAGGCAAGCATATTCTGAAGATTTACTGGCATGGTGAAAAGCARGGGTATGGATCTAATTCACTGTGAATGTGGAAGAAAAACAGTAACTSTGTTTTCCCTGTTAAAAGCCGAGGAATTCTTGCAGAAGTACCAAAATTCTCTCAGTAGTTTGCATTTGTAAATCAATAAGGTGAACAGACGTTTGCCAAAGTAAGGGATGGTTAAAGGAAGAAAAATGCCTTTGTGACAATTTCCTCTTTGGGGGCCTGAGATGAGCTCATTGTTGGTATAGATTTGATACTTATTTTCTACCTTCATGTAGCAACAGAAAATTAAGGAATATCTGAAACTAAGCATGTGTGCTTCTGATGATACTCTTTGTTACCTTGAAACAACTTCAGCCATGCTCATGGTTCTACAATGCTAGTAAAAACAGTGCTAGTGTTAATGGATGATATTCCCTATTATGTTAACAAAAGGAAGAACCAAGTAATGTACACTGGCCAACTGCAGAGGGTGAGGATGATGTGTGGCCCTGTCATCAAAAGGAAGAACTCTGTTACCAGTTGGAATGAGTTGAGGAACTCCTAATAATACTCAGTTTTCAAAATGTTGTGGGTGATTTGCTGATATGGAAGTATACCATTGGTAAAGTCCCCTTGGTATGTGTGTACATAGTGTGAATGTAATACTAAGAATTGCTTTATTTTGAATAAATCTTAGTTTGGCGTCCTGCATTGCGTGGAAGTGGCTCACCACTGCAGACTGAGTGTGATGAAGAACATTTGTCTTGGCTAAGCCTAGGCTGGGCACAAGTTAGGGAATTGCTTTGTCTTCTCCTGAGGGTTTCCAGAGCCTCTGGAGCCCAGCTCTGTGCTGCTGTTGTGCTGTTTTAAGCTGAACCCTCTTGACATCTTGGCAAATGCTGGGAACTGTGACCACGTTCATGAGCTTGTGGACAAGAAGGGAGGAGCTGGGGGGAAGGCAGCCTGCTTACAGCTCACTGAGAATCTGTCTCTTGCTAGAAGGTGGTTGTTGCCAGCTCGAAGGAGAAGGACTGTAAGCTCCAGTGCAGATCTCTGACCTTTTCACCTGTCTTGGATTGAAAGTGCTAAGTAATTTCTGGTGTCTTTCTGTTTRGAAGGTAGTGCTTGAGATGGTCTCAAGACTCATATGATGCTGGAGTCATCCCTACTTGGACTTTTCAGCTCTGTGGTATATTTTCAGGCCATCTTTTTACTYTTTTCTTACTTTTGCTGTGCCTCAAGGAATCCTGTCAAAGTTARTGTGGCTGCTGAGCATGGCTGCTGCTGCTTTCAGCAGCAGAAAAGGGTTGTAAATGGAAGTAGAACATGAAGGGAGTCTTGTGAAGGTGGGAATAGAWGGCAGGTGTTGGTTGCCTTGGATTACCTTAGCTAATACATGGAATTAGAGCAGATACTGAGGTAATTGCTGGTGTCACCTGTATTTGGTACTATATTTTCAGTGGTACCATTTCTTTCAATCTCTAGGCACAAAGGTGAAATGGAGCCTAGCTGTGTAAGACATCTTGGGTTTAAAGGTTTCTTGCCCTGAGTGTGAAAATAAATGTGTGCAACTTTCAGAYAGCATATTCTTTCAGAAGAGGAAGAAACATCCATACAAGAGACTTTGTTGCAGCTTGGGGCAACTTTTGCCAATGTGGTTTGTAAGTACTTCTTAATATCTGCAGATATATCTGTGTGGAGAATTGGAGAAGAAATAAACTGRTGTGTTGCTGCTCTGTGGTGTTTGGATTYTGGGCAGCTTGTGTAGAGAGTTTGTGCTCTACATTTAGTACTCTGGTCAAATTCCCTGTCAGGGTCAGCATCCCTGCTTTATAGTCCTTGGATGTTGCATCAAGTGAAATAAAATACARGTTATTTCTGCTTTCACTGCACACTGTTACCTAGCTAGCCTTAAATAAAAGTTGACAGCCATTGTTTCTCTATTAGTGTGTGGAAATAGGGCTTCCTTGTACTCTCTGCACAAGGCATCATTAGTGTTCAGTGGGATTTTCTGTAGTAGAGCARCAGGCTCAGTAGCCAAATAAAAATTTTTTCCTTCCGTTGTTGTAGCGTATGTGACATCTTTCATGGTATAATTAATTCTTATTACAGCTCAATAAAGCAACAAGTGGGAGGTGGAAAACCGTAGTACTGTTTTCTCTTTTGTGATGATGGTTTATCAGGATGCTCTAGCTGACAACTGTCAAAAGCAAGATGATGTTTTAATCTTCCAGATTATTCATTTAAAAGACAAATGAAAAAAATCCRCAAAAGTAACTCACTGTTTGAAGGACTTACATATTCTAAATACAATGGAGCTATTTAAGACAAAAAGTGCCCACTTTTCAAGTATGTGCTTCCAACATGATTAAAAAACCTGGAGGGCTTTTTACCCTCCTTTGCAGAGATAATGCTTTGGTGTTTATGCTTAATGATCTGTGTGTACTTACTGGTAAGGCAACAGCACTTCATCTTTATTATATCATTATATTTGGATCTGGCTGTAATATTTAACAGTGGATAATCTAATTTATCTTCATCATTTGAGGATCTGAAAGTTGTCTCCAAGCTCATCTTAGTCTCTTTCATGGAAATCTGTTAAATTCAATTAATGTGAATTTGAAATATAGTCTTTAAGGATGGTGCATTTTGAATGTAGTACTTCTCATGAGCCTTCAAATCAAACGTGTGTGAATGTGTCTATTCTGCTATCACTATTGTCGAGACAGAGAGCAGCTGCTGTTAGTGGYTGGACCTGGAAGAGGACTCTGAGGCCTTCATATAGTTGAAAAAGCCAGAAACTCATACTCTAAATTTTTGGCCTCTGGTTCACCTCTTCAATTAATTGCTTTCTCTATCCTTGTCTGAATGAGAGATGTTTGTGTAAGGTTCTGGCAACCATAATAACAGCATGTCTTCCCATAGACGAGCAAGAGTTTTCAAGCACAGTTTTTCTTGTGTTTCAATGTTTTGTATAACTAAACTTGCATGTGGTACCTATTTCTGTATTATTAGAAAGTTACTGTAGGACTACCACAGTGGAAGAAAGTTTTTGGATTGACAGATTCTAGTTTCCCTGGCTCCCAGACCTAACCAACAGTTGGAGTATTCCATAGCATTCAGTAAGATCAGAAATCCAGAACTCATGGTGGGAGTATACCTTCTAAATAGGAAAGAGTGAGAACATGCACYGGGTGCTCTACTGTCTATTTGGTTAACATTCCAAATATTGAAATCYGTAAAGCTTTTGCTAAAGACCATCTGCAGAAGAATTCAGATGTAGGCTGTGTCTTTAAAGAGAGCAGTTGCTGTAGGATACCAGAGGTAGGGTTTGAAAATTCAAATATYTGTCTTGGAAAAATTAGTGTACTTCTGTAGGGTGGCCTTCACTTATTGGCAGGAGGGGTTTGAACATTTTTTTTGTCTCGTCCCATACTGCTTCCTACATATTAGTTGCTTTTTTTTCCCTGTTGTTTTCTTGAATCTCTTGAATAATGGATTTTGGAAAGACATAGGCTTAACATAAGTATCTTTCTGATTGTTGTGTCATTAGGGGTTTATTTTATTTGAGGCTGACTGAATTCCTTCACATCCAATTTTGAGTACTTTTGCTTAGCTTTTTAAGCTGAAGAGTTGTGTTCTATAGAATAACTGGTTTGCATGATCAAACCTGTACCTCTTTGGCTCATTATTTCCAGTAATAATGTTTTTGTTTGTTGATCATGYTTGTGCAGAGGGCTATGTATGTATGTAATGTACCTGGTGTGTGATCCCTGCCGAAGGGAGAATTGGTGCTGGGGCTCATSGTGTGTTACTGTTGCCCYGTCTGCTTTAGAAGCTGCTGGGTTGTTTCTGAGGGCTTCACTGTGTCTCATTTGCTTGATTWTTTRTTTTCTTATTCTTGTTTCTTGTTCARAGATCTTGAAAAGGAAAAGGTTCTTGGTTTTGAGCATTAGCACAGTTGTATGAAGGTCATGTACAGTAGCATTTAATCAGTAAAAGAGGATGCAGAATTCAAACTGTAGACTTGAAACCTGAAATATGCCCGACTGAAGGAATATTTTTATTCTTCCCCAAACTTCTGCCTTTTTCTGCTACGTACTTCTGAAGGTATTTTTATTAATTATTTTTTATTAATTAAATTTTTATTAGTATTTTATTTATGTAGTAAGGATGGTCTTGTCTTTGGTTTGGTGGATGAAATAAATAAGCTGTCTAAGAAAGCAGAGAGATGCAGAAATGGCTTTATGTAGGAGACCATGGGAGTGGGGTCCATGATGGAGTGCATAGCATTAGAGGTTGAAGGTCAGACTTTCTTTTGAAATTATTATTATGAAAAACTTCATGGACATGGAGTAGCTGCTCAAAAACCAGCAAATGGGTGCACAGTGATATGAAAATAGCTTGCATCTAATGGGACAGTGAAGTTTGGGTGGAGTGGTTTTGTTTGGTTTTTTGTTGGCTTTTTTTTTTAGTAACAGGTAATTTAAGTACCCTAGAAACAGATACAGGGCAGGATCTGTTTCAGCATGGGGTGTCTGGTAATGCTGTATTAATTCCCTCATCACAGTTCTGTTGTGGAGAGATAAAATTCATAGATTTTTATAGAGGAAGGATTGAAGAACTGTATCTTCAACTCAAAATGAATGAAGTCTGTCAACCATCTATTTGACTCTGTGCAGCTTTTGTATATGCCTTGAAAGTAATCCAGGTAATGTGTTATGTTATTTGATCCTGGTGTTGACAGCTTAGTTCCTTCTGGCTTGCTTATAGTGGTGTTTTTGTGTGCCAAAAAAAGGTTTGTCTAATTAGAGATGTCMTGGCATCTTGAGTAGCATAAATATTTCAGGAAGGATCTTCTGGGCATGTTCCTCCTTGTAGCAGTCAGCAAGTCCTCATCATGCCAAACACTTGGTGGTTACAAGTCAGCAAATGCCGGAAATGTTTTCTTAATTCATCTTCACATTGTTTATGGAATGAAATTGGGAAATGATTTTTTTTCTAAATATAATATTAATTTCAGTAACCTGACTAGTCAGACAGCTTGCAGAGCAGACTGAGTCACAGACTTGCCACTTGAGCAAAGAATAGTTCTACATCAAAAGGAAGATGAGAGGGACCTTTGGCATACACGTGGAGTGCAGTCATAGTGCAAAATAGCTGAAACACCTCATGTTAAAACGGGTGAATTACATCAGACTTCTCACATGGCTTTGTTCAGATGTTTGTGGCTCAGACCAATGGCAGCAGAGAATGATTCTAGCCTGCATAATTTGGAGAATAACAAGTGATGCAGTCTGTGGAAGAGTTGCTTTAGCAGTCTAGATGGTACCTCTGTATCAAGGGCAGATAAAGAACTGCATGCAAGTAATACTGAGAATAAAATAGTGATCTAAGAGCTTCCTTTGACATCCAGTTGATGCAGGGTGGAGGTTCTGTTTCACAAGGAAAATTACAGCTCTTTTGGCTGTGGTGAGTTTTGCTCAGGTAGAGAAAGCTTTTTTTCAGATTGGAACACAGGAAAAAAATCCTCTGAGCAGGTTGGTTTCAGCTTCCATTCTTTCTTGGAGAAGCTCACAAATGCATTGTATAGTTGCTGCACTGCAGTAATAATTCTGTAGATTTAATTAGTTCAGTCATCTAGTGTTGTCTTTCTAAGGTAGGAAAATGATTCTTCTCCATAGCTTTACAAGAGGATTTCAGCCCCAAACAAAAGGCATCTCCTCATCCCTCCCATCTGGGACTTAACTCTTTCTTCTATAACTTTGGTGTCTTCATGTTGTTCCTCTTRGTGTCCTCACTCTGTCCTTTTTTCTGACCTGAGGGAGGATTGAAGGTCTACAAGTCTCATCAGTGCCCTGAAAGAATTAATGTCTTGCCCGGGGCCTGCAGATGGCCATGTGACCCTGGCTGGGCTCGTAGCTTGAGGCCAGAGCTGTTTTACAATGGAGATTTCTTCAGTGGCTGTGCTGGGGGAATGGCTGGGWTCTCAGCAGCCAGGCTGGGGCTCAGCTGCAGCACACTGGGGGCTGATGACCTCTCCTGCCCCTGCCCGGCAGCTGATGGGGCCTGGCCCCATGGCAGAGCCTGCCCAGCCSGGGCTGGCCAAGACAGGGCTTGTTACCTGCTTTCAGGCCAGGAGGAAAAGATACCCCCCTGGGGTTTTTTCATCTTTAACATATATATGTATAGAGGTGTGTTCAGCTTTCTCAGTGATTTAACAGATTGTCAGTTCTCAAAGCTAATTACGGATTGGTCTTTTTGGCAGACACAGAGGGAACTGCCAGGAACTTCTCTTAGAACATCACTTCCGTGAATGGCTCCAYTGCAAAACCAGCACAGTAGTGGAAATGTGACGAAAGAGATGTGAGGCTATCTTAGCTATCAGCTACTTCAAAGGAACAACAAGTCAATAAATTACTGAGCATTGACGTTTGAGGGATAAAGTTCATTTGAGAAACTGACATTGCTCAAATGTTAAACTCTTTATCAAGTTAATTGAACTAGGATTGTTCTTCAATTTTTTACTGAACAGACAATTTAAATTTGTTCCATATTATCGAGTTTGGTTCTYCATTGTGGGAGATAAGAAAAGCCTAACAGAATACAGGCCCTTTTCACCATTGTTAAATCCTGTTCATTCTTGCTCAGCAGAAAGCACTCTGGGAAAGGTTCAACTAACAGCGAGGTAAAAACCAGGTTCTATTACCCGAGAACAAGTTGTATAACAAGTGTGCGGTCACCTCGCGCATGGGACAGTGATTGGCTGGGGACACACATGGACACTGGGTGGTCAAAAAGGTGGTTGGGTAAAAGGTCATGTGAACAGCAACACCTGCAGTGGCAGGCAGCCAGTGCATGCTTGTTTTGCTGAAGTTTAGAGCATTAAAAGGCCTGGTTTTTTGCAATAAACAATTTCTCTCTATGACTGCTAAAAGAGAGTCTGTCTGTCTTTATCCTTCATTGCTACACTGCATATAGTAATTTCARATCCTTCCCWGGTACACATYCAATGWAATAGGCTTAAAATATAAAATTTACACCACCAAAAAAAAAAGTGCTTTAATGTAAATGCAAACTAGAAGTTAGGTCTTTTTAAAGTATTTGCTCTCACCTTGTAGTTTTAGTTTCACAACAGTGAGTTTCATGGATATGATGGGACCCTAAAAGTTATTACTGAGCTTGGAGTACTTCTGTGGTCTATTGCATTGCTGTGAAATGCACTCTTATTTTTCTTCTACTTCCTARATTTATTTAAGTGATAATGGTTTTGAGCATTGAAATAGAAAACACAATGCTGGAATTAGATGGTTTATAGTGATTTATTTCAGTGCAAAACTTTGATTTGCCCTGTAAAACAGAGTCTTATGTTTGTTTTGGAGTAGTGACAGCCCTGCAGATGATGAAATTTAAATGCAGTATCATTAGCATTCCTGTATGTGTAGATGTATCAAAAGAAACCATAACACTTGTCATATTTATTGGTATCATTAAACACTTCTTTTGTCAAACTTGTACACTTGCTGAATTTCATCTTTTTTTATCTCCTATTGTTCTAGATGAATAAAAGATCATTAATTCTGACGGGATTTGTCTTTTTCTTGTTTACCCTACTGCTATTAGTCTGCACATATAGCCATGTAAATGACCAAAGACTGTTTCAAAATCTAAATGAATAGCCTGGGAGCAAGATTAGGTTGTTTGTTTTTTTAAGCTTTTCTTAATGCACTTTTTATTCAGCTTGTAAAATCTTGATGTTATTCTGCTCCCTCTACCTCCTCACCCCCCATGTTAATGTTTAGTTGGTGCTGCACTAGATTAATGCTTCCTGAAATTCATTCCAGTCTTGGGTAAATTTGGTCAGTTGCATGTTTGTTATTTGAAAGTGGAGGTACAACTGACACAAAGAAGGCTTCAAGCATCAGCACTTTATTTGTTTTCAGTACACACCTTTATAACCCTTACGACCTTAACACAGCATTAACCTGTGTGCCCCCTGTACCCTTTGGTGGTTGCTCAGTGCACCTTGGCACTCCATGTCCCATTACCTGCAATGCTGGTCACCTGTCCTGCACAGCTGTAGCCCATTAGGGATGAGGCTCAGCCACAGCTCCACTGRCAATTTCCACAAACTTTGTGCCTACATGTTATGGTTTTTCTTCCTGCCAAAATGGCAGTTTTTATAAAAGATTGTGAGGTACCTGCAGGCTGGAGATACCTGTTATGTGAGGGTTTTCAGTTCCTGTTATACTGATGGCTAACTTCAAGGTCTGTAAATTTTGGTATGGACTCTTAAAGTAACTCCAGAGAAGACCTGCTTGGGTGAAGGTTGTCCCTGCTCCTCCCATTATCCTCCTGCTCATGGTGGTGCACATCATCACCCATAGCAAACTGCTGGCACTCCTGGTCTGGTTGTGACCATGGTGATGTAGAGGCTAGAATGGAATACTGTATTTCAGTTGGAAGGGAGCTATGGTGGTCATCTAGTCCAGCTGCCTGACCAAGATACTGACAGTCATGTGGCATTGCCAACCTCTCCAGGAAGCCTGTTCCAGTGTTTGACTATCTTATGGGTTAAAAAATGTTTAATGTCCAGTCTGAGCCTGGCACAGGGTTGAACCATTCTCATGCATGCCACGACTGGATCCCACAGAGAAGAGCCCAGCACTTCCCTCCTCAGGCAGCTGTGGGGAGCAAGGAGGTTACCCCTCAGCCTCCTTCCATCCAGCTAGATTAGCCCAGAGTCCTCATGTTTTTCTTGTGGGATGTCATTCCTTTAAAGCCTTTTCATCAGCTTTGTTCCTCTCCTCTGGATGCATTCAAGCACCTTCACATCTTCTTAAGACACTCAAATTGGAGGTTGTGAGAGTGTGGCTTTTAGGGATTTTTTTGGAAGCAGACATGTTGCTGGTAGTGGTGGTAGGTAAGAAGCTCTTGACACTGCACTTAGAGAGCAATGTGTTTTTGTTATGTTCATGTAGCTGATGCAAAGATCTGCCTTCTCTGACTTGGTGGGACACTCCCCTGTGCTAATTCCTCATGTTTATGTTTACATTCAGAGATGTTGATTTTTGTAGCTAAATTTTAATTTTTAGTCACTCTCACAGGAGCATTGGAAATGTGTGCAGGATGATGCTAGACAGGTTCCACACAGGTGGTAGGCTTCTGCTGCTCTTTGGATTTGCCTCATTGCTTCCTAGTGATTCCAGGGAGGGAAATCCCTTTGCTCTTGTGTGTGTTCCCACATGCACATGGAGGTCAGCTGTTTATACAGACACTTCTGCTCAAGTCTTATGAATATCTCTTGTACGCACTTGGTTGCMGGTTCACTCAGGTCTTTGGGGAGGGGAGCACTCACTTTGCTGTTACTCCACAAGATAGCATTGTGAACTTAGAGCTTAGTCCTGGTATGTTTTTTTGTTTGATTTTAAACTTGATTTCAGGGTAAACAAATGTCTGGGGCTGGGTTGGGGTGTTGTTCTGCAAGTACTTGGATGGAATGTGACCTGAGGGAAGCACTAAAACTGATATGTATGGAATAAATACAACCTATTTCTCAGGACCTTGTAAAGGGTGTGGGTGAGGAGAATGGTTGGCTGCCAGAACATAGTTTTGAGAATATTATATTTTCCTCTGCAGGCATGAGGGAAAACTTGCTTTTAATTTGTGGAGCAGTTAGTTATCCTTGAGCTGCTGTGGAGATGTGGGTGTTGCACTGTTGTGATGCATTTTGACATCACTGTTTATGAAGCAGGCCAGGAAGACAGTGCATGGATATTTGCAGTTGGGTTACATAGGTTATAGTCAGGCCAAATAAACTTCTTTTCCAGCTGCTTTTTGATGGAGTCTGTTTCTCAACCAAATTTGGGATGATGGCTTTTTGTAAATTAGATATGGATGTTCACAGGGTTTTTGCAGGTTAGGAAGGTGGTTCTTTCTGTGACTGTTTGTGATAAGTGTTTGTCTTCCAGGAGGAGCAACTGTACTGAGCAATTCAACTGTGTAATCACTAGAATGTTTTTCTGACCTATTTCTGTATGCTGTTGACAACAGTAATTGCTGCTGCTGTTTCTATGTGAACATTATACAATAAAACACTGTTTTGAAGTTATTCATGTTGATTTTGACAACCTCTTAGCCTTTTMCATCTCTAAAGAAAAGTGAGGAGATGGAAAATTTTCCTTGGTTTTTACAAACAGACATCGTAAAATTGTGACAAGGCAATAATTTGACACATTTCCTCCTTTTCCAGTTTAGGTGGCTTATTTTTTAAAATTTTTTTTGGTCCTGATTGCATTTTTAAGAAAGGAATTTTTTTTCATTGTGAATCTACGTGTGCAGGTTTTTAAATACAAATAGTCTTTAAAGTATTTGTGTTCTGAGAAGATCCTTAACAAAGCTAGGAGGATAAATACTTTGTGYCTTAAATAAGAGGTCTAGAGCAGAGTGTAACAGATTACAGTCTGCCAAAGTTGATGGCTAACTGATGGGCAAGAAGCCATGGATTTGTGTCCATGCCTGTATTTGCATGGCATTTACCCAGTTTGAACTACAGGCTMCTAGAACTGAGCAACAATCTTCACTTGTAGGGTACAGCAGATCKGACAGTTCAGTTAAAAAAAACTCTGGTCTTTCCACTGGGAATTCCAAGTCTCTGTATTATGTTTTGCTCGCTGAATGTGTAAGGCAAGCAGAGAATCCTTTTATTCTATTTTTATCCTTTCATTCTATTTTTACCTCTGTTCTTRATAGGAAAAAGAGTTATGAGTGGCCCCACTTCAAAGAGAATTTATTTTCTTTTGTTAATTGCCATAGAGGAAGTAAACTGCTATGTATGCAAATTGGTGCTGCTTTAGTTAATGAGAAACCTCAGATTTCAACCCAAATATAGTATAAAAGTTTGGAGGAAGCACAGCRGGGGGTTGGAAGGGTGATATGTTATGATTGGATATGCTTAATTGTTCACATTATTTGAACCAGTTTTACCATTGTTAAACCTTAAAACTGTAGTCACTGACTTCTTGGTTGGAGGTTTGAACTGGTGTTAGCATTAAACATTAAAATCAGGGAGGGATTATTTTAGTCATCTCCTAAACTAAGGAGGACAGTTGTTCTTGAGCAAGTTGTAGTTARGGAGGTTGCTACTGAATGTCCTCTCCTTGAAAGTAATTGCAAATTAAGTATTTATTGCAAATTAAGTACTTTGAATGTTTATAAAAGTGTTTTCAGGTTAGTATTTGCAGAATAAAGCAATATAAATCACAGAACCTGTCTGAGGGACTTCTGGGGAATGGCTTTAGATGTTTGAATGGTTAATAACAGCACATAGAAGATCTGAGGCTTATTTCCATAATATGTTGTAGTTCTTAATTATAAGTTAATAGCAGAGTTATCTGAAGTGGTGTTACTTTGGTTCGTTGATGGAAAACCTCTTGAGGGTAAAACCTTGCAGCCTGTGTTTTCTGAATATAATCTGAATTGTGAAAGAAGCTGACACTTGTTGGTTAAATAGGGATTATGAAGTGCAATTAGCAGATAGACTAATTGTCTTTGTAACTGCAGAAAGCAATGGCAGAGAGAGTGGAGGCAGGGAGAGAGCTATGCTTTCTGTCTTAATGTTTGACAGGAAGAGGCCTTTTGATATTAGGATGGAATGGCAGTGAGCTAAAAAACTCCACACATAAGGTATTCCTTATAGTTTTGCAATTGCATAAACTTCTTTCAGTCCTCTGTACTCTGCTATCAAAATCCTTTTTGAGTGCCTCAGAAATAGTATAAATGGCATCCAGCATGCCATGTGGATGTGCATCTCTCCTCAAATAAATGTGTTAAATTGCCAGACCTGAAAGACAGGAAAGCAAAGGCATCTCTACTGCCTCTTAGCATGGAAAGGAAACAGATTCCCTACATTTGAGTCTCCTAATGCTTACATGATTTCTTATTTTTTTCTGTATTGTATGTAATTCAACATTTTGACATGAAATAAATACATGTAATTACTATTTTCTCCAAAAACAAACGGGAAAATACTATGAAACACCTACTTTATAATGACAAGCTCCAGCAATTAAATGATGCCATTCAGGTGGSCTTGCTAAGACTGACCTTGTTTCGTCCTAAGTTGACCAATCTGAGAAAACGGTTGAATTATATCCCTCTTCTTTCCATATCCAAAGAGTTACATACCCAGTGGGCTTCATTGTACAGAGTTGTCTTCTGATTTCAGTCTTTAGTGTTGGTTAGATTTGCTTTTCTCTACTATCCCCACCTGTGAGAGTATGCAAAATACTGAAAGCCTATCCTTGAAAGGTATTTTGAATTTGTTTTCTTTAAAACAATGTTTTAAGCATTTCATCATTTATCTGCTTGTAAGAAGGAAATGTATGAGTGGATGGTGCAGGAAGATGCACTGTCCTAGGTGTRGGGATCTCTAGCTGGTCAGAGTGACCCCAAGAAAAGTTGGAACGTCTCTTTTCCCAGCCTGGAGCTTGAAGAAGGAGTCGGGGCTCTTCATTTCTTGGTCTCAAGGTTGTTTATTTTACCTTATCTATAAAAAATTTTCTCCTTCCCTGCCGAGGTCCATCCAGCAGGACAGTTCCAGGCACGCTGCCTGCCCCCGGGGCAGTGTTATGTCTTTATACTAAAAACTACATATACAATGTTTACAATTACTTCCCAATACCTATCACCTGTGTTAGACAGTGAGCTTCTACTCTAAACCAATCTGTAAGTGCCAACATCACAGCAGAAGATGGAGGCCAAGAAGAAGAAGAAGGAGAAAGGCTGGACACGCCCAGTTCCCTCCATCTTGCCTCCTGAACCCCCATACCAGAAACCCCAAAATCTACTTTTCCACCCTGTGATAACTTCACTATTATTCTACCTAAACTGTTGTGGCTTGATCTTCATATAAGGTTGGTAATTTGCTCCAGGGGTCATAATCAAAACCACAGGTGTTTTGGGCTCTGTGCCAGGGTCTCTGAGACCCCTGGCAGGGCTCTTGGCTGCTCAGGACTGCCAGAGGGATGTCCTGGGTCCTGACACCTAGGGTGACATTATGATGCTTGTATCCCCAGTTGGGTGTTCTGTTTATGCTGGATATCATGTTGTGTGCCTTCGAGACTGGCTCTGAGAGTGAAGGCGGGGAGAAGAGGAAGCTATCAGTCTGCTCTCACTCCTGCACTGTGGTGTCTGGGCACAGATGGGGCAGAACACAGCGCTCTGCTGGTTTTTAGTTAGTTTAGCTAGCTGAGGCAGAGAAGTCCCCTTGACTGTTTTTCTTTCCCTTTTCTTGGAACTGTTCWAACCTGCTCTGGGACCTGGGGAGCACCGAGAACTCGCACTTTGTGACCACTGGGGCCTGCTCTGGGCAGCGGCCTTTCCCAGAGCCGGAGGGACTGATAACAGAGCAGCCACCCACAGGAGAGACTTCCTGAATTTGTCATCTCCTCAGAGCAGCGAATGAGTTTTGTCATCTGGTATTGTTCATTTTGTGTACTGGGGGGTGCTTTGCCTGTTATARAAACAGGTTCTTTCCACTTCTCTCTGAGGAAATTCTTCCCAAACTGGTTGAGGGGAGGGGCCGTGTGGGTTTGCTTTCTGGGGGGGCCCCTTTTGGAGGTTTTCTCCCAAATMTGCCCTAAACCAGGACATGCACTCAACTGGAGGTTAAATGAGTCTTGAAACTGAAAGACAGACCTCTGATATGCTGGAATTCTGTGAGAGAACCTGTTGTGAGCATTGAGCATTACCACAGCCATGGTACCTTTCTTTCAGAACTTGTACCCTTACACTTGTAAAAATCAATAATTTTATTTTCTATATCAAAAGGCTGATGCTTGAATGWCTTGTGACATAGAAGACTAATGTAGAGATCTAAATAGTGTACCATCAATTGAGATAATTTTTTCAGAGTCCTGTACATGCCATTTTTCAAATTTATGTAGTTCACATTACAGAAATCATATTACAGATGTCTTGTGGAAGTGATGATGAGTAGCGTTCTTACTTGGCCTTTGAAAACTGACAAGACCTGAGCATAACATTTGAAGTTACCTTGAGATGCTGTGCTAATTGATCTGTTATTTAATGATTTGCTAAGAAGCAGGAAAAAAAGCCATGTTGCTAGCTCACAAGAAAAAATGATGTGATTACAATTCCATTAATTTGCTTTGAGTTTTTGCTTTTGCAGAATACTAATGAAGTAAATAGTTGCTGTTAATGTAATTATGTTTATGTCCCGTGGGTTATTCTTTGGGAGACTAGTCTGCCTAAGAGCTTTAGGATTTGTCAAGGAGAGATTTGCCCCTACAGATGTTGTTGTAACAAACTGGACTGTAACTTTGTTATTGAGCATTCCTTCTATAGAAGCTGCTTGTCAGTGTAGGTTGCTACTCTAGATTTGCATTACTCTACAATTGCATTGTAATGCMGATATTTTTTTCTTGTGATGGTATGAATGTAAATGAATGACACCATTGGTTATGAAAAAAACTTCAGTGATGCATAAAATTTGTCAYCAGCTCACATATTTTAGCTGGATATACCCTTGATGTGACCAGTGATTAATTCATTCACATATTTAAAATGTTATGATAGTATGTGTGGGACAAATCACTTATCACTGTGTAAGTTTTACTAATGTTTTAGTCTCCTGCTTTTTTTTGAGTTTTTAATCTTTGTAAGTGTATGTGTTCTACAGAAAGTGTTACCTTTCCCCAAAAATACTGCTGTTCAGTTCCCTTCATGATCAAACCACTGTTCAATGTTTCTTAAAATTAGTAATATTTAGTGAGATTTTATATTATCAGGAACTTGTACCATATAGAGATCCCTTAAAATTAGTGAGCTAAATTTTATCTTTTATTTTTGGCTCTTAGTTTGGTTAAACTTGGCAGTGTTAGGTTTACAGTTGGACCCAATCTTAAAGTCTCATTAAACCTAAATGAATCTTTGATTCTATGATCTAAATAATTTTGATTTATGATTTTGAGTAAAAAAAATCTAAAATCTCCCACAGTGGGACTACTGTGTGCTTTATTAATTTACAAAAATCTTAATTGAAGGAGCGGACTGGGAATATAGAGTTCTCATCCATACATCATCTGTGGAATGACTCACTTCTATTTTTATTGAAATTTTGATAGAGTTATGTTGCATGTATAAAGAAAAATAAAATAATTAACTTGGAGGATATTTTGCAGATTGTTATAGTTGTGTTACATTTGAGTTGCTCTCCAAAGTTTCTGTAGGTATTAGAAGGAGTAAGCATGTGATAGTTTTCCTGATCAAGGCAAGCCAAGACAAGGTGTCATCCCAGTTACTGGAAAATTCTCTAATTACCCAGTGGAACAACAGTGATAGCTGGCTCTTAAATTGTACAGAATGTACTTGTTGCACAGGAGAAGAGAAATTGAGATAGTAAATGGAAATCTTGGCCAGTTGAGGTGTTCCTGTCTTTTTTCTTTTTTTTTGAGCTGAATTGCAGTAACAAGTTAACATTTTATGAAACCAGGACAAGAAACGTTCTCTCTTTTCTCTTAAAAAAAACCCAAACAAAGCCTTGGTTTAATTTTGACATTTTCACTTTCAGTGCATATCCAGTGGATAGTTAGATGATCACTCTCACAGTGCTTCTTAGTTTGGACTTTGGGGTGTTTTTTAGTAGTGTAGGCATATAAAATTCATTAAATTTCTTTTGTGTTTAAACAAAAAGTCAAAGTAATGTCCTGGGTTTGCATATCTCCTATGATGCCATAATTCTGTTTCTTCTCTTTTTTGTGAATTTTAAAAATATTTTTAGTTTTCCTTTTGAGAAGCCTTCTYGCTAAGAGATTAAAAGTTAAAAATAGATATTTAAACCAAAATGAATACTTTGCTGCACCTTGGATATGACTGACTGGCCTTCGGAGTGTGAGGGGCATTGGGGAGCTGCAGACTTGTCTCTTGAGGTATCTGACCCGGAGAGGAGGTTTCTCTTTGTGTCACCTTCCTCAGATGTAAAACAAAAAGCTAGTCCTTTCACCTTCAGGGGTTGGCTCTTGATTTGTCTTCAGTGCTGTGGTACCATGGGAGAGATTTAAACCTGTGCTGAGGGTGCCTCTGATGTCTGGCTCTGTGCCCCAGCAGTTTTGTCTTCAGTGCTGTGGTACCATGGGAGAGATTTAAACCTGTGCTGAGGGTGCCTCTGATGTCTGGCTCTGTGCCCCAGCAGTGCTTGGTTTGGTGTCATGGGCAGTGTCTGTGGTTCAAGGGGAGGAGCACCTGTCTTGAGCCTGGTATTTTAAGGCTTGTTGGGGAGGTGGTGTTCTGTAATTCTTGGTTGTCAGCTAAACCTTCAGCAGAGCCATTTTGATACCCCCCCAGCCCCTCTGCATTTTGAGGTTCWATCCAAGAAAAGCTTTGGTGGAAGCTGCTTTTAACTCATCATCTTCATAAGYCATGATAAAATAGAGGCAGTGTGCTCAGCAAGGAGATGAACTGAGGGGCCTGGAAAAGGATACACTATGAGGATTTTTTAGGAAACTCTTGCTAAAAACTTGTTTACTTTTTCTTTTACTTGTTAGTAAACACCTCCCCCACATTATAGCAGCTATATTTGGAAAATTAAACTTCTATAACTGTGTTCCAACTGTGCTTATTGTCCTGTGTTTAGCCCACGCTGGTAAGAAGACAGTTTTGGGCCACAAAACAGTTTGGTTAAGGGTGGCAGCAGCTCTCTGGTCACGGAGAGCAATGCATAACTTTCCCAGGTGTTTCTGGGAGAGGCTGTGAGAAGATCAGAGAAAAGAATGAGGAACAATTCTTATCTTCACTTGCTGCACCTGTTATTGTGAACATGTGGAATGTGTTATGGAGATTTGTTTACCAAAGGGTGGTTTCCTAATTAGCCAATGGTGATGMTGTTTGGATTGGTGGACCAGTTAGGACCAGGTGTTTTGTAACTGCCTATAAAAGCAATTTCTTAATAATATAATGAAGAGATTGATCAGCCTTCTGTGAATAATGGAGTCAATGCTAATTATTACCAGACTGGGGGCCGGCTGCAACAGTTAAGCTTTAATATAATACTATGGTGATCTGGATTTCTATGAACACCCCGTTTATATTTCTCACATCTCCCTGAGTAAAAAATTTTGGTCTTTGCTGCAATAAGTGGATTAGTCTAGTGTTTGTCCCAGACTTGCTTGACCTGTTGCTGCTTTGGCTGGGCTGAAATGTCAAATGTGAGATTAAAACTTTCCTTCTCCTTCCAGGTGCCTGCTGATGGAAATGCAGGGCTGCTGGCAGAACCTCAGATTGCCATGTTCTGTGGCAAACTCAACATGCATATGAATGTGCAGAATGGAAAGTGGGAATCAGACCCTTCTGGTACCAAGACCTGCATTGGGACAAAAGAAGGAATTCTTCAGTACTGCCAGGAAGTAAGTGATGTCTCAGGAATAACTGTAGTTATTTTTTTTGCTCTTTCAAAAGCGTAAGTGCAGCCATGTCCTGGAGGGCTCAGTCTGTAGGGAGTCTTCCCTCTTTTTGCTCCATTGCCTTCTTGTCCTTTCTGAAGAGGTTCTCTCCAGCACCTGTTTAAACAGCTTTAGGAATTGGTTGCTGAGGGAGTCACTGGGACTGTTGGAAAATTTTCTCTCTTCTACCCTTGGGGGGATAGTTTTTGTATAGTATGTGTGCAATGGACTTCTTTCTTATAAAGTGTTTTGAATAAAGCTGAGGTGGCAATTTATTATTTAAAATGTCCTTGGGCTTTTTGRGCTGATTTGGAAAGCTGTCACATGACTTCTGTTGCTCTGCTGTGACACTGAAATGCACTTTGGCAGTCCAGAGTTAATGGCCTCTGCTGCGCACAGAACCATTCAGAGTTTCTTAATAGAAAAGCTTCCCTTACAGATGAAGTCACAATCACTGATTTCATATTTGAGAGCAGAAACTTCTTACCCACTTGCTTATATCCTAAGAACATGTGGATCTAATTTTGTTTTGTCTCCCGAGGTGACAGTACAATAACCTTGTAGCAGTGTGTGACAATTTGGAAAGAAAATGTGTTATTTCATGCAGTGGAACAAAAGGGCCTGCTTTAAGTTGCCTTAGTTCTTTCATTTACTATGCGGCCTCTTTTTTTTTTTTTTTTAAGTGAGGGCTATTGCATATTTCCATAGCAGTAACTGCTTTCTTTCATAAATGTTGAACCAGTTCCTGTGAAACTATTTCTTTAGAAAGCAAGATKATTTATTTTTCAGATCTTTGCTCTCTTGGCATCTTCATCCCTGTCCTTTCACCCGCTGATTGTTCTTTCTAGGTTTTGCAGTGTTTTATTCAGTTTTGATTGCATTTGGGCAAAATATTCACTTTAAGGGTGACATTGTAATGGCAATTGAAATTGATTCTTCTTCAGTAGCTTTGACTCTTTACTAAGAAAATTGCTTTGTGAAATTCATATTTTTGTTTATCACTAACAAAAATACCTAGCCTACCCTAACCTCTCCTACAATTACTGTTTCAAAGATTTCCTCTGGTTTTCTGTTGTCTTCTTTGATTTATCTAAAGAAAGTTGGTTTATGCATGATGAAATTATTGAGGGTGAGGAAAGGAATTAGAAAAGAAAAGAGCATCAGTAAGCAAAAATGCATCAGTGATTAAAGGTAGTAAGTTTATCTGAAGTTACAGAAATAAATATGTGAATTATGGAAGTAAGACTGGAAAGTTTGGGAGCTTTTAAGGCATGAGTATCTCAGTAGGCTGGGGATTCAACCACAAATGCTGCAGGCAGGGAAGGATTCTGGAACAAGGTCTCAGGGTGTGACTGTCAACTGACTGTTGGGTGATTTTGAAATTTGGGGTGGCATTTAAAAAAAAAGCCCTCTCAAACGTAAAGGGAAGAGGTAAACAAAAGCAGTCAGAAGGTAATAGACATAGATTTTTAAATGACAAAGAGACTAATAAGAAAAATTTTGACTCCCTAAGGAAAAAAATTGTTTGCCAAGTATTGGCGATGAAGAGAGAGAGAGACACGGGGATTCGGTGCYATGGTCAAAGAATCGGAATTATTTGTGACGTACAACTGCTTATATAGTATTTTAGGAAGGCTAGTAATGTTTTACTACAATGATTGGGTTAAAAATCACATAAACACCCCCTTGAGATGCACYGTGCAGCTGCTACAGGCTGCTCATGGAGAAGGGACAAGGTGGTCTGGGGTGCAAGAGCATGTGGCAGCAATGGGGTCACTGCCAGCAGGTGTTTTGGGGTGGGGTGGAATCATGTGAGCCCCAGGTTTTTSAATGCTGGTAATAAATTCAGAAATGGATAGCAAATACTAGGAAATTCAGATCTGCTGACAGCAATTTAAAACAAAAAGCCACACGGAAGCTGGTCCAACTCAGCAGCGTGGGAAGAAGCTCCCTGTTCTGTACAGCTCTTGCCCATGGTCCTCCCTCCTTCCTCACACCCCTTTGACCAGGTCTGTGGCATGTTGGGCTTTGGCTAGGGAATGGCACTGATGCTTTGGTATTATTTAATATTTTCTATTAAATATTAAATAATATTTTATAGCAAGTACTATTTAATATTTGCTGCTAAACTTTCCTATGACCCCAACAACAGAAATGGAAGAGCTGGATAACAGCTTTATACCAAAGCAATTAATTTGTAGAGGATTGCAAGTAAATGCAGCTCAAACTGGCTTCTTAGATTTGGGGAACTCCTTGTTATTGTGGTTGATATTCCAAATATGCCTAGTATTTTCCTTGCATTCTGCTGTTTAGTTTGGCTGCAAGACAGTACTTGCTATCAGGGAATGGGACAAATTTGCATTTTCCCATTAGCAGGAAGCAATAAGCAGCAAGGCTGAGATGTGGTACCTCTTGTCTGGGAATAATCTCCTTTTAATCTCCTCTCCGAGTAAAAATCTCCTTTTTGATTGCTTTTGCCAAATATGATCTTCTCCTTCCTTTCTTTTCTCTCCTTTAATGCCYTTTATTTCCCCCAAAAGAAGGATTGCTTTTTCCTTTTTCCACTTCTTGCTCTAGGCAGAGGCTGAGTGTAATGCTCTGCTAATCCAGCAGGCAGGTACTCTTCCTGTGTCTGCCTTCATGTTCCCTGGCTCTGTGGCAGCTTTCTTGGTTCTTCACTCTTGCCGTAGCAACAGCTCTTTGTACCATCTGCTGAGGAGCTGGGTTTTTTTACCCAGATCCAAACAGAACTTTTAAGCGACAGCAAGCAAGGGAAGGCTTGGATTTTCCACCTGTACTTCTATTGAGAAATCCATCCATCTGGTTTTTGTTGCAGATCCCTTGTGAGCACTGTTCCATTGTGATAATGACTGCATTGTAAGGGGAGATGCACTCCTCTGGTGAAACCTGTAGAGTTAGCCCATGCACCCAGTTGTTCCTCCAGCTTGGGAAGGACCAGAAGGGATGTACCAAAAGGAGCTGTTTGGGTGGAAACCCAATGTGCAAGTGCAGTGATCTTGCTCTGTGGCTCCTTGGCTCTAAAATAATACAAATTTAATATATAAGGAAACTCTGCTCACTGTTAATAAWAAAAAAAAAAAGATACTTCATGTATTCTCTGGCTCTGATTTCTTTCTTGAAGGTATTTTTCAAAAAATAAAAAATACCATCTCCTTTCATCAAAACTTASAAGTAGATGTGTTCCTCTGCCTCCTTGTTGACTCTTCTTTTAAAAGAGCTTCTCTTGACAATTCAAGGCTAGATGCCTGAGTAGTGGGCWGAGCACAGGGCTAGGAGGTGCACAGACTATAGAAGGACTTGTATTTCTCCTGCAGAGATGTACTGTGAACCMTGAGATTCTCATTGTTTCCTCTTGTAGTCCACTGCCAGCTTAGGTGGATTTTGAAGTCTTGATGCAGGAACTAGCAGTAGAGGAGCATTGCAGAGCAGAAAGGGAGGAACAGGGAATAAGCAGAACCACCTACGTGTTTTAAAGAWTAATGTTGCTTGGTTTTGCTTTACTTTTTTTGAGTGGGAGCTCAGTGCATCTATCAGAGTTTGTATTTGGACAACACATCACACAGTTTAAATATGGCAAAGCTCAAAGTGTAGATTGCTTTTTTTGTAAGGACATGGAAGATACTTGAATGCTGCCTTCCAGCTTCCTTGACTTCAGTTTAATACTGAACTCAGGAAGTGGTACTGGAAGCATATCTCCACATCTTCTTGTGTTCATTGTAAGCTGGTGACTTCCTGTTTATTTTTTTTTAAATATCACAAAATGAAACTTTCTTGGGTGGAATGAAATGCTGTATAGATAAGTACAATTTAGTAGTGGCTTCTTTTAATGTCAAACCAGTTAGCATGCTGCTATATGGATTGTACCTGTTACTGGGAAGTAAAATTGCATGGGCCTGATCTGCAAACAGCTGTCAAGTGCAAGTGGTACAGATGCTAGAACAATGGGGCACTGATGTAAATTTGGATGGTTTGCAGCTCTGTGTGCCAGAATCCTTAAGATGTTGAGTGATCTAGATGATACTTCAGATCAAGCCACTGGRCAGTGAGTCCTGCTGCTGACACTGCAGCTCCAGCTGTTTCAGAGGAATTTTGGGAAAACCCTGTCATACCKCACAATTACTCAATAACTAGCCCTGGTGAAAGCTTCTTCCTAATAGCCCCTTATGGGTGGTTGCTGGTGTCCCAAAGCAGGTGGATACTGCTGTTCCTGGATTTGCTTTTTGTTYTTTTATGGGAGGAGTTGGGTTGCCCCCAGCAACACGTTATTGTCATAGGAAGGTGCTTTTGCAGGTCAATCAGCTGCTGTCTTCCAAACTGTTCATAAAACCCATCTGGAGCCTGCCTGTTGTCAAAGCCTGCTTTCAGAGTTACTGAATATGCAGAGTAGGAAGTTAATTTAGGTGTGCTTCATTCCCTGTTTGAAGGGAAAGAGTGTTCAGATGGAAGATKTTGGTGTATGTTTATTATATTAGCAATTTTGAGCAGCTACTATGTGCAGAATTTTATGTCTASTAGTTAGCATACACAAGTTCCTTGAAGGACTGAAATTTTTTTACCATCTGTGTTGAACTCCCTGTCCAAAATGAATTGTAAAACAGTCACAGCTGGCAAAAAATTATTTTGTCTAATGCATGAATTTTTCCCCCACTTAGTTTCATTTGGAGATGCCTAATTCCATTTTAAGTATGCATGTAACTGTTTGMTTTTTTCCTTTCCTGGAAGACCAAACCACAACTATAATAAGGTAAGTTTGGGTCTAGATATTGTGAGGATGATTTAAACCTGGGAGTGTAGAGATCTAGTGCACTTTGTCATCAGCAGCTGGCTTGCTTTGCAGTCTTTAGCTAGATGCCCAGAGTAGCTTTCAGATGTAAAGTGAATGTTGGCTTTGGAAGGTGTTACACTTGGCATCTCATGACTGCTTGGTTTCTTTTGTGAAGTCATGACATGTGTCCACTTTKTTTTTAAACATCACTGGGATGCATGACCATTTTGTGGCCAGTGTGTATTTCTTACAAAAATCCTCCCCAGAAATAACAAAATTATAACTGCATGTTGCTACATTCTTAACTGTTATCTTAGTTTACATGGAGCAGGAAATAGTAGGGTAAATTCCTGTAATAGGTAATTAATTATAACTGTTGACAGAACACTGTTGACATTTCTGATCTCTAACCATAATGCTTCCAGAAATTGTTATCTTGTCATTTTGTCAAATCCCCTGGGTTTCACAAGTAACATACATGGCATTTTGTGCCATGTATTTAGGTATGTTACTTGTGAAACCCAAAAACCACTTTAGGCAGGCCRAGTACAAGCTGGGGTATGACCATACTAAAGCTTTGACATTATCTCACYCCATAATCCCCAGATGTCCCCTGTTTTGTACGTGGGCCAAAAGGGCCACGAAATGACTGGTCCATCTCTTTTTTATTCATTTGCTTAGCTTCCTCTTGTCACCTTATCTGATAATCCTGCTGTGCTTCTTGTCCTGGGGCCTACTTCAGGCAGCACTGATGGCAGCAGTTCCTTCCCTCTAGTCTTTTGTCTTCCTGCTGAAGAGTTTGTTAAGCTGCCAGGGATGACAAGGTTTTTGAAAAGAGAAAAATTGTTTGGCCTGGTTTTTTCTGAAAATTTGAGACACAATGACAGTGGTCTTACTGCTTTGATAATGGTTTCTCTCCACCTTATCATTTTCACTGTAATAGAAYTTGTTGTTTTTATCTAGGCTGCATAATGTGCCCTTTCTAGTTTCTCAAAGAGAATTGCCACAGTATTGAAGGTGGAAATTAATTTTAAACCTGCACTACTTGAAATTCAGCAGTCTAAAATGCCATAGATTWTGCTCTGAAGAAAATGATCCATTTAATGAAAGGGGAAACATACAGATTTTTGGCAGCACAYAATGTCCTTAAAAACAAATGACATTTTCAACAGAAATGGGTGTTGCTATATTCTGAGATGTGTACAGTCACGCTTAAGAGTTGGCCTGAATGTTATCTTAGCACTCTTTGCATTGATTATTGAGGTCTTAGGTTTTWATTTAGCTTTTCATCCACAGCAAAGGTTGAACTAGTTTACTCTATCTGCTAGTGCTAAAATTTGATTTGCTTGGAAATAGAGGATTACTACTGATGGTATATTTATCCTGCAGTTAAACCTTAGTATACTCACCTACTTGAGAAAGAAGGATGGGATTTTTAGCCCCAACTGTAGTCTACCATGGAAATATATTTCAAATCAAGTGACTAATAAAACTTGGAGCATATGTTGCAAGATGATTCCTGTCTTTCTTTTGGTGATAAAAAATCTTCCCTCTTGTTTTTCCCTGCACTGATTTTTTTTTTTGCATGTCTTAAAAAGAAATTAATTGCGAAAATAAATACTATTTCAAAGAGTACTTCTTCTTTGAGGCTGAGGGAGGGAAAAYGATGAAAAGGGATGAGGATTGTCTGCATAAATAAATATTTAGGTAAACATGTACTGCAGCATTTAATGAAACTGCAATGCTGCATTTTCCTGTAGATTAATTTTTAATTTCACAGATATGATGGATAAGATTAATCAYTGGGTTCCATCAGTATAATGTTTGTGCCAAGAGTACAGTAGTTTATTCTGTCTTCTAAAAGACAGGATTGCAATGGCTGTATGCAGGGAAGCCAAATTGTCTTACCATGTTTGGTTCATAGCTGAGCTAGCAGATGACCATTTAGCACATGCTTGAGAAAAAGCTCTTCATTATCCTCAGCAATCTGTTTTCTGTGCTTTGGTTTGCTCCTTCAYGTTACAAAAAGACAAGGCACACTTGCACTAGGTGCTCAGCATGCCCAGCCAAGGGAGCAAAGCTCAACTGACCCAACTCCTGGCCCAAGATACTCCTGAGAGGGCTGTGTAGTGTTGGATGTGGTCTGTGGAGACACTGTCTTTCCCATATCCCTGGTATCCTGGTGGGGACAYCACAACTGACATTTACTGCTGCATTTCACATTCTCTTTTCTGTCTTGCATACAGAGTTCTCATCATATGTGGTCTGCAATTTTCTTTACACACACATCTCCCAGTCTTTCACTGTGTAACTCTGAGATGGACTGGTAGCAGCTGTTCCTTTAATAAATAATAAGCCTAAGWCATAATAGGCATAAAGTGTGATGCTTACCCTAAGTAAAGAAGAATCTATTATAAATATACAGCTGTTATGTTTCAGCCATTTTGAAGAGGAGAGAAAAACTATTTGCAGGAACATGTTGTAACAGGATAAGAGGGAGTGGCTCCAGACTGACAAAGTAAATTTATATTAGACATATGAGGGTGGTGAGGCACTGGCACAGGTTGCCCAGAGAAACTGTGACTGTCCCATCCCTGGATGTGTCTAAGGCCAGTGAGGTTGGAACAAGATGATCTTTAAGGTACCTTCCAACCCAGGCAATTCTGTGATTTTTTTTTTTTCATCCACCTTTTGAGACCATATTTACATGGATGCTTTGTTCTGGCACAGATCTATCCCACTTTTGTTCAAGATCAATCTGTGTCCTCTTGAACTCCTGGCACTTTCCACTGTGATGCAGTTTTTATTCTTAGGGGAATGTTTTCAGAGATAGGTCAGTTCCTTGATCCAGCTTCTGTGCTGGAAGTGGCTCTTGGAGAGATTTTAGCAGTAAATGGGCAGGAGATGGAATAATGCAGGAATTGTGCCCTGGGAATGTGAGACTTGTGTTCAGTTCAAGGCACTGAAACCACAGCCCCAGCATCTGCAAGTGTACCTCTGCAGATGGATGAGTGATGCCTCCTGGGAGTGGTCCTCCTGAGACTGGAAGGCTGCCTGCAGGGTTTGGGTGGTTGAGTGGTTTTGAGTGTTTAGGGGCTTCATCTCCTTCTGGTCTTCCACAAGTCTCTGTCCATGATTGWATGTGTATGAATAGGTGGCAAGCTRTGTGTCATGTTCCATATTTTTTTTTATTGTSCCCATCCCTTTTGGATGGCTTTATAGCTTTCCTGTGTTATAGCTTGTTATTGTTTTAATCTTACCTTGTTATTGTCTTCTTACCTTGCTTTTTCTTGTGGTGGAAGTGTTTCTGGCTTCTGATTTGGTTTTGGAGMTTTTTGTGGAGACAAGTTTCTTTTTTTCTTTTTTTTTTTCCTTTACCATTTCACTGTTGGCCATCTACTTTGGAAGATATGGAAATCAAAAAATACTGGCTACAGTGGTGATTGCCTCCTGATACCAGTGTATGAAGCTTGTAGTAGAAGCAGTGATTGGATCATGAAATGGGTTCATCTTCAGAGGTCTCTTGGCAAGGAAAAACCTCACAGAGTTTGTTGCTGGTTCTACAGGCAAACATTTAAAAAGTAATGACAGTTTCTCCCCTTCCATAGCTTTGAAGCTGTCAGGAAGTACATTTGCTTGAATTCATAGCAGGGCAARGGCCCCAGGTTGGATGGGGGAAGTATTTCTTGKTTTCTGGGGCATTCCTTTTTTCCTAAGCAGTTTAAAACTGCTACTTTCTAATTTCTAATTCATACATCAGCATTATCATCCAGTTAACCTTTATCSAATTAAAATGATTATGTAGCACTGWACTGAGTGCCTGCTTTAATCTTCCAAATACTGTATGCCTCTGGCTAATAAAAACCCCCACTGATAGTCTTCTTTTATAGATGTGTGTTCCTTACAAAAAATTGTTCRAGATAGTTGTGGATTAATTATGATCATGGAAAAGTTTCAGAATATCTGTCCAGTTATTAATGGTTTTATCCACCTTTTCCCCTTATATGTATACAGGATGTTTTTGATGGTTTAAGGCAGAAATTTTAGCTGTTAATTTTTTTTTTTTTTTTTACTTGAGAGGGACAAGATTTTCACTGGAGGGTTGTTACTTCAAATTACTAACAGAAAAGTTTGAAAGGTGGAGGATTTTTGATTTTTAGATTATTTTTTTAGAGTTCTTAAGGCATTGTCTTGTTTTTGAAAAGACAGGTGCCTGCTAAGGAAGGCAGGAGCCTCCCTGAAATGGAGAACATAAACCCTCCCCCACCCTCCAAATTGCTATGAATTTAAATTAAGGGGCTCTCTCAGGCAAAAAATATGGGAGCGGGAAATAACAGTTCTTTAATAGGGAAGAAAAATAAAAGGATAAAATAAAACAATGCAGTACACTAGAACAACACTGGCAGAGTCAGAACTCAACCTGACACCTTGTTGGTCAGGGTGTTGGTAGCAGTCCAATTGGAATTGTGGCTGCAGTCCTTCTGGAGTGTCAGGTGTGGTTCTGTTGGAGCAGGGATCCTGTAGAAAGGTGTAGTCTTCCTCTAAAGGTCCAGTGGAAGAGGCAGCTGTTCCTCTGGGAATCCAGTGGAGAAGCTGTGCTGGTGTTCCAGAATCTCCAGATTATATCTGGGTAGCAATGCTTGGCTCCTCCCCCTGGGCGGAGCATCTCACAAGGGGATGCTGTCATTCTTATCAGTCATGCAGTGACATTCAATAGCCTGTTATCAGCAGTTGTCCCCTCCTGAGGGAGGAGTGATTGTGATCACTCAGAGAGAGAGATAAGGTAAACTGCCCACTTGACAAAAGATAACTGCCATACAGATGGTAATAGAATACACCTTGCCTTGCAATCTGGAACAGACATTGTATTGGTTTTGCATGGCTGGTTTTTGGTAGTGCATGGGGGCACAGAGGTGGCTTCCGTGAGAAGCTGCAGAAGCTTCCACCGTGTCTGGCAGAACCAATCCCTGATGATTCCAAAGATGGACATGCTGCTGGGCCAATTAGCAGTGGTGATAATGCTTCTGTTATAACTTATTTAAGGAGAAAGAAAAACAAAGTTTCTGCCACTGTTTTAATTCCAGTCAGAGAAGAGCAGAGTGAGAATATGTGAGACAAACAACTCTGCAGACACCAAGGTCAGTGGAGAAGYATGGGGAGGAGGTGCTCCAGGTGCTGGTGCTGGAGATTCCTTTGCAGGCTGGGGTGAGGACCATGGTGGAACAGATCTCTCCCCTTGGAGATCCATGGGGATGTAGAGATCTGATGCAGCCCATGGAGAAGCTCCCACTGGAGCAGGTGGATGCCTGGGAGGAGGCTGTAAACCTATGGGAGACCCTTGGAGAGAGGGGTCCTGTTCCCATGCCGGAGCAGCCTGTCCTTGAGGGACTGTYCCCCATGGAAGAGTGACCCACYCCTTAGCAGCTTTGGGAGGAATGTTTCCATGGGATGGACTCARGTTGCAGCAGTTCACAGAGAGCTGTTGTTTGAGAGATGGACATGGACTCACATGGGAAAAGTTAGGGAGAACTCTCCCATATGAGGGACCCCATGGTGCAGCGTGGGAACAGCTCCTCTCCCTGAGCAGTGTGAAAAGCCGTGGGTGATGAATTGACCACAACCCCTATTCCCTGCCTTCTGGGTGGAAGGAGGGAGGAGTAGGGGGGAAGGTGTTTTTAAGGGCTWATTTTACTCTCATTATCCTGCTCTGATTTCATTAGTAATAAATTCACCTTTTATCTCAAAGCTGAACCTGTTTTGCCTGTGATGGTATTTAATGAGTGAMCTCTCTCCCAGACCTTATCTCAACCCACAAACCCTTTGTTAAATTTTCTCRCCTCTGTCCAGCAGCCAAGGGMAGTGAYTGACTGCCTTTMGTGGGTGCCCGGCATCTGGCTAGCATCAACCCACAACAGGCATCTGGCTTAGTGTTTAACCCAAAACCAACATTGGATTTAAGTCCCTAAGACTGTTACAAATTATTCTGAATCCTTTTATGGAAAGGGAAACTGTTCCTTCTCTTGAGCGGAGACAGGAGCTTCTACTATAAAGACACTGTAGTGTTTAGAAACTGCATCACAGTATCTCTTAAGCATCAGTTTTGTATTTTGTGAGTGCCAATAGCTGTTGTATATATGAACAGAAAATAAGAACACTTATTTGTACAATAATGACAATATTGTGTTTAATTTTTTTTTCTTCTGCCCAGACAAGAATATTTAAACATGAATGCTGTATGTGAGGAAATATTATCCAGTATTATCCAATGTAATGTTTGTTTTACCAGCATAATTTCTTTCTATAAGTATGATTATAGGTTAGAAAAGTACTAATCCCGTGGGAATGTAATGATATTCAAGATATCCATTCCAGCTGTGTGAAGAAACCACACAATGTTTCCAAGCCAATGCAATTTATTTTTTTAATTCTTATCCTGAATCACAGGTTTTGTTGAAGAACAGTAATAATTAGGCATTTATAAAACATCTGATTTGTCCCTTCATTACTCGTTTCCACTTGGCCTGGGAAGACATCTCTGCCAGAGTTGTGGTCAATAAATGGCTTCCTTGTAAATTCAGGTTTTGAGGTTTTAAGGCACTCTAAAAATCCTTTAGTATTTTTTTTCTTTCCTTGTTTGAGCCAATTACAAATTTAAAAAAAAATTTTTGATGAGTGTTTCCTGAGACATCTGTAAAGTTTTGCAGGTAATGTTGCTTTTCCAAGTTCCCACACAATTTGACCAGTCTGTACACTCCATTGGACAGCAACACACACAAAAAAAAGAGAGAGCAAAGGTTTCATCTAAGAAGCAGGAATTGCATTTATGATTCTAAARAAGGACTCTAAGAGGATTTGATTAAACTAGTCTTATTAAAGCAAAACTTGTAATACCATGTAAGTTAATATGTGTATATTTTTTAGTATTTTAGAGGTGATGGTCATAGAAATTAATTTTAAGCTATTGCTGACAGCACATCTGTGGATATGCTAACAAACAATTACTTGCTTAAGTCTGGAAGATGACTTCTAATATTTTGGAGCCACTCTTGAGTATGATGTGTTCCTAGCAATTTTGCTCCTTTAACTGAGACATTGCTCTGGTTTGGAGTTTGGAGCAACATAGAGGACTGAGGAGTCTRCCATTTTCAGCCAGGCTTTAAATTCCTGAATGATCCTGCTTTTGCAGACTTTCAGCTTATATGTTTTGAGCTGTTGTAGCTTAGGGTCTCTAGCCAGATTTGAGATGGTCAGATTTTCCAAGCTGATTTTTTAAGAGTTTCTTAGCAGGAGAGATGCTACAGAGTGGTTTGGCACAAGTATTGAGCTCAAGCAGTACATGCTGTTGAAGAAACAGTCAGTTTTCTTCTCTCCTTCCTCCTCATTTCTTCTCTGCTAAATTTTAGCAGATGTCTGATCTTGCAGCAAGGAAGTTTAGGGAGCTGAAATGGCACAAAGCAAACCCCAGCAAACAGAAGAAGAGTTTCCTCTTTGAGCCTCTCCTCAGATGAGCTGGATTGGTAATGTTGGAGGATGTGTGAGGGCAGGACTTCTTCTCATGACAGCTGACCAGAGGGTGGCTTTGCTATGGTCTTTGAACAGCCTGTGAAGAGAAGCTTTTTAGATATTTCTAAAAGAACTACATCTTCGTGCCACTTAGTTCTATGTGTTTTCAGAATAACACATGCTGTTAATCTCCGAATTTTGCCAGCAAGATTTCTCGGGCAATAGAAAAAGACAACACGAGCAATTTGAAAGCAGAAAAAGCCCCAATATTATTAGGTCAAAAAGACAGATGTCAAATCAAGTCGGTAATGAAGAGTAGGCTACATGTTCATCAGAGATGAAAATGTGGATCCACAATTTCATTTTAGCAGCAGAAAATATAAGCGGAGAGCAAATGTATTAAAAAATACCAGAATCTGTGCAGAAAATGAGAGGAAAGGCAGGTGAAAATAAAGAAATGTGGAAAKGGTTGGTATTTTTAGGCAGAGGGATGACAGCAGGAAGGACAGAGGAGAATTGAAAGGTGAATGAAAGACTGAGAAWTTTTATGTGATTCAGTATCCCTGTAGTGATTATCTGATCTGAAATTTAGGTTTTTTGGGTCAGTTGCTGAACAGTTCCATAGATTCCACAGACCTGCCATAAYGATTTGGAGAAAAAGCATATGGACCCTCCATCTCAAATGCAGAATCCCAATTGCTGCTGATTTTGCTGTAGCTTTGGTTTCTGCCAGGGTTTTGCAGCTGGAGTTACAGGAGGAGCATCAGTATCACATGCTGGTTTCTAAGATAAGGATTCTTTGTTGTGGTTTGGCAAACTAAAATACTGCCTTTTTCATAGTACAAATGGATTTAATATTTGCAAAATAATTTATCATAATGTGTAGCTGTGTCATAGAATTTCTGGTTTATGGGGTGTCACAGGATCAGCCTGGTGTTTTTCACTAGGCTTCAGCGACAGAGTGCTGCCAAAGTGCTCGCACTGTGCTGGAAATTAAAAACAGAAATCTGTGCAATCCTTACATTGACTTTGCTGCTTAGATTAATCTTTGGAGAAGGAATTTCATTCTAGGTTAGTGTTTAACTTTCATGAGTGCTGAAGTAAAGCTTATCTCAGTTATCCCACTAAACAACAGGAGCTGCTAAGCCACTGAGCACAGTAAAAGATTGCATCAAAACATAATCCTGAAGATAAGAGCATTTAAAAATTTGATCTGCTTTTTTTTTGTTTGTTTCTGAAAGTTTCAAGAGAAGTGTAGGTGCAGTTCTGAGAGGCAAGAAGTAATTTCTCTCCCAGGATGAACCAAAGCAGTATGGAATGTTAAGGATTTCTTGGTTGGTTTTTTCAGCAATTTCTAAATCCTTTCAGTCCAGAAGTCCTTGATTTGAATGGTCATATTTGATTTATTTATATTTACTTCAGTCCAATTAGTGAACTTAATTCTTTTGGAGAAAGGGTGCCAAAGATCATATTAATTTAAATGTARTGTTTGCCAGCCTTACTGTGAAACAAAAGTAAAAAAAAAAGACACATGCAATAAATTATCATAATTATATTTAATATTCAAGTTCTCTCTGGATTTTGAGGACCTGTCTATCTTGATGATTCCGTGAGTAGGCTGGGATATCTGCTGGCAAGATGCAGGGTGCAGAGGGACATGTTCATGGGCCTGTTGCAGCTTTGCAGTGGTTTATATTGGAAAGCTGATGCAGGGTCACAGTCCTTACTCTGTCCTTTGAAATTCAGYATCAACACATCTCAGAAGATTCATAATTTACTTGGATTTCAGTTTATTCTGATGTTTCCTTTYCTCAGTGTGCCTTTGAGCAGTTGGAAATTAACATCCCATTTCTGAGAATGAGATCTTAAATATATTGGTGTTTAAGTTTTGTGGGATATGATTGGACTTTGTTGCACCCCAAGTGTGTTCTCTAGGGATTGACATCACTGTGGTCAGTTGAGTCACTGGGAGCAATTTGAAGTGGTTTCTCCATTTGGTATCCATCCTAATCCTTTTYGGACTGGCCTTTTGTGGAAGGAGAAAACAAATTAAATTTTTCATATTTCAGGTTTTCTTGGAGTTGGATTCAATCTTTCTGTTAGAGAAATTGGTGCCAGGGGATGCCTTAGAGTGGCTACCTAGAACACAGGCTAAACAAGATAAAGYGAGTKAAAGTGGGTATTTATTYAAGGCCTTCAATAGGTACACCTTGGGCASTCAGAAGCCTCCAAGAAGCTARACCCAAGATGGAAGATGGTCACMWGTTTTTCATARAGATAAAAGTTTGGTCCATTTATATATCAGGGGTTAATCCTCCAATTAAAGCTTTGGGTAATGAAGTAATTTACTCCAAGTTTGTGCCCCCCCCGGCCCCATTACACTGTTGTTACATTTTTTGGGGCCTGAGACAGTAAGGTGGCCTTGAGTTTCAGGCCTAGAGAGAAATTATTTTGTCTGAATATAATGGGAGAGCAGTAGCTGATAGGCTAAGGAGTCTTAGAGTTAAACWCTAAAGCAGTACAGGATCTGAAAAATATAAAAGCTAAATCCTAAGGCATCACAGGGTTTCTACTGACTTCAGTGGAGCATGCAGTACCAAATCTCAAAAAATGTTTTGCCATCTGTGTGGGAACATACTGCTGGAGGAAGAAAGCTGGCAAGAAAATGTTCAGCTTCTTTTTTGGTGGGGAATGGAGCACTAAGAGAGGATGTTCTTAGGTTTGCAGGCTTCTGAGGTGCTTCTGGTAAGMGCAAAGATGCCTACAGGCAGCCCGGTGACTGGCAACTTCATGCACATGGAGATTGTTGAGAGCTTCTGTCAGAACCTTTCTCCTTCCTTATGTGTACTAAGCTCAGTAGCCAGCTCTCCAGCAGTGTTTCTTACCTTATGTGGAAAAAATGACCCAAAAACTTTGGCCCTTAACTTCTGTTGTGCTCTGTGCCCAGCTTGGAACCTGTGAGTAGTGGGGATTGCTGAGAAAGTGCAAAGGTGAGCTGTGGGCCTGTTCTCACTGCTGGAAAATAAACCGAGGGGGGCGGATCTGATGCAGTAGTGCAGCAACAGAGAGGAGCTTTGTGCTGCATGGTTTCCATTCTGAAAAAAAAAAAAAAAAGTGTATTTCACAAAAAAGAGTGCATAGTGAGTGTTAAACAGTATAATTGTCCTGGGAGATGATTCATGTGTGCTTCTGTTTCAGCCTTAGGGCCTACTCAATCTGCCATTACAGACCTTGTGCTTGTGTGTGTCCTAAGAGGGCAGTTTTCAGGCTGAGTTGTTATCCGTGCAAGGCTATGGTGAGGCAATTCTGATTATTCTGGACAAAAAAAGTTATGAGAAAGAATTGGAGAAAAACATGTTTCTAAATATTTGTCAAGGAAGGATTGATTTTATTTCTTTAGGAAGGAAATTTTTTATCATATCTTTTTCTCGACACTAAATATTCTCAGTGTAAAAACTATAGTCTGTATAATGTGTATCTCATTCACAAGAACAATAATCATGAAAAAARATTGCTGTTTGATTAATAAAGAAAGAAAAAGGCAATGTCATCTTACAGCTGCTCAGGTAATTACTTGTAGGTATCTTGATTGAAGGAGATGGAAATACAAGACACTGAATATAGTACACAAACAGGAGATCAGGAAATGTTACTGCTCTGAATGTTTTCTGCYGATGCCCTCCCTATAGCTCTGTTCTTCATTCTTGCATTCCATTTCTAGTTTTTATCTTTTTTTTTGTTTGTTTTTTTTAGAATATCAGGTAGTCCATTTTAATTGGCAGACTTCCCCAYCTTTTTCTGTACAGCTTTCACTACTGGACTAAACCATGCATGGTTTTCTTGTGTCCTAGATGATGAGGTACAACCACTGTTTAGGAAATGACTTTGTAATACCACTTCACATTTTTGGTACTAGAGCCTGAAGTTGATTTCATGAAAAAGGAAATCACAGCCTTGTTTGTCTCTTGGGGCATGCATACAAATGGATCTAGGTTCTTAGATTAATAAATTACCCTTTGGCTATATCTGCAGTTAACTCAAGAAAGCATAAATTAATTAGAATATGAAAAATCATAATGGGCCTCTTACTTTGWGACAGTTTTTGCATGGCCTTGAAGACAACTTTGACGTAAAGTAGGTAAGCAGTAGAGCTTGGAAATACTTCAATAGAGAGCAATTAGGTTTTTCCTGGTATGTTTTCACAGATTTTCTGCTACAGCTTAGATTCATTTTGTACTGTGATTTCCTCAACAAACAAAACCAACAACTCAGCCGCATAATTTTCTGTTCTATAGAAAGGTGGGAAGTTTCTTTCAGTAAGGTTTGTGAAAGTAATTCAGGTAGGTAATTTGATGATTTAAAATACGCATATTATAGCCCCTTTCATTAATGTTTTCTTTGAAATTCTGYGGAGAAGGAAATAACTTTGTGCATGTAGTGATTTTCACAAAACGGTTAAATTCTTTATTTCATGCCTTCAGAATGGTACCCCATCCTTGGGCAGAAACTGCTGGCATAAGATCTGCTTCTTTCCCTGCCAGCCCTTTTTGAAACGTATCYTGCCTAAGATGAAATTATGATAATACCACAAAAAGAAAGGTCAGATGTTGTTTAGCTCCTTGGGGGTTTGTTGTGGGCTTTTTTTWAAAATTTATTTCCCCCTTCTTTTTATTTTTTTCTTCTCATATTTGCTTTTTTAAAAGAATAGTAAGGATTGCTTCTGCAGATCTGCATCAGGTAGCTGAGCCTTTATTACAGTCCCCAGGATGCTGGTGCAGTAGCCAACAGAATTTTGTTTAAGCATCTCCCTTGTGTATTAGTTGTCTTATGTGMATCACTGGCATTCCCTGTACTGATGTGATTGAGGAGCTCCTGCCAGGAGAGCACTATGCCTCACCTTCCTTCCACAGACTGTGTGTGCTGTTGGAGGGATGGCAGCTTGCAGGAGAYCCTGGAAAACCAGACCGAGGCTCTCTGGCTGTTTATACAGTCCCATCTTCCTTGATTTCATTCCACAGTGCCTGAGGCAACCCTTTGTCATGGGCTTGATGCTGGCCAAATGCCAGTGGACCCATGAAAAAATAATTTATTCATTCTCCTTTGCTGTAGTTTAGCAGCAAAGAAGAATGAATAAATTATTTTTTTCATTTATTTTAATAAAAAAATTATTCATTTTTTTGAGGGGAAAAGAAAATATCTAAGGGGCTCATGGGCTGAGGTAAGGATTGYGAAGAAACACTTTAGGGAAAAACAGCCTCAAAACTTTAAAASGTATAAAGGAAAAGAAAAGGGAATTAAAAGAGAGTAATGAGAATGAAAGTGCACCTTTAGAACACCTTTTCCCTCTGCTAACCCTTTTTTCCTTCTCACTTTCAGCAGAGGGAGGCAAAACATGGGTTTTTAGTCAGTTTGTCACTTCTAAAAAAAAAAAAAAAATCCTCATTTAGAGGGAGGAGTGTCTTTTGCTATGCCATGGGGTCCTTCCCACGGGACACAGTTCTCTGTGAACGTTTCTGTGGGGGGATGGAATGTAAGAAAATAAAGATAGTGCAGAAGGTAGTCTCACACCTGATGAGTTGCACCTGTACTAATCACCAAAGGTTAGGAACAGGCCTGCCCTTTACAGGCCACAGCTGTGTCCAATGAGGATGAGYGCTATGAAAGAGTGAGTTAACTGGTTGAGAAGGGAGTTGGAGTTTGTTGGCTGTGCTGTGAAGAAGAAGGAATTAGTGCTGTGAGGAACTGCCCATGAGAAATCACCAAGAAGGTGTGGAACTTTTGCAATAAGATGACAACACTTTTACAGTGTGGTTTTCCAACTCTAATTTTCATGAGTAGCAGTCCTGCCTGAACCAGCTGCAATGTGGATCCCTCCCATGGGCAAAGCAGTCTTCCCACAACTGTTTTCTTGTGAGCCATTTTGTTCATGGGTTACAGTCTCTTAAGGATGAGCTGTTCCAGTATAAAAGCAGAGGTCCTCTTCCTCTGTCTCTGCAAGTGAGAGTTCTTTCTCTTTTCAAGCCTCTCACCAGATCACAGCTTCTCAACATCCACCTGCTCCAGTGTGAGTGCCTTTTTCTCATGGGCTGTAAGTGAATRCTGCGTCCCTCCATGCACTTCATGAATTACAGGGGAAGTGTTTGTTGTATTATAGTCCTCACCACGGCTTGCAGCAGAATTTCTMCTCCGATGCTCAGAGCACCTCCTCTTCCCTCTCTGTCTTTTGCACTGACCTTAGTGTTGCCATGCTGTTCTCCTCACATGGAGACCTTTTCCTTTTCTCTGACTTGGGAGAGAATTGGTGTCTGTAGGTTCATTTGTTTTCAAGTTCTATCAATTGAAAAGTTTTTATAGAGTTCTGCAGAACTGGAAAGTTGATCCTGTCTGGGCTCTGCACTGGGGCATTGTTCCCCATGACTCTCACTGCTGGTCACGTGGTTCATATTGGGCCATCCAATATGTCAATCATCTGAGCCTTTAGGGATTGGCTCTGCTGGACAGAGTAGAACTTTTGAGGAGCTTCTCTCCCAGAAGCAGTCTCTGTGGTTTTTTTCTTCACCCCTGCTGAAAGCCAGATTAACCTATCACACCCTTAGAGAGGGAAGTGGGCAGACAAAATATTGTGTCATGCCTAAATGAGGAGATTTTTATTATTGTTGTTGATTTTTATTATTGTTTTTAAATTACTTCTGGCTGCTTTTCCCCCTTCCCCTCCACCCCCTTTCTGGGAGGACAATAGTCCTTGCACATAATATTTTACTTAGAGATAAAAATACCCTATTAGCTTGATCAGGTATTATTCTCTCTCACTGCTCAAATATTTAATCTTATTCATGCAGAAATTGAATTCAAATGTTGAAGCACAGAAGCAAAAAAAATGCAGAAAACCACCAACACCCCAAACTGTTAATTGCTTGTGGTGATGCTGTAGAGTAGGAGGCAGATGAGGTTTCATCTCAAGGAGTGTGAATATGTGAACAGGCTAGTGGTGACATGAAGAAGTGGACTTTGTTGACTGTGAATAAAATACTTTGCCTATGGAGAAGTAGAAGTGCTGCTTGTGCTTAAAGTGGACAGGGAAGCAGCTTAGAAGAGACTCTAAGTCCAGCCCTGTTTACTCTGCGGTTTTACAGTACGAGAAGCTGGATATCCTCTACAATTACACAAGAGAGGCTTTAGAAAATCTGATGTGCTGAACAGAAAATTCTTGGCAAGGCTCAAGTTTTGGTTTGGTTTTCTTACTGCATACAGACATTTGTGCTATAAAATCAAGTACTTGAAAGGCAGTGAGGCAGATATGTTTGACCTTYCATCCTTATTTCTGCTTTCATAGGCTTCTGCCTTCCCCATGTGCGAAAAAAAAAGTTGAGAGAAAGCCAACTGAGAGTGTTCAGTTTATGGAATCCGGTGCATGGATTCGGGTTGAGCCGGCTGCCTGATGGCTGGCAGCCTTTCTGAACACTTGAATTACAGAGGAAGTGGCAGTCTTGCATGAAATTCCAGATAAAAGCACGTTAGGGAATTTTAAGAGAAGAGATCATGTTTGTATGAAGTTTCATTGGGTGAACTATTGGTCACTGCACTAAAACCAGCTCATGTTTCTAGCACTCTCAATACCCAAGGCAGTTGGAATGATGTATCAGGATGTTGTATGTACTCTGCTCACAGAGAAAAGCACTAAGTGCTTGTTGTCATGACCAGGAGTAAAAATTGCAGCACCATTTTGATCTCTGACCCCATCTCCCCCTGATCTGTGGCTAATGCCTAGAAGGTTGATCATCTGCCATTTTGCTCTCACACATACACTCACACCTGCATGTTTAGTTTTGCATTGCTTTCCTTTCCATAGATAAGATCAGTAAAGAAGGAAACTAGTTGGAGTGTTGAAATGTTTGCTGACTTTGCATGCCTAGAGAAAAAAGGAAGAGGACTAAAGAAAAGAGGACAGCATTTGTATCTTAGCATGGAATTTAAGAATCTCTGAGTGGGCAGAGAGATTGGAAATGAGAACTAAAAAAATTCGAGGATGAGTGGACTGGAGAGGCAAGAGTTGGGGTGAAATGAATTGAAATCTGGGTGACTTTTGTGGCAGGAAACTCTTGAAGAGTGACTCTGTGTGTAACAGTGAAGCAGCTAAGATGTTGGAAAGAAGGGTGATTTATTACATGGGCCTAAAGAAGTAGTTAAAAGAGTAATATGTGAAACTCCTAGGTGAGGCTGAGGATTGACTCCATTAGCTAGTGAGGCTGGATCTATTAAACTTGAAATGATGTTATGAATGGATACAAGAGGATGTGGCTGAAGATAAGAYGTAGTGTGTCTCTGGAAATTTGTCCTCAGGATTTAATTAATAGAAAAAATTCCCTGGCTGGTTTGGAAGACATTCAATCTGGGATTATTTATTTATTGTAAGTAATTGGGTGTGGGCTTCAGGTTAGGAATTGATTACTGTTAAACTTTTTCTTTAAAACTCTGGGGTTAAATACACTCTTCCCAGGAGGCTGCTGGAAATTAGTGCAAATACCTGAGATGTTATACTGATTGACTTGCAGCAGTAGATGCCTGGAACTTGTGGTGCAGGGCAGAGCTGTTCCTTCTTGGTTTCCTTGCTATTTCTCATGTTGGCTCATGGCAGAGAATTTCAAAACGGCTCCAGTGCTGCTAATGCTGGGTTTGACTCTCYTAATTCTCTTTGAGTGAGTGAAGGCTTTGCTTGGGTTACAGAGAGTGACAGGAGAAGTTTGGGAGCCAGCTTCAGCTAGCCCTGTAGCCTTCCTTTTGTGTGTAGAAGGACACGATGGCTGAGGAGGCCAGGAGAAAGTGGCTGAGTCTGGTCAGACATGACAGGACACAGCTGAAGCCACAGAGATGTGGAAGAGAAGGAAAGGTGTTCTGCTGGTGATGGGAGCACTCTGGATCACAGGGGTGATGGGGTGGGGGCTGCCACAGGGAAAGCCATGGAGCTACTGTAATGTAGAATAGTTTAAAAAAACCAGGAATAAATAAGAATATTTTACATCAGATATTTAGTAACTTTATTCTGCATATAGCTGTCCATTTTCTGGACACAGACTGCAAGACTGAGAACAGGACTTTTCCTTTAGGGTTGATGGTGCTTGTGTCACTGCTACTCATGTGACACCACTTCTGCTGGTGCTAATCTGGGACTCTGCATTGTTGCTGCTTCCCAAGTTGTAGGTTGGAAAGCTTGCAGAGACACTGTGCATGGACATACAGGAATAATTATCCTATCTTTCCTCTTCATGGATATGCAAACAGTTGGAAATGAATGTGGCATGTCTGCTTGTTGCTGCTCTTCAGCTCATCAATGCAAAATTCTGGGAAGCAGAAACTTTATAGATTCTATATATACTTTAGAAGATTCTATATATACTTTATAGATTCTATATATACTTTAGAAAGGAATAGAAGTAGCCTGTTTCAGTGCCCAACTACCATCTGGGTGAAGAATCTTTTCCCAATACCCAAACTAAACCTTCCTTGACTCAGCTTCATGCTGTTCCTACTGGTCAGAGAGAAGTGATCAGTGTTTGTCCCACTATGTCCCCTTTTTAATTCTTTAAATTGGGAATTAAAAATATTTTCCCCAAGTTGAATCTCTCTTGCCTYTAATAGTAATTGGTAAATATTTTCTCTCTGTCTCAGCCCAAAAGCCTTCTCATCCCATTTTATCTCCTTTTATTAAGGACGTCTACATTTTAGTCCTAAATCTATGWGGCATCAAAGCTGGTAGTGGTAAARATGAGTTTTAYCAAGATTATATTAAATTCTGAATAGTCTGAGTGGCTTTTCACATTTTTTTTTCTGCAGTTAGTATATAAGGAGACTTGCTAATGAAAATGGAAGTAAAGGAAGATGTAGCTGTAACTCTTGATTGCCAGTTAAATTTTCTACATTACATTGATCTCTGTTTTCTCCACTGTTTCTTTTAAGATGAATTATTGGAACTTCTCTACATCAAGTAACAATAATGTTGAAAGTTAGCTCTGCTAGCTAGCTAGCTAGCTAGCTCTGCTTTACACTGACACTGTGGAAGGAGCTCATTAGGGACACTATAAATAAATATGAGGCTCATTTTTCTGTGCCACTAAGTAGGTCCCAATTCAATTCAGAGCAAATACATTATATAAGTCTAGTGAGGGGAGCTCTCCTTGGCGCATACACTGGCATTAACCTATTGTTAATGAAATTCAAAGCCTGTTTTCTCTCCTAAAGGGTGGACTGGGCTTTGTGGGAGCTGTCAGTGGAAATTAGGAGTTTAGTAATTGATGTAGTAACAAAASAAGAGGTTTGTTTGTATTTCTTTGTCCTTGTGTACTTTTGACAAATACTGCTAACTACTTAGCATTTGGTTCCCTTTAATAACCAGCAGTTAAAATGGTGGGTTTGGGTAATAGTAAAAATAAAAAATAATATATGAACTTATTTTTCCAACTAATGTTATTCTTTCATTGAGGCCCTACAGTAATAACGCGCTCTTACTCTTTAGAAATTCATCTCAGGAAAGCAACTAAGTGTATCTTCYTTCTTGTGGCTCAGAATCCTATCTTCTGTCACTTTAAAGCTATGTACACATTCATGTGGGTAAATAAATGGTCTTTTTGGTCTTAATTTCCTTTTTTAAACATCCCAGTCTATCAATTTTGAAATTTCCTTAGTTGTCTTCATTTAAGGCATTTATTTCTGCTGCCGATGACAGGTGACACTTAACCCTGGGTCCCTGATAAGAACATGTCAGTGGATACTGATGTATCAAGCACATGGCTTGTGACAGCATCCAGCATTATCTAACCATGGGTTCTAATTACACGAGTGTGACATTTGTAGTGGCATGAACTGGAAGAGTTCAGCATGACAAAGTAAAGGAAGTACTCAAAGAAGAACAATCTTCCCCTTGCATCATGCATGTTAGTTCTTGAGGCAGCTATGGAGCCTTGCAGGGTAATATTTACACAGCAGTTAAATCGTGAAGTTTCCTGCTAATCCATTTTGGCAGTGCTGTTACAGGGATCATGAGCATGWGCAAGGCTTTCCCTGAACCTGCTGTTTCAGTGCAGAGTTCAGTATTTGAAGCGCTGATGGAGCAGGGGGAGCAGCAAGTTCCTCTAGAGCCACTTTCTGCAAGTAATGTGAAAATGGGCATCTGTAGGTAATGTGGATGATGACCATCAGCCTTGGCCACCTGCTGACAAAAGAAAGAAAGTAAAGCTTCAGTCTTCTGAGTGTAGGAACCTTTGTCACTTTGCAGTTCTGCCTGTGGGTTTTCTTGAGATCCCTGTATCTTGTATGCTGGGTTAACATCCCAGGCTGCACATGTAGCCTCTGTATTTCTTCAGTCATCAGTTGTAGTGAGCTGAGGGTGCTGTTGAAACTGGCAAAGATCTGACAGATGTATTCTATGGAGGGACTTGACAGCTGTCTGCAAGCAAAGCTGAGTTAATAGAAGAAATAACAGTTGATGATTTTCYAGTGTATCCATAGCAAGGAAGAAGACAAGGCCATCAGCATGGAAACAGATTAGAAAAGATACATGAAAATTTTTGTAAACTAGACTACGTGCCTAAGTAGACGTGTATATGTGCCTTATTAAAATTCTGTAAAACTTGTGCCAATTATATTGACACTAATAGCTTTGCACCAATGAATATAATAAGTTATTGTGATGTAGTTAATGACTTAAGATCACGCTTCGTTAAGAGTATATAAGCTGGAGAACACACAGAGTATAAAAACTTCTTTCTTCTAGGACCTTGATCACGTGTGTGTATGTCACATCTGACCTAACGCTGATAGTATTCTATGAAGGATTTGATCAAGGGAAGAAGTACCTGATTAATAAATTTTATTTTTGAATAGGAGGCAGGATTGATATTCAAGCTCTTTAGCATAAAGTGTGRTGTTCAGTAGGCAGTGTTTCTTTCTGTAGTCATTTCCATGGCATTGTTATTGTATCTGCCCTTGTTTTGTGCATTAAGCTGTTAATACAGTTCAACTTTAAAATTGTAACAGCCCCTTCACGTCTCTTAATTAAAGTAAGAAATTATTTCCAATTATTTCCAATTATGCTTTGATTGCTTTCTGGTTGTTCCCATGTGTATGGATGTATGGACCAGGGCACATTCATTTAAAGACCACTGATCTCAAATTTGAGAAGGCTGTACTGTCATTTGTTAGCATCTTTTAAACTTTAYGACTTTAGCTCAAGCTGCTTTCTTKATTTTTGCCATRYTTATCTTTTAAACCTTCAATCAGGAGAGTGCCAGGAGGCACTGCCTCTCAGATGCCATGACCTCAGTGGAGATCCATGATTGAGACAAATCTTTTTCACTTGAGGCGGGGCTGTCAAGATTCTTAGAGAACTTTTCCAAGCACCAGTTTTGGACTCAAAATTCACRCCATCTTAACTTAGTTTTCTGTTTTTGGAATTATGTTACTTCTCTGCAGGATGTTTTTGGACCATCTCCAGTTACTTCAGACTTGTTCCTATTTCTGTTTTTCTTTTCCATTGGTAGATATGAGTAGACAGTAGTTTTCAGAGCACTTAAATCCTCAGATCTCACACAGATGGAAATTGATAAGGATTGCTTGAGGAAAGGCAAAGGAAAATTAATACCTTCTGAGTTTCATGTTAGGGCTGGTAGATTGCCAATTTGAAAAATGTAAAGTGAGGGCTATAGGCTGTGCTAGAGTAGAAAAAGGGYCTGGGATAAAGGGACTGAGTGGGATAAAAAGTCAAAGTTGTGGTTTGCCAATAAATTCATCAGCAAGTTCGCTGGTGTGATGGTTGTGGGTGTAGAAGTGTATTGTGGTATTAAASCAGACAGAATTTTGATCTCAGCAARTTAGAAATTGGTAARGTAGACCTAAATATGAATAACTTTTTCAACAGACTTTTAGTACTAGGCAGACTGCAGCAGGCAGGAATTARGATGTTTGTTAAAATGGTTGAGACGAACATAAAGGCATGCATGCTATTAAGTTTAGTTGTATGGAGAATATGCTGTGTATATGGAGTTTTGCCTAGACATGGAGGAGAAGGTACTTAACCTATGATTAACTGATCTTTAACTTTGTCAAAACTATAACTTGCCTAGTTATATTTGACTTTCAGCTCATTTMCTGAACTGGCAGCTGCATGTTTTTACTGTTGAACAGACACACCAGTTTCCAGATAGATGCACTGTCATACCATGACATAAATATTTTACACAGCAGAAGAGGGAGAAGAGAGAGAAGATGAATATTGTGTTGTTACTAATGTGTTACAGTGACGCAGAGTACATACTTCTGCTAACATTTGTCTTTTTCTCTACTTTTAATGCTAGGTGTACCCTGAATTGCAAATCACCAATGTTGTGGAAGCCAACCAGCCAGTTACAATACAGAACTGGTGCAAGAGGGGATGGAAGCAGTGCAATGGTCACCCGCATATTGTGGTTCCCTACAGGTGTCTGGGTGAGTGACTCAGTTTTAGTCTGTTTTTTCCTGCTCTATTTTTTTTCAATCTCTTCATAAGAAAGACAGATAATCTGTGTAAATGTCTTCTATACCTCAGTGTTATTGTCTTTTCTGAAAAGAGTTTTGTCCAGTTGTTCAGTCCTTTGGAASTGCATTATCTAGAAAGAAAGTACTCCTGCTCTTCCCTAATTAAACCCTTCTTTTTTCACAATAATTTTTGAATATCTAGTACTTGGACTCTTACCATGAAAGACTATGGGAATCTGTATTTGTTGAAACAAAACAAAAGATACTTTATACAGTCCCCCATTTTATCCTTCAATGTTATTTTTGTAGCAGTTGCTTGCWGTTCTCTCCTGTGTCCTTGGTGCTTTAAATCAATTAAAAGGGATGTTTAGGCCCTCGTTTTTTTGCTAACCTTTACTTTTGTCTGCATTAGAAAATAGAATTGTTAATTTGCCATTTTCATTAACATTCTAGGCACGACATTTTCTTTATTCCATATTTAAGTATGTTGTTTTACCATTGCCATTTGAACTGTGATAAATGCTGGAGTTCAGAGTTGGAACTTGCTTTTCTAGTAAGCCAGGACAGCTAAAAGGCATAGAAGCRAACTCAGACCAGTTATTCCATGAKACAAATAATGAAACATTTTTTTTTWAATATGCAYTGTTTCTAGAAATTTTGTTCATTTGTYTAGAGTAGGTAAAACACAGGGCATGATCTGCCCTTAGCAAAGCTGGGACTGAAGAGGAACTAACAGAAATGCTACCTGTGTGGTCAAAAGAGCCAAAACAACAGGTGTATAAAATCTGTGCTAAGTATCAGGGAAATTTTTTTGCTTGGCCAAGTTTCTAGATCTGATGTTTGTTTGTATAGATATAAAATCAGTGTTTCTAAACCTGCAGTATATCATTGTTAATGCTACTGAGARGCTGCAGGATTAGTTTATTCTGAGTAACAGTCCTCCAGGAGAACCCAAATTCAAGACTTCTGGTGAGGAGAAGAACCTGCCTCTAGGAATTARAGATTCTGACTCTGGGAAGGAACCTGCTGGCTTTTGTCTTTTTCCAGGCTTGAGTTGGTTGGTTGGTTCCACCACAAGCTTTACTACTAAAAGGGCTATGCTCTTTTGCCCATTTGTTGCTGTGTTTTCTTTAGTTTTTTATAGTCAGGARAGAAACATCAGTTTGTAGTCTTAATGTATGTCTAAAGCCAGATGAGCAACTRGTCAGAGATGAGGCAGAGCTGCAGTGTCACATAGAATGTATCACTGTATATTGGGTCAGACTCCATGAGAGTGCACTTGCACTAATTAGAGATACAGTGGAAGAACATCAGACTAGTGGAACTATAAAAGCTAAATTTTATTATTTATTTTATTGTCACCACAAGCAAAGCTTTAAATTAAGGAAAGGGAACTCTTAGGCTCAGGACTCTCTATCCTTATATAGATTTGGTCAGTGCCCTGGAAGTCTTGCAACCTAATTTAAGCAAAAAGACTATGTCATCTTAAAAGCAAATGAATATAAATTGGCTATTAATACATTTAGTCTGCAATTATAAGGAAGTATCTGCAAGCATAAGGAGCTCCAACAGTTCTCTGGTTAAAGAGTAAGAAGMTTAATCACATGGAAGGAAGTTCACAAATTTGTGGACAGGACTATATGCAATTCCTTGCAGGAGTGAGGAACTAGACTTGGACCTTTAAGGTGCCTTCCCTGAGTTGCAGTTTTGAAAGAAAAATCATTGCAAGGTGTATGGTTGCTATCTTAGGTAGCAAGGTTTGGATGCAGAAATTTTAAAGATGTTTAAGCACTTCATTGCCCTTAGCCCTCTATTTTTATTTTAAAATCCCRATATATGCTGMTTTTTTTCTGATTTCCTTGTAATTGAAGCTTATGTAGTTGTGTCTGACACCCTGTGTTTATCATTTTCACATGCTGACATTCATCTTTTGACCCTGACTAGAATAAACCTTAGATACTGATGTTCCCAAGGGTCTACTGGGGGATAGATGGCTACATAATTACTTTCTCTGGAGGAAAAATGGTGGCAGTAGCCATAATCTGCAATTTCTCCATCAACCAGCCCTCTGTTTGTTGTGTACCATGTCTGTCGTGGAATACTTTKTCTTAAATCATGTTTTTCTACAGAACTAAGGAGTCCAGAGAGCTTTTAAATTTTTTTTCTTTTCTCCTAGTACTTCTTCAATATTAAGGGACAATTTTCTAAAYAGTTGCATCTTGCCTGTCAGCTCTGTGTGTGCCTCAGCTATTCTTAGTGTGGTAGCTGTTAGTGGACATTGTCAGAAGTRGGGCATTGCCTGTGCCCATTCCTCTGTAATTTTAGTGCAAATAGACCCTTGCCCTAGACCACTGTTAAATCTATCTGGTAGGAATTAAGATACCAACAGAAAGTTTGTCAGTGGGCAGCTGATTGCAGGGTTGAGTTTAATTTTGCATTGCTCTGAGGATACTTACTAGCCCAYTAATTTCTTCCATCTTGACAGTATTTTTCACAGTTGAGGAGCAGCAAGTGACAGAAATCTGGCTGCTTTCAGGCCAGAGCATCTTTGATGTACAGTCTGCTTGCATCATAATCTTCAGCCAAGGCTTTCAAATGTGTAGAGCCCATTTCACTACAGCCCTTGCCTGCTCCAGCAGTTTTTTCTCTTTGAGACTTCTGCAGGGCAGTAGTAACAGCAGTTCTTTGTATTAGCTGTGTATTTCACACATCAGATTTACTAGATTACACAGCTTCATATTTTCTTAAGAGAATGGAACTAAAGCWTAAAAACAGTGGTTTAAACAAGACAAAACAAAAGCCCCTTATTTGAGTCAGCCATGTGTCCTTGCATTGACCACAGAAATATTCCCTAAAAATGTTCTAATTGGATCTAATCTTAAAGAGTTAAATTACATTGTTTGAGTGAGGACTGTGGTGCTTGACATAGAGCCACAAATYTGTTTGGGTACACAGCAAAGTTGAGGAGCTGTGAGATGTGCTGGTGGAAGAGTGAAGATCTGCAGAACTCCCTTCTCCCTGTATCAGGTGTGTGTGCCACCCTAATGCCTGCACCACTTGCTGTGTGGCACASCTTGCAGGGTTGCTGCAGACAGTGTCAAGAAACCAATGATTTCTTCTTTGCTTTACAGAAACTGTTTTTGGGAAAATACCGTGGCCACCAGCCTGGCCATGTAAGTGTTGGTGGGAGCTCTGCTGGTGGTCACGGCAGGAGGGCAGGATTTCTGCCACTGTTGGGGCAGCGTGGGCAAAAAACATTTCTAGTTTGCTCTTTTTCCTCTCTTAACTGCTTGCCGAGGAAAAGCAGATGGTGAATTTGTGCAGTGTGGCTGTGAAATGAAGTCGTTCACTCCATGTTCCTTGCTGGTTGTGGGAGCAGGCATCCTTATCCCAGAGATTTGATTCTTTTAATACTTGGATAAATGTGTGGCTATGCATTTCTGAATAGATGACATTTCATTTTGTGTTGGTGGAATACATCCTGGACCCTGGATYGAGATGAGAAGCTCAGTTATGTGGGTGTTTGTGGATCATTATGTGGGCATGGCATACAAGATATAGCAAGGTGTGGCAAAGGGGGAATTACAGATAACTTGTGCTGTGGGAAGTGCATGGTTGGGAGTGGCTCTGCCTCATTATCCTGTTAATGCATGCTGCTAAACACTGCATTCACAGTGTTGGAAAGATCCAGATGTGTTGGAATCTCATTATTTATACAGCCTCTGTCAATCACAGTGTGATTACTTGCAGRAATTTGTTCATAAAACAAGTAGATTCAGTGTCCTGGTTTGGGACAAAATTGCCTGAGAGAAAGGAGAAAAAAAAAAAAAGGCAAACTCCTAACCTTCAACCTGATGAACCTGATGTCAGAAGAAAAGGTACACTCAAGTTTTGATATGCATGCCTAGCCAATTATATCAAGGAAAACACCAAGATTATGCATGGAATGGATAATTTAAATAYAGAGATATGTAATTGGTAGTTCTTCTAGTTGTAGTTCTTCTAAAATTACTTGGTGTTTTAATGGTGGAATTTTTTCACACAAGAATGTTAAGTGCCTGTATATTTTATACATGGCAAAACTGGCTGGTTTTAGCTCCTCTGAACTCACATTGCACCTGTTTGTATTGCATTGGCAATACAAATTCTCCTCTGGGTAGTTGGGAACACTTTCCACTGGCTTTTCCATGCAGTGCCTAATTAACAGAAAGACATTWAATAATTGTCCCAGAGTTTTTCTGTCCCTGTTAGTTTAGCTTTTCACTTCCAGCTTGCCTCAGTCTTCAGTCAGCCATGTGAGTGATGCGGACAAGCCTCACACCACACTGTTCCTAAAATAAAAAAAAATTCCCTTAGTTTCAGCCTACACAACTACAACATGTCTAGTTTTTCTGGCAARGCTGGCTGACAGGAAGCAGAGGAGTCACTGATCATTCAGATAAACTGTTATAGATGAGTAATGTAATGGTTGGCTCTCACAATTAAGAGGTAGATATTATGTATATGTTAAGATGTCTAGTGARGTTATTGTAATATGTCCCCCATAGTCCCCTTTCCCCTCCCCCTTGTAATAGCCTCAGTAGTCAGGGCTTTTAGAGAAAATCTCCACCTATAGACGGCAGAGAAGGAGTTGACTGATCAAACTTTGGCAAGTTTAAAAGGCAGAGCATCCATTTTATAGGGGAACAGGAGGCTTATATTCATGGGGGGCAGGGCTCCCAGAGCTACAATTTTTCCTTATTCAGTCTTTTGTAATATTTTTTTTTTGTTAAGATTTAATAAATCTTTAAAATTTTTTAAGTGAGCCTTCATTTCTCACATAAACAATAATGAATTTATTGGTTTATTATAATTCTAAGAAGGTCTATTGCCTCATTGTTTCTAACTGTGTCATTTCAAATATCTTCTTCTCAAAGCAGYACTGTATAAACCATTTGAAGTGGCCTTTGGCATGTTTCAGGGGACAAAATCCCATCAGCTTGACAACGAGGTAGGGAGCTGGCAGAGAAATCCTGAATAAGATCATCCACCAGCAGCACAAAAACTTCCTCAGGCAGTCACAACTCTGTTTCTGAATGCTTCCACCTCTTCACTCGAGCCAAACATCAGATCAGCTGTTGGGTTAGCCAGATTTGTAGCTGAAGGCATAGAAACACTGAAGTGCAGAGATAAAACAAAATTAACATTCTGCTGAATATCAGAATGTACTTTTATATATGACTAATGTAAAACATCTAATTTTTGTGTAGTAAGACCAGAAGAAGAAAGAATTCTGAACTTGTGTATTTCTGTGCATTCTTGGGATGTACATATGTTTTACTTGTTTGCTGGTTGCAGTAAGGTTTTAATAAGAACAGGTCACAACACAAAAACTTCTTGAGATCTTGAACATCACAGGTCTGCAGATCTACTCCTAAAGTCGTAAAATAATTTCTTATAGATAAGTCTATAAGGATTGAAAACTATATGCTGATTTGTCTCTTTACAATGGACCAAGGAAACCAAAACAAGTAGTGTATACACTTCAGCAACAGCTCACAGGAAGTGATCACAAGTATGTGAGTCTTCTTCATAGGCAGCATTACACATTGTAGTAAACCATTCTATGTTTAGGAGCTTAAGAAGGAAAAACAGTTTTCCTTCTTGAATGATGACTAAAGCTAGTTGGATTTAGTTTTCTGTCACTTTTACCTCTGCCCAGGATGAGGTCTCAAGGATTAAAAGCAGGTGTTCCTGCTTTTTCTGCAGTGCTTTATATAAAAAGAGTTACCCTGAAAAAGTAGTGCTAAAAGACTATTAGTAAGGTTAAAAATAGCTCAAAAATGGGAAAAAGGGTGAGCTAAGGTGCCTCTCTGATCATTGTTGGACCCGTCCTGTGCAGAGGGMTCCAGGGAGGCTGTGATTGTGGGGCTGCTCTGTCTGCCTGCCCTGTTCCACTGTGGGTGCTTGAATGAGCTATTCTGTGTTTCTTTCCTGGTCCAGCCTCTCCCACACCCAAGTTACTGTTCACCACTCAGATCCTGCCCAAAGACAGAACTAATTTTCCTCTCAGAAGTTTCTCTAATCTTACCCAAACACTTCAGAGATCATAGGTTTCATTTCATAAATGTCATAAGGGAGAGGGGTCCTTAATTTGTATTTGGAAGCTGGAGAAGAGCTGGAGAGAAGCTTCAAAACCATAAATATCTGTTGAGAGTTGAGCTCCAAACTGTAAAATGTTTGAAACAGTCTCAATGTGTATGTGAGTGTATGTACCCAAGGAGTCTTTATGAAGCATGTACCTTTGGTTTTGATAGGTGGGTGCATTCACACACACACGGTCTGTGAGTCATGCATGGACCTGCTGTGTAAGCTCCATGTCCTTGTTCATTGTACACATCCAGTTTTTGAAATAGAGCAGGAAGTTTTTATCTYAGTATGTTTGTAGTGCCACACAGCTAATGGATTTTTTTTTTTTTGTGCTTTCCTTCAACCTAAAGAACTTAATTTTGTAGTGGGAGCATCCTGCTAATTAGTGTGTTGTTTGTTTTAGCATCTTAGGAAGGAAGAATGSGGAGAGGAACAGAAAGGAAGCATCCATTTTACCATTTGGTCATGAAATTGGTCTGCATATATAGCATCTTTCAAAAAATTCTCACCTAACTGAAAGTAGCTGTAAATTGTCATGCTAAATACATTCTGGTTTTGGAGTATAACTGAATGCTGCCAGCAGATTTGATGCAGTTCACTGCAGAGGGANTTTTTTTTTTTTTAAGAGTAGATAAACAAATGGATAGTGTGCCTCCTTTGATTTTTCAGAAGATATTTAACAAGGTCCACTACCAAAAGCTATTAAAGAATTTAATCTACCATGGAATAGAAGAGAAAACACTTATATGGCTAAATAAAGATAAGAAAAGGCAGGAATTAAAGGTCCACCCACAAACTAGAGAAYGGTCACCAACAGAATCTCAAGAGATCAGTTCCTGTGCCAGTGATGTTCAAAGTATGTGTGATATGTAAAAAAGGGTAAGTTGTGCAGTGACCCATCTGATGAGGATACTAAGTTATTCAAGGTAGAGTTAATAAAGGCAAATTACAAGGAATTTCAGAAGTGTCTTTGATACGGAGTGACTGGATGTAAAATGGAAGCAAAAATTAATGTAGTAAAGGCAGRGTTCATTGGAGAAGCCCAAAATGCAATAATCTTATGTTAGTATGTATGGTGAGACTGTGAGTAACTTCAGACCTCTCAGGATTGAGACCTTGGGGATTAACAGTTCTGTGAAAATGTATGTTCATTAGTACCAAAACCCAACAGTCTTTAGGGATTATTAGGAAAGGAATGGGGAACAAGGCATGGAACATAACTGCACCACTGTGTCAGCTGTGGACTTGCTTGTATTTGTGAATGCTGTGTGCAGTTCTGGTTGTTTTCAGAAGTGCAGAGTGGAAGAGTTAAGAGTGATGGGGAGTGCTTGAAGTACAACATGGCTCCCATAAAAGAAATTACACAGTAGATTAAATCTTTCCTGTATAGAAAAGAAGATGACTAGAAGATCTGATAGTACTTTGCAAAGTCATAAGTAGCTTGGAGAGGATGGATGAGGAATGGTCATTCACCCTGTATTTCATGAGAAGACCTCAGATTATCAAGTAAAATTTGCAGGCTTCAGTTTTCAAGCAAACAAGTAATTGAAAGGTTATAAATTTTGTTGCACAAATGTGTATGTAAGTTCCTCATCCATCTGCCACAGTGTCCTTTGGATGCTGAGAGCCTATAAAGTTTCAAAACCCAACAGTTCATTGCAAGATGAGTCATAAGGTGTTAGGGACCCTGGTCTTGAGTCTGTAGAAGTTGTGGTGAAACAGGGTCTTGGGYAAGTACTGCTGCATGCTCTTCTGCAAACACCTTATGCCCTTTTGTGATGCAGTGCTGACCTGCTTTTGACCACTTGAGCTAAAATGTTTTGTGGACTGAGATAGACATTGTCATGCTTATGTGGCTTCCTCTGRCATATCAAAGTGCTTGCATCAGACTAGTTACTCCTTTCCCTGCTTCTCTCCTGCCTTTCTTTATCTCTGAGGGTGCTGCCCCTGTCTGGCTCTTCCTACAGAGCCATTTGCTCCAGATTTTCCAGCCTTGGTCTATTCTTTGGCTTACCAGATGCCAGTGTCTTGACCATGACCATTCCACTCAAGTCTCCCAGGCAACGATGTTTCTTCACATCTCCTTTCCTTCTGAGTAATCCTCATCTTACCTTGACACCTGCCTTTTCCTCTCAGCACATTCTCTTCCTGTCAGCATCTGCTATCCAAGCCAGTTTTGTTTGCGTCCACTTCCCAGCTCTTCATCAGCTCTGCCATGCATCTATTGTTATCTTATTTCACACCTCACTTGATGCTACCTGAGCAAGCAGATAAGGGCTCTGTGATCCTTCCTGGAAGTGATGAGATCAGTCTGTTCCAGCATGATTTCTTCTATGGTGAGTGGAGCTCTGCTCATAAGAGCAGTTCTTGTGCTGGGACCTTATTAACTCCTGTCACTCTCTGGGGGTTATGTACAAATCACAAACAGGACTGCTGTGGAACGTGCTTTGAGCTGTTTTATTTTCCAGCATCAGTCTCATTACATGGTTATGACAATGGGAAGATGCCATCAGCTCACATCCCAGGCAGCAGACCAATGCTTGCTTAGACAAGCGTTAACACACAAACCATTCTTCTATTTGTCCTCACTTTTCTACTTTTAAAATAATTTTTCTACTGACCTATCTCATGGCTACTACTTAGCTCTAATCACAATTCTACTGTCTCTGAAGCCTGCCTTTTGCAGCTTTCCCAAAACCCTCCAGTTTTATGAATTCACACAACACCCTACCTCACCAAACAGGGGACCCTTCACCATCTGCTGGGGTGCCTCAGAGGAAACCCCAGGACCCCAAGCCCCTTCTCCCCCCAGCCCCCCTTCCTCAAGGGAGCCTCGCTCTGCTGTGTTTGGGAGTGGGGCTGCCACTGCCCAGCCCTCTGCTGTTCCTTCAGCCCTGATGGGGTTTTTCTGCTACACTMTAGCCCCCGCACCCCCTGCCTGCCGGGACGCCCCTGCGGTTACAGCTACAGCTGCGGACTTTCTGATACATCTCAGATTTTGTTCATTCCTGCCGTCCCAGCTTGCTAGATCTGAGGGTCCTGCTGGGGCACTGAGATCAATTGGCTGCCCCTGATTTATTAAAAATATGGATATTGATCTAGTACCAATATCCAACTGTGACAGACAAAGACTCTCTTAACAGTTTATAGTTAGAAAGTGTATGTTTATTGCAACGTGGGGCAGCATGRGAGATAGCTCCCAAATACACACRGRYATTTACAGGTGATTACAGAGTCCTTTTATCTGTACAAGTATTGAATACCCAAAATACAAATGCATATTCATAACTTCYGTACATCCCATTRCCRGCTTCGTATGGCAATTAGTTCAAAAGCTATTAAGCATGCGTAGTTTGTTCCTTGAAATGGGTCGTGGTCCCTCTCATGGGGAGGGGTCCCAAAATGAGGAAGTAAATGAAGTCTTCCTCGTTCTGACTTTCCTACCTTTTCAATGCAAATATGACAAATGAACCCCTGGTAGAGTTCCCATTCCCGTCTTCAATTGGTTTCAGYYCAGAGGAGGCCTACAATTGTATTATGTTCCTAAAAGCTATTTATCAGTTTCTATATTCTTCATTATAAACCCAGCTAACCAAACATTGTGTTTACAAGCAATCAATTATTAGTTAACTACTAACTCTTAACTTCATCAAGGCCTACCCATTTATTCTGATTAATAAAGCTTATCTCTAGCTAAAACCTCAGCTTCTCTAAAATCAGTAAATTCCTTAAAGTTTACATCTCACCCCAGGGGTTTGCAAAGCGAGTCTTTTTCCCATCCCGTCTTGTCCCYGCCAAGCCGCCATGAACTGCGTGGGCTCCAGGCTGGCACCGCAGCGCCCCCTGCAGCCGCAGGGSATCACTGCACCTGCAGTGCCCACCCGGGAGCCTGCCAGCGCCCCTGCCGGCTGGGACCGGAACTGCACCCCAGGGGAAATGCTTAAGGAGCTGAAGAGACTGTTTATTGTTTATTAATATGTCCTTACATGCTCATCTTTAGTAGGGTTAAGTGGGGTTTTGGGGAAGGTTTGTGTCAGAGAGCTCARCTGTAACCTCAYCCTTCAGTAAGTGTAGGAAAGAGCTTGGTTAATTTTCAGTCAAGGATTMRTCATTTAGGGCACATTGRCCTTCAGGCAAAGATAAAGSTYGTACTTGGGATGTGGCAGTGCAGTGCCTCAATGTTTATCTGCTCTCGAAGGATAAATTGTCCATACTGGCAAGGGGAAGAATGGCAGCATTACAGGGCTGTGTGCCAAGTACTGGAAGTCACTTAGTTCTAGTGCGTTCATTCATCAGACTTTATCACTGACATAGTCAGGATGAAGAAGTGGAATGGCCTCACTTTGGCCAGATGCAGACTCAGCYGTGTAACCATGAAATGACAAGCTGGGATTCAAGGGCTGCAGGGCTGTGATGGGACAACATCAGCCACCTTCCTGCTGGATAGATTGTGGTGCCTGGGGAAAGAATTCTTCATGCTTGTGTAAACATCCAAAATCTTTGCAAGTTGAACTGGCATTTGAAGGTCAAACATCTTTCAACACTTCCAGTCTCCCTTGCTCACAAGCACAGGCATCTTTCTTGTGCAATCAGAAATTCCCTTTAGGTTCCTCTGTCTTTTACATGAAAGCTGACACTTGTGATTGAAACTAAGAATGGCTGTGTAGCAAGAAGGGATTTTGTGTTGAAATGTGGGCACTTAGTTTATTCCAAAAACCTTCTGCAATGGAAAATGTAAGTTGAGAATGGTTATGCACAATCTTTATTTTTAATATTCTTGTCATGGGATGAGTAGCAACAGTAACRTATGAACTTTCTCAGGTAGGTGTATGTGGCATTCACATTCTCTGAGAAAATCCCTTCACCCAGGATTTTTCTCCTGGGAAGCTGAGAAGCCTCAYAGAAAAGGAAAACAATTCTTATCTCATTTGCTTCTCCTGTGTTTTGCTCCTTTGGAATGTGTTCGGAGATTATTTACTCACAGGTGATTGTTTGATTGGATTCTGGTGTGAGTTGTTTTGACTCTTTGGCCAATCAGGGCCAAGCTGTGTTGGGGCTCTGGAAAGAGTCACAAGTTTTCATTGTTATCTTTTTAGCATTTAATAAGTATCCTTTCTGTATTCTTTAGTATAGTGTAGTATTCTTTAATATAATATAGTATTATAAAATAATAAATTAGCCTTCTGAGAACATGGAGTCAGATTCATCATTCCTGCCTTTATCGGGTCATTCCCAGCAAATACAGTAGGTGTATGTGATGTTTTGGGTTTTTTTTAACAGAATTCCATCCATTCCAAATTCCATCAATTCATACATTAAATAACATTTTTTTTTTGCTATACCTTCTTCAGGGTTGGGGGTTTTTTGTTTGTTTGGTTTTTTTTATTTGGGGTTTTTCAAGTTTACTTCTCTTGAAGGTCTTTAAAGTTGGCCATGTGGTTTGCCAACAGCACTGAGAGCTGAGTAGACTACAGCTATCATCTCTCTGTCCAGGTCTTCTGCCAAAACAAGTGGAACAGCAGTGTGTGTTTTTTAAGGAACCATTTTGACTGTGTGTGAGATTTTTGTGCTTGGAAACCTGTGTGAAGGTRGAGCAGGGGATGAGTGGTTGGGATGGAAGTGGATGTTCTAAGGAGCCACCACCTTAGGCCCAGGCAGCCAGGGAACTGCTGATGGGTAGGTGTTCTGTCCTCTCCAGAGTGAGCTATTATTTCCCTCCTACCACCATRATCTGCCTGCCAGTCTTTGCCTGTTAGCACAGTGGTGTCTCAAGGTTCTGTGGGTTACTCATCCCTACTGCRACAGGAAGCTGTAGAAAGAACAGTGGTGGTACCCAGGCGTGGGAATGCATTCACTTACTAAAGCAAGCATTTGATGGGAGTGTTTGGGTGGTTTTGTTAAATCCTATGCTTGCATTTATTTATTTGTTCTCCATGAGAAGACTTGCACTGGRTTATTTGAACGGGACTGTACTCTGCTCTTCTCTACTTCTGCCTTGATTGGGCTAAAAGTGAGGTAAAATGCCTGTGTAGGGGAATCACAAAATGATGGAAYGGAAAAATCTGGTTCTGCAGAGCAGTTGTCCATAGCCAGCTTGGCTTTTAACTTCCTAGATTTGATCTGTTCATACAGCCCTGGAATCCCAGCTTGTCGTTTTGTAGGAATACTGCTGGGAATGGACAGTGTGAGGTGTCATACATACCTTAATGATACCCAGAACCTCCTTGTTAACAAAATAAACCCAATAGCTTTAATACTCTTGTTAGCTTGCAGGATTGCTGTTTTACTGTTTGCAGTATAATCTTTCCTAACGAGCGATTGAATCTGTATTAATGCATGTATAAGCAGTTCTGCATTTTTTTTTGATTTAAGCTTTATTCTGAAATTTTTGAAGTTTTTTACTGACCTTCAAGTTGAGAAGTAATWCTGGGATGTTTCAGTATGTTCAGAATCACATGGAAACTTTCTTAATTATCACTTAGGGAACTTAAAGGGGAATTTGTTCCAGTTAAATATGTGAAACTTAAGCTAATACAAAGTCCTTCAGTTTTAGTAGAATGTATGAGTGTGCTTCAAAAAAGAAAAACAACTTTAGTAGTAATCTTTCTTCTTAACCTCCTGACTTTCTGTTGTTGTTTTCTAGTGAATTTGAATGTACCTAAAAATCACAGAACTGATAGGTAAGAGTTGTATTTTAAGAGTTTTTAGTTCTGTAGSCAAGCTGATGTACTTAACCCAGCCATTAAAAATGCTTCCTAAATGTTTAGTTTAAAATACTGAAGAACGGCAAAAAACCATATTAGGAATAATGAATGAAGGTCATGATTATTGTAAATTATTTACTTTATGCATTATGGTATTTGATCTTCAACTCCCAGTGGCTTTGTTAGTGAGTTCTTGATGTATAAAATATTTAATTTACCCTGTTTTTCTATTAGGTCATTGCAACTAGGTCAACAGAAAAATGAATCTTAACTACTTGATATCAAAATTTAATTTTGGTAACATAAAATAATAMTGGCTGTGTAGTAATATTAGCTTTTACTTCTTTTTCTAGAAGGTACCCAGGTGKATACATAAACAGTGTCTTCTTAGGAAGTTTGAGCCTCCAGGCTTTGAAGGAGGCTGGTTTTCATTTAGTTTTAGCTGCTCCTAATTGAGTTGGTCTTACATGTGATATGTTTTTATTCCTTTTTATTATAGTTTAACCTAGGGCATAATTTCTGAATYTGTTATCTTGTCAAATCATTATCTTTGGTATGTGAATGCTCTTAATCCATTAGAAGATTACTAACTATTTATGATGAGCTCCTGTAACCACAGTTGTCTGGATCCACCGAACAGAGATTTTGTGTGTTTATGTGTTGCCCTATAATCATAAATATCCTGAGTTGGAAAGGGCCCATCAGGATCACTGAGTCCAATTCCTGACCCTGCACAAAACAGCCCAGACAATCTCATCATGTGCCCAACAAAGCACTTGAGCTCTGTCACCTTGGTGCTGTGACAGCTCACCTGGGGAGCCCATTTGAGTGCCCAACCCTCCTCTGGGTAAAAAACCATTTCCCWGTATCTAACCTAAACCTCCCCTGARACASCTTCCTATGGCTGAAAAGGAAGCTTTTGAAATTTGTTTCACAGTTAATTGAAAATGCAAGCTCCCTGCCTYATCAATGATCCATGAAATATTTGACTACTCAGTGTGGGTTTTTTCTAGTTCTCTTGGATTTTATCTCTGAAATCTGGGGTTGATTTTGAATATAGAAAACATAGCATGTGCAAATCACGATGAATGTTGTACTGTTAGTGTACAAAACTGAAGTAACAAATCTTTCATGTTTCTTTTCCTTCTAAYTCTTCATGTTTCAGATTTTGGCAAAAAAAAAAAGATAAATTTCATTCTAGTTACAGTGTGAACTTCCCCTCCACATGTCCTTGTGCTCCATTCTGTAAATAAGAAACATTTTATATGTTACTTTGTTTCAGTTAGTCTGGGAAACAAGGATTTTAGAATGAATATCTAATTGAACCTTAATCTAATGTTTTTCTGTAGCCTATCCAGAACCTTTTTACTGCTTCATTTGTTCTCCTTTATTAAGTAACAATGATACCCCAAGTTAATATGAAATGTCATAAAGGAGTAATACTGAATTKCCATGCACCTTTCTTTTTTGTGAAATTCTCTGAAATGATAGGCAGCTATAGTATTTTATATCAATTTTTCASAAATGTAACTGCCCTCAAAATGTCTCTTGTGTCAAGCTATTTCAAGATTAACTTTTATGTTCTAATAAGAATGGAAGGCATAATTGCAAGTTAGGCTTTTATGTAATTTTATTATGTATGTGCAATTGTTTGTGTACAGTTATTGTTACCTGGTCTGTTAAAACAGAACCAGTGTAAAGCAGGTTTTTGCATGTTACGAGCTACAGCTCTGAAGTGAGATGTTCACTACCATAGCCTGCACTGTACTGTGTCCATGTTGAAGAACTGGGAGGATGCCTTTCAGGTCATCCCAATTGCTTCGAGGTGCCACCTCTTCCTATTTGTCCCTCTCCCTTCTTCCAGCAATATGGCTTGTAAGGAAGGTGTCTATGATACTACTCGTTGGCCAAAAATCCTTTTGTTGTCAACTGCATGTAACAAGAGAAAATCTGAAGTGTCTTAATTGTGTTTTGGCCTGTGTACCAAGGCCTAGGAGATGTGTATCACTAGGAGATGTGGAATGCCCAAAAATTCCTATTAAAATTTGGGTCTCAGTAGATGGTGCCTTATTATGGTACTGATGTCTCAAACTACCCTTTTATTCCATCTGTCTTTCTGCCATAGAATTTCCTTATTCTCTCAAMATTTCTGTTTATCACATGACAACTGTAGCTGAAGGTGAAATGGGATACAATAGCACCTTTGGTGAAAACTTGAGTAAGAACTCATTGATGTGGCCTTTCATTTGGCAAAGAGGGTTTTTTTTTAACTACTGCTACAAAGAAAGTGTTTGTTTTGCTGAACTGGAACACCAATTTGTTTGACTCTCTTGTCTGACATGGCAAGTTCAGGTTTCTTTCTGAGCAGGAAGGGCTATGCTGCAATAAAGTGCCTGATTATCTGTTTTGGCAGCTGTCATCTGAAGCTTTGGTTAGGCAATATATTTTAAAAAGACTTTTTAACTGTGACAGTCCAAACAAATGTCTTATTTGAATAATTAAATCCTATGTACAGAATTACAGACTGGTTGAGGTTAAAAGGATCCTGATCTAGTGGATCCTCTAGTCCAGCCTCCCAGCTCAGGCATGATTTTGCCAGAGCACATTGTACAGGGATGTATCCAGATGGTTCTGGAATGRCTCTAGTGAGGGAGACTCCACACCCTCTCTGTGTGATCTGTTCCAGTGCCCAGTCACTGAACAGGAAAGAATTTCTTCCTCATGTTCAGGTGGAACTTCCTGTGCATCCATTTCTTCCTGTTGCCACTTGTCCCATTGCTGGGCACCACTGAGCAGAGCCTGGTCCCTGCTCTGASCCCTCCCTGCAGGCACTGACTGACACTGATGAAGTCCCTTCTCAGTCATCTGCTTAAAAGGCTGAACGGTCCCAGATCCTTCAGTCTTTCTAAAGGATCTCATAAGGAAGATGCCCCAGTCCTTTCATCATCTTTATCACCTTTAATAGGTGAAGTTTTTCAGGTAGCAATTTGACTTGAAAAGCAATCAAGGCTTCTTGCTGTCCTGTTGGGCCAGTCTTGGCCTGAGCATGAGTTTGTTGGCAAGGTGTCTCCTCTGCATGACTTAAGAGGAGCATTGAGAGATTAGTTCAGCTTCCTGGGCAATTAGGGCAGAGGCACATGGGGTGAAGAGGCAGCACCACCAATAGATGTTGCAGTGGAGCACATTTTGTGTCTGATTGTGGGAATTCATAAAATTAGAGGGTTGTGGGAAAGCTGCAAAAGGGAGGCCTCAGAGACAGCAGAACTGTGATTAGYGCTAAGCAGCAGCCATAAGATTGGTCAGCAGAAAAATTACGTWAGAAGTAGAAAAGGACAAATAGAACAATGGTCTGTGTATTAATGCTTGTCTAGAATAACTCCCAYAAAAGCTACAGAAAAGTATATCTAGTGAGATATTAGAAGTTCTAATAATATTAGAAGTCCATAATAATGGAGCTCTGTGCATTGTGTTTTAAGGCTTACAAGCAYGTATTGTATTCGAAATAAGCAATCATTGTTTTAACAAAAGGTACGTGMGCTTCTAGTGGTTGGATGGAACTGCTGTCAATGTSCTTTTGCTTTGTGTGATTGGSCAAAAAACTTA
>NDFG01000610.1:866647-878504 GCA_002167245.1 Sporophila hypoxantha | reverse complement strand
TAAGTTGTAACATTATYAAGTAAGTTATAACATTAAGTTCTTGGTCGGCTGCCTGGGATGTYAGCTGATAGAATCTTTCCWCTGTCATAACCATGTAATGAGACTGGTGCTGGAAAATAAAACAGCTCAAGGCACYTTCCTATCAGTCCCATCCCYTTCGTGATTTGTACATAACCCCCAGCCAGTGATATCTGTTCTCCACTTTTAGTTATTAACACCACTAGAGGCCTATCTGCAATGCTGCATTGCTGCTGACGTCAGAGGAACTGCACAACATAATGCCAATTTTCATCTGCTCTTTTGAAAGTTTTTGCTCCTGATTTGCTAACCTGTTATTTAAAGCTCTTTGCTTCCCTGTGTTGTGCGTAACTCTGTCCAAATGGAATTTGGGTTCTCCTGAGCAGTGCCCACTTCAGCTAACTTTTGTTAGCTTAATGTTTTCTCTGTGTGGAAACTCATAAGATACATTTCAGCTCATATACATAGTGTCAAATATGTATGTAAAATATATCATGCACTGATCTTCCTTAATATCATTCTTGTTTTGTATTTTACTCATTTGGGATAGATGCTTTGGCATTACATTTTTTTCAGTGATGGTTCAACTAGACCCTTTTGACTAAGGGCAGAAATCTGCAAAGGATTTAATTATAAAAATAAGCTTTTATAGYCCTTTTAGATATATTACAAAATGTTCCGCTCCAGTGGTTTATCTTGGTTTATTCCCTCTTAGTTAGTCATCCATTCTGTAGGCCTATAATATGATATATTTAGTGTTCTTGTAGAGTTTGATGTATTCCTTACTGTTGCTCACCTTACTCTAAAATCTATTTACTCTCTCAATTATTTTTTTTATCTGTTGATATGATACAAGATACTTGAATTTAAAAAAAAACTTCATTCTTATACTGGGGATTAGATTATGACACCATGCAGTGTTTCTGAGCATAATTTCCATGCAAGTAGCAAATATTATTATATGTCAGTATTTGCAAGGAACATATTGTTTATATTACTCCTTAAGGTCAGGATTCACTTCTCAACAGAACATGATCTTACCTGTTAATTCTGACTTGGCTTTTGTCCATAATGACTCATWTACAACAAAGAGAAAAAATGAAACAGGTTGGAATTAATAACTTGATAAAATATGAACATCTTCTACCAGGTAACYTCTTCTCTTGGTAACTACTGTTGTGTTCACTGGGTTAATTCTTACAATGAGAACTGGAGAGAAACAGTTTTATTATAAAGAGAGTGAGTTTTTTTGTAGGTAGTAACATTTATATAAAATATTTATGTGGCATTGCACATTCACAGAAATTGTTMACTTTCATTGAATGCAGAAATATGTTATAGGGACTTCTGTATTATTGAGTGCACTCATGGGAGGGTTAGTGACAATACAGAACTTTTGTTTCTTAGTTATTCAGAGCAATTCAGCCCCATRGTTAGTAACAGTTATAACTTTGACATCCTACCCTTGAAGACAGGAGAGTTGGAATCCTGGTGAACAGAATCCAGTCCCGTTTCCTCTCTTGGTGTGTTTAATGATAGAAGCCAGAAATTGTATTTACATTGTGCTTCTTTTAGAAACTATTTTTTAATACCTGGAGTGGGTCCAAAAAATTTGCATACCCAGTGAGGCAGGTCATTTCTCTAATCAAATGTACTGTCTTCCTCATTAGGCAGCCTGTCTTCTCCTCGTTGATAGAATATGCTAAACAAAATCAGTGCCAAAAAGAAGGCCTGAGGTGTGGTATTTTATTTCCTTCCAGGCAGAGTATGGCTGTGAGTACAGTACAGCCAGGAGCCATTACAGATGGAGGTCTACAGCACAGTTTTTCATTGTCTTGGTTTACAAGACAGGTGTCTGCTAGGGAAGGCAGAAAAGTCTCCCTTGGAATGGAGAATATAAACCCCCTCCCTCCAAATGATTAGAATTTTGAAATTAAGGGGCTCTCAGGCAAAGATATGGAAGAGGAATAACAGTTCTTTACTACTATGTATAATAAAGCAAACAAACAACAACAACCACAGCACTAACAACAAACAGAACCAGGAACCCAGTCCTGGCCCTTTTAGGCTGTGGCACGTTCCCCTTTGTTGCAGTTCTGGTTGCCCCCAACGCCATCTCTTTTAACCTGCCCCCAATATTCAGGTATGTCTGCCCCCCTGGGAGAAACTCCCAAAAACCAAAAGAGTTTCCCCTCCCCGCCTATCTCAAGTACTCAGCCATCAGTGCTTCTTAGCAACACAGTGTTAATAAGGAAAGAACAGGAAAAAAAACCAACCCCAACATTTACCCAACTAGGACTGCATCCATGAAAACCTTAACATTCCAACTTGGATACAAAGATGTTGCAAGAGGGAGATGGTGTTGCATACCTTGCTAAAGTTAAGTTGGYTGGTATCTACTGCTCTGTTCTTAACTCACCAATTTTGCTGTTTCATCCTAGAAGGCAAGTTAGYTTGATCAAGCACAATTTACCYTTGTTAGATCTGTTTTGGCTGCTGKTAATCATCATCATCATCCCCYTGTGCCCAGAAATGGCTTTCAGTAGAACTTGGTTAATGATTTTCCRAGAAACTGAAGTGAGGCAGCCTGTAATTCCCCAAAGTGTCTTTCTTGCAATGTGGTTGCAGCTTCTGCATTTTCTCGACATCAGGAAAAACTCCCTCAGATTCTGTGTCTTAGAATATGTAAATCAGTCATGTTTGGCTTTAAACCTTGTATTTTAATCTGGTTTATAAATCAGAGAACTTAAAACTGCTAACCATGAAGGTGTTTTTTGGAAAACTGGTAGCCATAGACAAGTTTCAAGTTCTCTATTGCTCTAATACTTAAAACCTGGCTTACTAACCATTCAGAACTGTCCTTAACATGAAGACATGGCAGTGTTTATTAGTTGTCTGTTGCTAGTAATTAATATTTTATTTCTAAAAAGTGTTGCTGGCTGAATGCTTATTGTGATACTGCATTCAGTCTGCGTGGCTACTGCTTTTATCTTCCTTGAGTTACATGTGCAAATAGGCTCTTCTCTTTCTCCCAAGCTGTCCCATCCTGGCTGAGCTGCCAGACCACACTGTCATTCTTCCTAAGAGATGGGTAAAGGCTTTGCTTTGTATAGAGCAAAATATTGTTTTGTCAGGTAATTGTCAATTTGATAGCTTGTAAACTTTGCAAAGCCTCAGAGTAGTTTTTTGTTTTCCCATGTCACTGCTAATATGGCATAGTCCTTCTCTCATGGGTAGTAACAGTTTCAGTGAAAGTTTGGTCAGGACTCKGTGGTGTTACAGGAAGTGATTGCTTAGGGTGTTAATAACCAACAAAGTATTTCTACAAAGTTGATCTTCAGCTGCTGCTTATGGAGTTATTTATTTCAAATGCTCCTTCTAAGGTTAGTTGTTCACTCATTATAGCCTTTGCACAAGATAGTATTGCAGAAACATTTACTGCCTGAACTGGATTTCATAGTAATTTCTGTTCTTTGTCAGAAGAAAAAGAAAGAGAGGAACAACTGGATTAACTTATGACTGAAGTAGAAGGAATCCAAATTTTTATTTAAAAATGAGCCATATCAAGGTGTTTGGGAAGGGGGAGCAGGGGAATAGAATTGAAACCTTGCTGAAGTAAACATGTCGTTGTTTAAAATGTGTTATATTCCTCATTGGAATGTCAGCATTTGAAATGGCTTTTGATGATCAAACCTTCAATGTCTGAAGTATTTTCATTCTTTCCACCTATCTATGGTCATTACTCCCACTAGACATCAATGACGAGCAGGCCCTTCTCTAGCTGTACTCCTAATACCAGATGCTCTACTCTAATTACCAAGAATTGTCCATGAGAAACATCTCATCATTTAATAATGCAAAGCACAGCAGGATTACTGGTCCCYGTTGTACTGAATTATTCCTAAGCATTTAATCTTTATGCCATCTTTCCATTTGATTGGTGTCTTTAGCAAGTCACTGGTATGAATACATAAGGTATTAAAGAATTCATTAATCCAAATTGCTTCTCACTGGATGTTGTTGCCATTTCAGAGCCCATTTGCCAAGTACATCTTACATAGTGAAGTGCATTAAGTATCCCTTCAGCCAGAGGGAGGGCACAAAATTTTAAACTGGTTGGAGATTGCATTTGCAGGTCTTGCTGCAAAACATGTGTGCTGCCTGCTGTGAGAGGGGGAGCAGGAACACTGACAGCTGGTGTGCAACTCATTGTGCAGCTTAGCAGTAACAGAAAGTGATGTCAATYGCTGGAGTGCTAAAATTAGTGCATTTGGTAGCATTTGTGAAGCCTGATATGTTCTGAAATTCAGACACAATTTCATCTTTTGAAAACCTGAAGACAGCTGGGGTGGAAAACATTCACAAATACAAGATTCCTGAAGTTTTGGAATGTATCTGCTCTTTWGAAATACCACTAAGTTTTATTTAGTGTTTATATTTAAATATAAGGAAGAGCACTAAAATGGGTCATGCAGTATCAGTCATCTTTATTAAATCATGGTATACAGTTTTGTTAATAATTTCTGTAAAGGTTCTTAGAAATGCTTTTGTTTTTTTAAAAGCTGCTGTCTTTCATTTGTGGAAGCTCTTGACATTTGTGGAAACTGACTTCATTTAAAATTCACTGAGTATGGAGAAGTGTGCCTTGAATAATCCGATTCCTTTCCTACTATAGAGTCAGCATGTGCAAGTAGGCTCTRCTATTTTCCCCTAACTTGAGTTGTGCCATGCTCTGCTATTTATTGTCCTGACTGACAGTGCTGTACAGGAGCTCATCAGTCATGAAAAAAATGTGTAATTGGAATAAAACTAAAGCACATGAATACAAGGAATAAAGGGAATCTCAGTAAAGTTGGATGACTACAACATAAGAGGCAATTAATATTTTGAGATGCAAAATAGATCAGCAAAAAATCAAAGTGTACTTRATATAAAAGAAGAGCCTGAAAATGATGAAGAGAATGCATTTCTGCAAAATAWTTTTTCTATTTTATACACCACCTGAGGCTTTTTCTTAGTATCTGTGGGTTTTTTTAATAGTATCTCAACACTAGATTGATGATGCTAGCATAAAGACTTTCAGTGGTGTATAGTATGGAGGGYCTTGACAGCTGGCCTGCAAGCAAAGCTGAGTTAATAGAAGAAATAACAGTTGATGATTTTCGAGTGTATCCATAGCAAGGAAGAAGACAAGGCCWTCAGCATGGAAACAGATTAGAAAAGATACATGAAAAGTTTTGTAAGCTAGACTACGTGCCTAAGTAGATGTGTATACGTGCCTTATTAGATTTCTYTAAAACTTTTGCCAATTATATTGACACTAATTGCTTTGCACCAATGAATATAATAAGTTATTGTGATGTAGTTAATGACTTYAGATCATGCTTTGTTAAGAGTATATAAGCTGGAGAACACGCAGAATAAAAACTTTTTTCTTCTTGGACCCTGATCACYTGTGTATGTCACYTCCYACCMAACCATGACATTATAGATGTCATTRTTCTGTCCTGAGGATGAAGTAGGTCCTTTCTTGAGGTAATAGCTGGTCCTTTACTAAGACTACYTGCAGCACCCATATGTATGACATTCCTGTTTTCTCCTCTTGAGCCTTCCTGGGTTAGTGAGTCCAGATAGTGCTTTTGGCCTCTGGTGTGGGGTTACTTGGGCAATGTGCTTCTTTAGAAGAAAACCTGTGTTAAGGGTTTGGTTTCTTCCTTTTTTATTTACAGAATTTTTTCCTTTAAGTTGCTAGGAGACTAACTGCTGGGTGACTATGGGTACTTAAAAGATGTGACCAAGGTGGGGAGAGGAGTGTAGCATCTGGCTACACTTCTTTTTTTCTGGGAGAGGAGGAAGATACCYTGGGTTTTGGGGGCAGCTAAAGGGCGAGGTCCTGGGGGCAGCTGCTCTCTTGCTCTCGGCATCGGAAGGAGGACGGTCAAGCTGTTGCTTACTGCGGGGAGAATTCACTGTCAGCACTGGAGTCCAGTCCTGTACTGCTTCTTCCTTTCTGTGGGTGAGCCTTTGCTCATAAGAGCAGCCATTGYGCTGGGACCTTATTGTCACCTACCTCACTAAAAGAGGGACCTATCACCCTCTTGTGTGCTCGGGAATCCTGAGCTCGCCTCTTCCTGCCCTGCTGGGAGCTGGGCTGCCGCTGTCCTGGCCCTGCCGCTCCTTTGGCACTGCTCTGGGTTTCTCTGCGCTATAACCCTGCACCGCCCTGCCCTGCCCTGCCCTGCCCTGCCAGGAGGTCCCACTGCTCCAGCTACTGCCACAGAGCTTCTGATACATCTCACCCACCAGCCCAGGATTTTTGCTCATTCCTGCCATTCCAGCTTGGTGCTCCTTAGAGTTCTGCAGGGGCACTGGGTTTGACTGTCCCAGGGTTTTGTGAAGCAAAGCCTCTCCTCCATCCCTTCCCGACTTGGCTGAGAAGGCTGTCACYGGGTTCTTGGTTCTGTTTGTTGTTAATGCCATAATTGTTGTTTGTTTGCCTTGTTATACATACTAGTAAAGAACTCATTTCTTTACCTGAGAGCCTCTTAATTTCAAAATGATAATAATTCAGAGGGAGGAGGTTTACATTCTCCATTCCAAGGGAAGCTCCTGCCTTCCCTAGCAGACACCTGACTTTCAAACCTAGACAACCTGTCTTGCAGCCAGTGCCCCAAATACCTTTTTGTGTCCATGTTCTTATACTTTGTTTTCCCTGGCTGACTCAYCAGGTACTGACTTTGAGGTCCTGGMACGTGCTRGATGATGGCRTTTGTTAGCRAAGCARTACGAAAAGAAGTAGATGTCGAGAACAAAAGGCGTTGGGTAGATTTATACACTGGATGACAGAGAATTGCTCTGTATTAAACATTGTCAGAAAAAGGAGGATAAGACTAGAAAAATCTTACCTTGCTGAAAGGAGCATACCCAGATATCTGGAGTCTTCTGCACCATTTTGGATATAGGAAGTCCTCAATATATGATGCGTGGTTCAGAAATTGTTTGGTTCTTTTCCCTTTTGTTTCATATTTCTTGCAGTCTTGTACCCTGCATGTCACCCTAAGTACTTGACAGGGAGGTGTGCACTTCATTGTGGAAGAAAAAGAATTCTACCTGTTATGGAGGAGGAAAAATATTTATGAACATTTCAGGTTTTGTTTTTCATGACAATTTTCAGAGACATGGAGGTCAGGATACTCTTATCTCTTTGTCCCTTGCACTTCCTTTTCCAGGCTGAGGTGGTCAGTGTTTTAAGGAACATTTCTGTGTTTCTTTTACTGCACCTTGCTGTACAAAGRTATACAGAGACAGGATGTTTTGCAAACAGAATGGCAGTGGCATGTAACAGCAGGGATAGAACTGCATCTCTTAGGCAGTACTGTGTAAGCAGCCTCTGAGGGCACATGGTTMGTTTCAAGTAAAAGTGCTGTTATCTTTGAAGGTACCACTGTCCTATATTCCTCCTGGATTTTTTTTTTTTTTCCTGCTGGGTTGTGGCCAGAATTCTGCCCAGGGTTCTTGACAAAATCGTAGTAAATCTTCACAAAATAGTCTCATTAAGCCTTTAATGTTTCAGATCTGTTCCTTAGAGTTTTCTGGTACTGTTCTTTTTTGAGGCTTATTCTTTTATGTGAATTTTACTGACTTGTGTGAAGATCAAATAATTTCTAGTAGTTATTTGGTTATTCTGCCCTCCCATTTGAGTAGCRCAGTTAATTCCCTCTTATTCTGGATCAAGCAGTCTTTTCTAACTTAACTTGGCTTTCAGCACCTTCCAACTTCTTATGGCTGGCTTTATTTATAGCACTGCAGTAGACCWGTTTTAGCCAGACATACTGCTGTCAGTTTAGGGTGGGACCTGGAATCTCAAAAAACCAACCTCCCTARTTGAAAAAACACCAAAACTTGCCACCTATTACTCTGCAGCAAGCATCCACTCACAGCATCCTTCACTTWATAATCTTTTTTACCACTGTAAGCAACTATACTTCAGTCACCAATGTGTTTAGCAGCTTTCCAGATCAGCTGAGCATGTTCTCTTACAGATTTGTCAGGCAGAGTTACTGCCAGAATGGAGTGGAAAGGAAAAAGTGGATCTGAAGAGTCTGCTGGGGCTGTAGAAAGAGAGGGGAAGAAGCATTAGGCAATTAAGTGCAGTGTGGGAGGAGAATAAAAAGSTTTTACTTGGGCAGAATCATGTAAAAGCTCTGTGACTGAGGCAGGATGGAGTCAGGCCATCCAGACTTCATTATTCCTGCTGTTTTCTAACTCAAGAATTCCAATAAATTAYGCAGGATTATGTAATTGTGAGGGAAGGGGTTGTGCTTGCAACAAATTCTCATTTGTGGGACAAGCATTGCAGATATAACGTGTGCCAAGGAATTAGAAGGGAGAGCAACTCAGTCCAGAAATTTGTCATCTTCCCAAGGTGAATTCTGCAGCCTGCTTTTGGGCCTGTTTCTTGGTAAATGGTGTTTGAGAGGCAAACTCTTGATTTGTGGTGCAGGGCAAGCAAGTTTGCTAGCATGAGCGGTGGGTACCTAGAGGAAGAAAACTGAAGGGCAAATCCCTCAGGAAGCCTTTTTTGAGGTGACCTTTGCTGCTGATCACACTGATAACTTCTGGGATGGTGTTTTTTTACTTTGTAGACCTTTAAGGAAGGTGGGGCAGGAGCAAGAATCCATGTGGCATGATGCTATGGTAATGGGCTTTATCACAGCTCTTTGATGTTGCATTACTGAGCAAGAAAGGGGCAGAAAAGACATCTTACTGAATTCACAGCAAAATTTTTCCTCAAAGATTTGGGAAACAAGTAAAAAACATGAGAGAAGTAAATGAACCTAAAGTTGTAATAAACTGTTGAYGTGCTGTGGACTTTTGAAGAATGTTTATTTGCTTTGTTTCTAAAGATGCCAGTGTGTGGTGATGTGCATTTGAATCTTCTTGCATGTAAACACATATYTCTGCTAGTGGTGTCATGCATCAAATCTGATCTTGTGTTCTGTCTGGGAAGTAAGACAATTATATCAGAAAATTCAGTCAGGCAACAAAATAGCAAAGTGAGCTGAAATTCCATTTATGTCTCTGATGGAAGAACTATAGAGGAAGGAGGAGGAAGGTTTGAGAAATAACCTTTTAAAATGTATGGTACCCTATGAAAATGAAGACCTAGTACGCACCACAAATTAATTATATGTATATTTCTACATACATAGTTAATTGTTTTAGTCCAGTCAAATGTACTTTGATGGATTGTACCTAAAGGATTTTAGCCCTTTGACTCTAGAGTGCTGTGTGAGGTATTTGGAGCTGCCAAAATCACAGTAGATCATGTGAAATATCAACACTGAAGCTCCTTGTGGTGCACATGTAGATATTTAGATGTCAATGAGTCCATTCCAGAAGGGTTCCCTTTACCTTGATCTTGTGTCCTAAGCATGTTGCACGTTGGGTGCCATCTCAGTGTTTGTGGAAAGTACCTTAAGTGTCATGATTTCATAGCACCATTCTAAGAGCATCAAGATGATACGGTATAGTACAACTAGAATTATCAGTCAGTTCTTAATCTAATAGGAGGGCTTTACTAATCCCAAATAATTGCCTTTTGTAGCCTAGAACAGTGGAGGTATTTTGCTTGAGAGTCATTGTATCAGAGTGTATTTTTTGCTATGTGTGATGGACTATGCCTGCTAAGGAACAGAACAATGGCACTCCCCCCCACCCTCTCCACCCTCCAGCTATAGTTATGGAAAAAAAAAATTCTTGGTACTTTAGGGATGAAGGGTAAATATTGAGATCAGTGTTGGTTTTGTGTCACTGTGGCGCTCAATAATGAAAGATGCAGGACACGCTTTTATGGTGCAAAGAAGAAAAAGATTGATCCTGGTTTATTTCACACGTGTCTATTTATGAGGTTTTTAAAGAACATCCCCTGTCTATCCCCAYTTGATCAGTAACAAGTTGTTACCCTGTATTAATTGTTCACTCAATTGTTCACAGTGTGTATGTGCAGAAAAAGTTGTTTGRGAGAGATAGTTTTCATTTCTCTATCTAACAGTGTAGCAAGAGTTTATACAGATGGCTAGTGTTTATCACAGTCCTAGAGCTCTTTCTCAGGGAAAGCAGGTTGTTTTCCAGAGTCCTAAAGTTTTTCTCAAGGAAAAAAAGTTGTTTTTCACTGCTGTAGAACTCTGTTCTCACAAAGAGCTCTCAGCTTTCTCATGGCTCGAGTCAGGATTCGGTTTGTAGGCCTTTGCCTTGCTGTTTCACCAGCACAGTTTTGGCCAAGCCTCTGGAAGATAGAAGAGTTGCAGATATTCCCACTCTGTGCACCAGAGGAGGATGTGCAGGTCATGCTGTCACTTCTGCTCCTGCCCTTCCAATTCAGGTCTGCATTGCTGTGGGTCTCTAACTGAAATTCATGTTACAGGCCACAGATAAAATGAGGGAGTGGGAACAGTTTTGCTGCAGAGCTGTTTTTGGAGGCAGCGTTATGGGCAGGAGTTAAGCCCCTTCTCATCAGAGAAATATAGATGTTTCAGGCTGCTGGGGCACAGACACACTTTATCAGCACTACCTTGCCTTCATGTTGGCTGATGGATGGGTTTTAGGGAGAGACCTTCCATTTAAATTAAATTTGAAATTGAAGAATTCTACAAATCCCTTGTTTACTATAGGCTGTTTAAGTCCTTCAAACTAGAATGAAGATCTTCAACTGTATGGCTTAACATGTGTCATGCCTAAGCTCAGAGGACAGCCATGCCAGGGGCTGGGCACAGCAGCAAACTCTCCTTCAAATCTCATTTTGACTGGCACAGCCTCTTCTCTTCATCCATAGGTACTGAGTCTAATACAGGGAAGAGCACTATGGCTGGTTCATTTTATTGCTAGATAATTGTGCTTACTAAACCATTTTACTGAAAAATTTTAAAAGTATCTAGGTGCTTTGCATCTTCTCTGCTTTTCTGGACTTCTGAAGAAAAGAAAAACCATTTTCAAGAAAGCATCGTTTCCTTGAACTTCAGGCCAGTGCATTTGGCTTGCTCTCTCATGCAGATTGCAGCTTACTTTTAATTACCAATGTTATAAATGAGAAAACATAAAGATTTAGGTAAACGTGACACTTAATAAAAATTCCTAAAGCTACATATCTGCCTAAATAGATGTAATACTGTATGCATAACATAATACGTACCAAAGAAATGTGGCTGTGTGAGCACAAGAGGTGGCAGAGGTGTTGGAGCTGGGGAGCAGGGCAGAGCAAAGCCCCAAGACAGCAACACAGCAAAAGGGTTGATCTGTTCCTTGGCTGGCATCATGCCAAGTGTGGGATGGCTCTGGATAATCTATACAAAGTCACAGGGAAGTGACACATTTCTCTGAATGTTCTCAAATATGTACTGTGCAGGCTCTTGAGCTTGTAAATTTGTTTTAGCAAGGCCTTTGTTCTCATTGGTGACATGAAAATGAAGCCTTGAGCCCCAGATCCTCAGCATGTGTGCTGCCTCTTCATGCAAAATTTAACACAGGCTTTGTTTGAAAGTACTTCTCTGAACATGCTTACTTTTTGGTTTGGAGCCCAGCCATCTGCTAGAAGGTGTTTGGTTTTGTAATGGATTTTCTTTTATTACCTTTATCATCTTATCTTTGCTTTTTTTCTCTTCAGTGTTGGTGGGATCTTCACATTTCATCTGTGGAGTGGCTGGAAAATCTGCTGATCGGGACCATATCTCACACAGTGCTTTTATTTTGCACTACTTTGCTTTGATACCTTCCATTACACAGATAGGGCAGATCATGTTAGGAGCATGCAGACTTACTGAGCCTTTTTCTTCCTAYYYYA
>NDFG01000610.1:814741-866642 GCA_002167245.1 Sporophila hypoxantha | reverse complement strand
TMGYYYMTWYGYWTTTTTRCRTTTTTTTTTTCGCTCGGAAAMTTTCTCCCCTTTGTTGCCTAAGAGATTGCAACAATGAGTACTTAAGAGAAAAAAGATGTGGCCACAGGGCAAGAAGGTGCAGTTGGTTGCAGTTTCTTAGCTGAGGAGTGAGCTTGGTAACTGGGGGACTCTCCCTTGGAAAGTGCAGAGATACCACAAGATTTTGGCTGGGGGTCAGCGGTTGGGCTCAGTCCCCTCTCCCTGTTTGGSTCTCTGGATCGGAGTGGAGTCAGTTGTGGTTTTGGTGACAGACTGCTGCTGCCCAGGGCATTCACTGCCACTGCAGAGTTTTTGTCCTTCACTGCTTCTTCTGGGTGAGCCTTTGCTTGCAGGAGCAGCTGCTGAACTGGGGCCTTTTCAACACTCAGCCTCATGGGGAAGAGGGTCCCGACTCCCTCCCCCTCTCTGGAGGAAGCGTCTCCCAGCTGCTTGCGGAAGCCTGTCTGCCATTGCCCAGCTCTGCTGTTTCCTGCTGCTGCTTTGGGCTTTTTGCTACGCTTTAACTCCATGTCCTCCATGTCCTCCCAGAGCCCCATGGCTCCTGTCACAGCTTTGAAGTCTTTGCTACACTTTGTTTTGCCACCCTCGGTGCGCTTGCCTCTGCTGTTCCAACCTGCTGCTCCGAGGTTCTGCTATAGTCCATTTTGCCACCCGGAGCGGCCCTGAAACTGGCTGCTGCCTGAGAGCTTGCAAGGAAGGCCCCTTTCCCTGGGAAGGAAGGCCCCTTTCCCTGGGAAGGAAGGCCCCTTTCCCTGGGAAGGAAGGCCCTTTCCCTGGGAAGGAAGCCCTTTCCCTGGAAAGGAAGGCCCTTTCCTTGCCCTCCCTCTGCTGGAGCTGCCATTGCTGTGTGCAGAGGCTGAGGCCGCCCCACAGCGCCCCCTGCAGGCGGAGGGAATCATCGCACCTGCCCTGCCCGGCCAGGAGCCACCAGCGCCCCTGCTGGCCGTGACCGGAACTGCACCKAAGGGGAAGCACTCGACAGCTGAGAGAAGGGGGTTTTATTGTTTATTGTTTTATTGTTTATTGGGTTTRTGGGTTTGTTTCTTGTTCCTGCCATTGCTGCTGTTTGTTTGTCTTGTTARACTTATATATACCAGTAACAAACTGTTATTCCTTTTCCCATATCTTTGCTTGAAAGCCCTGTAATTTCAAAGTTGCAATAATTTGGAGGGAAGGGGTTCATATTTTCCATCCCAGGAAGGTTCCTGCCTTCCTTGGCAGACACCTGTCTTTTAAATCAAGACAGAGGATTTTAAAGATTGTGTGACTCGTAGCATTCACTATAATTCCAATTCTTTTGTTAGAGGTTGTTTCTTAATGATATTCTTAGTATTTGCTGTGTTYAAAAATGAAATTTCTGGACCAGAACTTCTGGTCTTACAGCAAAAAATCCGTTGTTGTTCCAAGAGTATTTTTCAGATTATAGAATGTCCTTGACTGAAGTAAAGTTACTTAATATTAAAAWGTAGCATTATAACATCCAGCAAAACTGTTTTTGAACAATGTGAGCTGGTAACCTGTTGTGATACACCAGTACGGGGCAATTAAAGAAGCCTGCTACAAACACAATGGACAACTGGACATCAGGAGGGGGGTTACTGGCATTATGGGGGCAAAGATGATATTTCTAAAATTAAATTAAAATGTGACTTACCATGTTGACACAATACATTTTGTGGTGATGTGCAGTTAYAAGTGGAAAGTTAAGCAAGAAGCACTTTGCAGGATGTTGAGCAGGATGTTGGCAGCCTTCAGCTAAATGAGTGATGGGCACATGATGGCGAGTTTTAATGTGGTAACACAACCTCTACTCAGAATTCCCCTTTAGGGCTGTTTTCTCCAGATGGCCAGACACCCATTAGCCAGCAGGGTCTGGTTTTAACCAGCCCTTCCCTGCAAAAGTGGGTGAGCAGCTACTGGAACAGAAGTAGCTGTAACACTGGTGTGTTGAATAACCTGAGACAATGTATGGATTTATAAATTCATCAACAGAAAAATGGTGCCATCATGGTTTATTATTAGAGTACCTCTGCACAGGACATACTTCCAMCTGTAATCAAAATACAGGAGATGCTGAAGAAGGCAGAAAAGTACTGTGAAATAGTGATAAATATAAGGCAGACAGAGGTAGTGTTGTTGGTGGTAATGATACCAATGCTTTGTGGTTGGTACAAATTTTGCAAGCCCCCCCCATCCATGGTCTGGTCAGGGTTTACCCTGACTTGCTGGGGGATCAGGGGCAAGGTGCTGGCAAGGACAAGGGGACAGCTTGGGGCCAGGGAGGCTTTTAAGGCAGTGCTGCCACCTAGGGAAGTGCTGATCCTGCTTAAGCAAAACAGGCAGGGTGTTGAGGACCAGCCCAACATGATGCAAAGTCAGTATATTGCTGTGTTGGAATTAAAAATAATATTGGAGTTGAATTTGGCAATCCCATCAGCTGATAGTAGAAATTACAACCAGCACTGGTCCGGGTTGCTCCATCAGTCAAAGAAATGTAGTAATGCATAGCTCTCTCTGTCGTGGTATGCACTGGCAAAGAAAAGTAGTATTACAGTTTTTCCTTATTTTTAGAGCCTCTCTTCGGATGTSCAGGATTGCTCTCCCTTCATGTGTGCTTGTTTTCCCAGTGTAGTCTGTGGGTTATTCACTCAAAAAAGCAAAGAATCCTAGAAATCTTATGACTCAGCATAYTTGAAAGTTAAACAAGTACAGGAACAATACAGGCTGAAGCTTGCCTGCAAGGCTAAAGTGCTAGAAGTGCTTCTTTCTGATGGATTTGTGTTTCTATTAGATTACTCCAAGCYAATTAGACATTGCAGTTGTTAAATGACTTCAGTTGAGGTTGTCAAACTGCTACTTGAACATTAATTTATTTTWAAAAGAAACAAKAAACCAGAACTTAAAAGCTTTGCGTTTAAACTTCAGTAGTAATTATCCTTAGAGGAATGAAAAAGGTTTCTAGAACATTAGCTCTGTGTATGTCTAAATAATGGATAGAGTTAAATTTTATTTGTAATAAAAATAGAATTGAAGGCAGTAAAAATCACATGTAAAGTTGCAAGTGATTGCTATTGCCTAGATTTTCACACAGCTAATTTACTATAATTCTTTATATTGAAGGAGTATTACTATGAGCAGCCATCCTTCTCCCCAGGTCCTCTGTCCCTTCCAAAAGACAGAGGAGGGCTTGTTCCAATGTATGCTGTGAAATTCAGCAATTGTTTGCAACATGGAGCCTCATCTGAAATGAGAATTTGGGTTACTGTGAGGATGCTGTTGCCTTATTTTCAAGCAATATGATTCTATAAAGCAATGCACATTTTCTGTGTGCTAGTCAAATCTAACACTGTATCTTCACTGACATTTGAACATCTACTATTTCTGTAGTGTATTGTTATGAGTTGGATGATATAATTAGATGCTCAAAAATTAATGTGCTTTATTTTAAATTATTGCATACTCATGCATACTTTTAATGACACTGCAGCCCAAGCTGCCTTGCCCAGATCTTTGGGCATACYGCTTTCCATCTTCCATTTGGTGGATGTAATTCAATGGTACATCCAGTTGTGTTACTTTTCACAGAATCATGGAGTGGGTCAGTTTAGAATGGACCACAGAGGGCCATCTGGTTCAACATCCCTGCTCAAGCAGGATCATCCCAGAGCACATGGCACAGGATTGCATCCATGTGGTTCTGGACTATCTCTAGTGAGGGAGATTCCACACCCTCTCTGTGTGATCTGTTCAAGTGCCTGGTCAGTGCTCAGGAAAGAATTTCTTCCTCATGTTCAGGTGGAACTTCCTGTGCATCTGTTTCTTCCTGCCCATTGCCCCTTGTCCCATTGCTGGGCACCACTGAGCAGAGCCTGGTCCCTGCTCTGACCCCTCCCTGCAGGCACTGACAGACACTGATGAAGTTCCCTCTCATTTGTCCCTTCTTGAGACTGAACAGGCCCAGCTCCCTCAGCCTTTCCTCATAAGAGAGAAGCTCCATCCCTTCATCATCTCTGTAACCTCTGCAGCACCCACTGCAGGAACTTCATGTCTCTTGTCCTGAGGAGCCCAAAACTGGACACAGCCCTCCAGATGTGTCTCACCAGGGCCGAGTAGAGGAGCAGGATCACCTCCTTTCACCTGCTGGCCAAGCTCTTCCCAATGCATCCCAAGATCACATTGGCCTCCTTGGCCCCAGGGCACTGTTGGCTCAGGGACAGCTTGTTGTCCACCAGGACTCCAGGTCCTTCTCTGCAGAGCTGCTCTTCAGCAGGTTGGCCCCCAGCCTGTGGTGGTAGCCAGGGTTTTTCCTCCACAGCTGCAGGACACTGCAGTTCTGCATGAAATCATCATACTCTTGAGTCTTCAGCAAAGCCTCTGTGTGCTTGTCCACTGCTCAGGCACTTGACTAAATTAAAGCATTAATAGTTGCCAATTACTTATGTCCTGAGAAAGTTCAGGTATCTGCCAGGCTGGTCTCCAAAAAGCTGCAGATTTATGTGACTTTCACTGCAGGATTTGTGTGTGACACCACTGGGAACCGAGACTTCGTTAAATGAAAATGCAAATTTTGTATTTASGGTTACCAGAAAGTGTACTTACTCATTTTTGCAAGGTAATTTTGGACGCCTCTAGAAAATGCTTCTGTTAATTTGCAGGCATTAGGGTGTGCTAGGGAAGCATAAAAATAACATTTTCACCCTAGTTAACTAACTAAGTTACAGAAACTAGTTGCTATTTCCTAGTTGACTAATTGACTTTAGGGCTTCAGATCAAAGGCACTGAAATGGAGCGAAGAATTTACTGTGAAATGCACATCTTGGTATGGTATACAGCAAACGTTTGTTAAATTCTGCTTTTTTCCTGTGTATTGGTGTTGGTTATTTTTAAAACTGACTTTTTAATTGTAAGCCTTAAGGGCCACTTCATCAGCTTCCTGAGATAACTCTACTCAAAAGTAAACTTGTWGTCATTTCATTTTGATCAATTAACCTATTATTGCATCCTAATAGCCATTGGACCATCTTGATTCTTTCGTGTAACACAGACTGTAGTTTTTTGTAGGCTACAGACATGTGGGCTTTAGGGAGCTGATTTGTGCCAGCTGAGTCATGTGCTTTCACAATTCAGTATATGTTCAGTATATACACTTCTCTAAAGTACWATGTAATTTTCCCTTTAAAAAATATCTTTGAGAAGGTTTGGGGTTATTAATGTGCAACATCAGAATTGTACAGAATTACAATGATTTTAGTCTAATAAATCATGTTACTTAGCACCTGAGTTTCGGAGTACTGATGCTGTGAGCAGTGTTCATTTTGTAAGCATGTAAATAAATTTTTGTTCTGCTGTTGAAGATGGCACAATCTCTTTGGTCAGTTATGTCCTTGGGAAAAAAGGCTCTTCACCCAGTTTGATCTGACCAGATTTTCTGGTGATCATGAATTATCTTGTTTCCTGGCTGATAAGCTCTACTTGCTTATCAACCTRCTGGGCTAACATGAATTCATCTGGCTGATGAAATGAGGATGCAATGAAGAGGCTGCAGCAGCAAAAATAACTGAGTTGACTGTGTTGCTCTTAGCACTGTATCAATAGAAATGTTCTCAAATGCTTTGAAACAAGGTGATGGTGTCATTTGTTTTATGTAGAACACTTCATGCCTTTTCCCTACTGCTATTAAGATACAAAACATAGTTGTCGCTCTCTGCCCCTGTAGTCCCCTTCCTGGAATTAGACCTGTCAACTCCTGACTTCATGTTGCACCACACATATCTGCAGTGGGTCCTGCAAGTTTTATTTTGCTGAGGTTTTCATAAACAAATATATARGAGATCAAAGGCTGGAGCTCCTTTCCAATGGCAAGTTGAAAGATGGTCATAATTTGAAGCAGCATCTAGAAATTGTTCTGTTCTCTGCAAACCTGCCACTCATTCACAAAAACTGCTAGGAGTAGCTAGAGGTTTAACAGGATGAGATGTTAGAAGTAAAAGTAACATTTGTTGGGTGTTAATTTCTTTTCTCTTCCCTTTCAGTGGGCGAGTTTGTGAGTGATGCTCTTCTGGTGCCGGACAAGTGCAAGTTCCTTCACCAGGAAAGAATGGATGTGTGTGAAACTCACCTGCATTGGCATACTGTTGCTAAAGAGGTACATTCATCTGTCTTAAAATTTCCTGCCTTGCTTCTTTAAAGCTGTGTCACTCTTCTGAGGATGATTTAAAATYTAGCAGCAACATGGAAAACAAAAAGCAATACTTTCAAATGTTTGAGTGAGAAGCATTTTGGGATTTTTTGTGAGGTAGGAAATGGGAGTCAGAGCACAATAGAGACCATGACTGAATTCTTACCATTGACCTTTGAACATTGACCCTCTTTCATAGCATTATTTTTTTCTTCACAATCACTCTCAAACTCACTGTGTTTTCTGCTTCCTCCATTTTCCTGTGTTAGCACTGGAACTAAATGCCTAGGATTTACCTTGAATCATTATCCTGGGTGGATATTATCCAGTATTTATCATGGYTGTTGGTATGCCAGATGCCCACAGACATCAAACAGGCCTCAGGGAGTGCACTATGTGAAATTCAGCAGAAAAGGATAGGAGAGCTGATCAAACAAGGACTAGCCAAAGGCATTTTGCAGCACAGAGTTTTTACAATTTAACAGTGCTTTACTGAAAATAGAAATAAACTTAGTGTTACAATTGCTAATGTGTTTTGGAGTTTTTTTCCTTACACAGAGAGATTTAGGAATAAAAACTAAGATGAGTTTCCAGGATTTCTGATTGCTGGTTTTTTTGAACCTCTTAGCTTGTACGTTATTCCACCTTCTGGAGATGAAATTTGAAATGGGATCAGCAGCTTTTCAAATTTTCAGTTCTTGTTTGAATTATACTTAAATGAAACATGTAAGCCACCAACCCTCACACAAAGGAATTTAGGTTCATTTTGACTACTTGCGGACTTGAAATGGCAGTGGCCTGGAAGGACATCATCACTGTGCAACACTGAACCATTTTCCTTTTTTCATCTGTCACACATCACTGTATCTTCAAGGTATAATTATGCCCAACTGAGTGTTTTCCAAACAAAGCTAGGAGGTACTGTACTGGCAGTGATGAGAGACCAGACACAGTGTGTTCCCAGTGTAAGAGGCATTTCAAATGTTGATTTACCTTGAGGCGAAGTTTTCAATAGCATAATGCATCAGGATTTGGATTAACACAGCAAATAATTATTCTGTCATCACATTTTCTGTTTATGAGGCAGAGCCTGTGAGGATTTTAGACAGAAAGATTAGGAGTTATCATGTATATAGGAGAAGACAAGCCTTTGTTCTGAGAAAGACTGATGGGAGAGCTTGTTGCTTGCAGTGGACATGGGTAGGGAGCTTCTTACAGTAAAGTAGCGAATGCAAGTGTGCTCTTTCTAAATCGTGTTTCAAATTTCAGAGATGATGCAGTTCACCAGCTTTAACTTCCTAAGGCAGTATGTAGTCCCTTCATATTTTCTCAAGGTCAATGAGATTTTTTAGTCTTCCTCCGTGTCAATATTGTTGCTGCTTTTTTTTTCCCCTCTTTTCTGCAGTCCTGTAGTGAGAAGAGCATGAATCTGCACGACTATGGCATGCTGCTGCCCTGTGGAATRGACAAGTTTCGTGGTGTGGAGTTTGTCTGCTGCCCCTTGGCAGAGGAAAGTGACAATCTTGATTCAGCTGATGCTGAAGATGATGATTCAGATGTCTGGTGGGGAGGTGCAGATGCAGARTATGCAGATGGAAGGTACAGTGACTTTGTGCTCTTCAACTTGTTATTAAGATGCCAAAAATCTGTCTAAAAGACCTTGGCATAGAAGAGTCTTTGCACCTTATACATGAATTTGCATTTACAGTGGTTGAAAGCATCAGTGTTCTACTCCTTTTATTTTTAACTTTTTACAGTAAAGTTAATGTTAAAAATACACTTCTAAGGCACACTTTTTAGTGCCTTTATAATTTCTTCTGTGAGAATTATTGCCATATTTATAACAAAAATGCCTAAATTTTTATTTTTTGACAAATAAATGACAAATGGAGTACCGCTAAGATGCTTCACATGCTGTCTGGGGTACTGCAGCAGGTATCAGCTAACATAACCAGTGAAGTTCTTGAAATGCCTTCTTTCATAATAGGCATTAGCTGTGTGCTAATTATTATTATATTATATTATATTATATTATATTATATTATATTATATTATATTATATTATATTATATTGTTATTGATGTAAGAACATTTTTCTGCTGACAATTAGTTTCTAAACATGATGTAAAAGAAAATGTGCTAGATAATATAAAAGAAATATGGCTAGATAATAACTAGCCTTTGACAGATTTGTTAATTTGCTGCTGTTGAGAAGGAGCCTGGAGGTTTCCTTTGCAGGCAGTGATGGGTGAGAGGATACRATCCCTGTCCTTACCCTTCCCATCCCTGTGCACATAGGTTAATTTTGAGCCAGATATGGGTTATAACTGTGTTGTAACACTCAGTAGTAACTGAGTGGTCTGGTGCTGTTAAAGCCTTTTCATATCACTCTCCTGAGCARGTCAGAGAGCAATTGGAAGAGCAGAGTACCATAAGTCATGTCCTTGCAACTGGATGCCAGCAACTTGCAAAGATGGCTTTCTTCATAAACTAAGATCAGTGTTCAAATTCTGTTTGTGCTTCCCAGGCTTTCATCYCTTTATACTGTGCTAATGCAGTGTTTCTGCTTCTTTTTTTGTACAAATAATGCACAAAATCTAAAACTTGGGGCTGATTGCAAGTGGTTTCAAGGAGTACCCAGAAAATAAATGGGGACTAAATTATGTGAATAATYCAGAAAGTTAATAGGTCTGAATTGTGTTATGTTTGGACTTGCTAATAATCTAGATGGAAGCAATTCAAAGAACAGTGCAGAGATGAAGGACAGAGACTGAATTGCTGGAATTTGATGCAATGAGGTGTCATTAGGACTTAGAATAATGAGAACATATATAATGATGGGCAAGTAAATCTTTCCTGACAAAGCATTGGTAAGTGTTGCAAGGTAGAGTCCTTTGTGAATAATGGAAGAAGTTTAAAATAAATACTTCCTAATGGTAATTTCCGGTTTTCTGTCATAAACAGGAGTAAATGGTCAGACTGTTTGATGCAAAAGCCTACATCAAAGAACTTTACATATTCCATATTGATATCTTTGGACTTTCTTCTGATTTGTACGTCTAACAACTGTCAGTGTCACAATTTYTAACCCTTTCAGTAGGATTTGTAAAGCTGCTTTTGGGCTTTTGCTGTGTCATTTCTGTATTTTMAGTTTAGATTTTGATTGGGTGTTTAAATGTTCTCTCATTCTAAGAAATGAGTGCAGACCTTGTTCTAATGGAAATGTTTGTTTTTTTGATTATATAAAAATATATTCACACAAGATAGATCTATCCATCTATCTTAAATATCTATTAAATATACAGGTAACATACTTACTATATTTATACACCTATGATCAAAGATGCCAAAACATTTTAAATAAAAGAGCTTACAGGGGTATAGAGTACTTGTTCATAAGACAAATATCCACTGTATTTCTATCTTTTTTGTGTTTTTCACTGAACATTTAATTTACTATTGTAGTCCATTTTCTTCCTCATAAGGCAGTTTAATATCTGAAGAAATGAGTTCAAGAATAATTTCATGAACTTTGTCTTCTCTAGGAATGGGAGCTGTAATTGCATTTCAATCCATTTCTGAAATTCCAAGCAAATACTGATTTTTTTTACCCTCCCCTCCCTCAGAAGTGCTTGCAAAAGGAAAATGAAAGTGCCCTTCTATGGGGCACTTGTCCTTCATCTGCAGATGAAGAGCCAAGTAATTGGTAGTTCTTTTAGAATGACTCACCCATTTCTTACTGCCTCTTAAACCGAGTACATTTAAGCTGTGTGTGTTGCAGCTAGAAATACTCTTGAATTTTAGTTACATATATGTGTATATTTTTTAAAAATCTTACATGGCAGTATGTGGTAATTCAAATATTTTGTATGTGTATATTTATTCATATCTGAGCATATGTTTGTGTGGCTATCAATACATATATGTCTTAGTCCTAGACTGATTGTGAAGGAGAAAGGAAAWGTGAGGTAGGAGAACACTTTGCTAAAGCTAAATTGCCAATATTCTCTGCTATTAAAGCACATCTGTTTAAAGTGCTTARTCAAGTCTACATTTGCCACCTTATATGGGTACCCAAGTCAAAGTGATGGTGACATGTTGGAGGTGGAGGTAACAAGCTGAAAAGCAGATGATTATATTCTTGTTTCTCAAAACTATGACAGCGCAGAATCCAGCAAATGTGGGTGAACTATTTCGAGATAACTTTATATCTCAAACTATCAGATTTAAATTTTAAAATATTTGCATTTGTGGTTCTCAGTGTGTAGGGGAAATCACATTGCAGCCATTCAGTTAATAAAAGCCCATTTTCAGACTGTTGTGTTTTCACTTCCAACAGTTGTCCCTGAGGCACTGTTTTTTGTTTTTTGTTTTTTTTTTTTGCTTCGCCAAGGGTGTTTTCTTCTCCACAGGGGGAAGAAAAGCTCAGCTGCYTGTTGTAGCCACACTATTAGAGGAGATGTGAAGGTAGCTTGGGCTGCAGTGCCTCATAGTTGGGTGTTCTTCCCACCCAATATCTGACCACCACCTGGGTCTGGATGTGAAAGGATGTGACTTGCTTGTTGTGACTTGTTGGCAGTACTTGGAGGGAGGTGGGAGGGTGCATTTTGGTGATATATGTACCTGTTTTATTCATGAGGCCAAGAGGCAGGATCCACATGTGCTTTTGAAATTGTCTTGTCATGCTCATCCTGAAATAGTTTTTAAATCTGACAAAGAGCTCACAAGCATTTTTAAGCAATGGAGCTCCTTGTTGCTGTCATCAGCTTTAATTAAAATTTACCTTGAAGTCTGCCTGAGGGACAGTCAGATGTAGGTGCTGACTTTCAGTATAACTGCAGACCTCTCCCTGAATAGCTGCAGCTCAGTCAAGTGACCTGCAAGCTCTGGCTGCTCTTGCAACTCAGCACAGCCTGGTGGCCCTCCTGCCTGTGTGTGGGAACCAGCTGGAAGCTTTGGTGTCCTTGATGTCCAAAGCTGAACATCTTTAGGAGTGATGYCCAAGCTGGAAAATTCCAGGTTTTCTCTGTTGTCTCGATTTGAAGGGCAGGTATCTGCTAAGGAAGGCAGGAGCCTCCCTTGAAATGGAAAATYTAAACCCCTTCTTCTCCTAATTATTATAATTTTTGAAATTAAGGAGGCTSTCAGGCAAAGATATGAGAATAGGAATAACAGTTTTTTATTAGTATGTATAATAAAGCAAATAAACGACAATGACAACTACGGCATTAACAGCAAASAGAACCAGAAACCCAGTAGCAGCCTTCTCAGCTGCAGTCACTTTCCTCTTTGGTGCAGTGGTGGTCAGAGCTGGCGGGGTGGGGATGGCTCCCGGTGGGCAGGGCGGGTGCGATGATTCCCCCGCGGCTGCTGTGGAAGAGAAGCTTTTGCTTCACAAACCCCCTGGGGCAGTTGATCCCGGTGCCTCAGCAGGACACTCGGAAGCAGCAAGCTGGGCCGGCAGGATGTCAGGCAGGGGGTGGGGGGCTACAGACCAGCATAAAAGTCYGGGCAGTGCTGAAGAAGCAGCAGGGGCATGGCAGTGGCAGCCGGGCTCCCAGCAGGGCAGGGAGAGGCAAGCTCAGGATCTCAGGCACCTGAGCAGATGGTGATAGGTCATTCTTTTAGTGAGGTAGGTGATAAGGAGGTCTCAGTTCAGGGGCTGCTCTCATGAGCAGAAGCTCACCCCACGGCAGAAGKAGCAGCTCCAGGCTGGGCTCTGGCAGCAGCAGCYAATTGCTTTTTCAAGCAGCAGCTRCAACCATCCTCCTCTGAAGCCAAGAGAGAGAACTAGCAGTTGTCCTAGCCCCATCTTCTGTCTCTCAGAGAGAAACTCTCAGATAAGAGAAGTGCAATCYGATGCCTTCTTCTCCTGAGTTTGGCCACTTCTTTTTTTTTTTTTAAGTGTTCTGTTGTTAGCGTTTCTTAGCAATTTATAGGAAAAAAATCTATACTTAAAAAAGCAACAAAAGGAAAGAAACCTAACCCCCAGCATTATCCACCCCAAATTTTTTCCTGTACCAACATGGTGCATTAAACTTTTAAATGATATACATATATACATGGTGCATTAAACTTTTAAATTATATACATACATGCACTACCTTAGTTGTATACGTATCTATAAGCAGATATGGATACAGGCACAGTGTCATGGGTAGTTCATGCTAAAATAAGGTCCTCTTAAGGTATGCATGGGTCTCTCCATTCTTTTGCATCACCCACCAGGTGCAACCTGGTCCACGAGTGAAGACAGCTCCATGGATGGGATTGTCCTTGCTGGAGGCAGAATTAACCCAAACAGTTGTTTTCAGTGTASTCCTTGTGTACCARTGGGARTTTATCTCCATCTGTTGTTTGCAAGGGCTCAGATTGGGCAGGGCCTGCTTGGTTGTTGGAACTTCAGGTYATCACTAACCATGWGGCCTTTGCTAAATTAATCTCCCAGTCCTTGAGACTCCTCTTACTTACTCAGTGCCTTCAAGGTAGTTTTAATAAGCTCATTTCATTGTTCAACTTTCCCAGCCACTGGTGCACGATATGGAGTAGGATACACCCATTTAGTGCTATGTTCTCTAGGTGTTTATAAGGCTATTCTTGATATAAGTCCTGTTGTCAGACTCAYTTCTCTCGGGGGTACCATGCTTCCAAAGGATTTGCTTTTTAAGGCCCAGGATGGTGCTCCAGACAGTGGRATGAGGCACAGGGTAGGTTTCCAACCTCCCAGTGGTGGTTTCTACTGTTGTGAGCACATAGCGCTTCCTTTGGCAAGTTTGAGGCAGTGTGATACAGTCAACCTGCAAGGCCTTCCTATACTTACYTTTGGACCACTGCCCACCATACCATAGGGGTTTTACCTGCTTGGCCTGCTTGATCGCAGCACATGTCTTACAGTAATGGATAACGTAAGAAATACTGTCTATGGTTAGATCTTGTCTTCAGTCTCATGCCTACTTATTTCATTACATTTCTGCCCTGATGACTTGAGGCATCATGGGCCCATCAAGCTAGGAATAATTATTCTTTGAGTTGTGAATCTAAATCTATCTTTGACACCTTTATTTTTGCAGCCTGGTTTGTCTGCTTGTTGTTTCAGTATTCTTTAGTAGCCCAACTCCTGGGGACATGGGCATCTACATGACAGACTTTCACAGGTGGCAAGTGAAAGTGGCAAGTCTCTATCCAAGTGGCAATGTCTTTTTACTCATCAGCAGCCCAGACTGATTTTCTTCTGTGCTGCCAGTAGTGGCTTTTTTCCACCTTTCCAGCCAACTCCTCATAGCATTGGCTACCATCCATYAATCGYTATAAAGGTAGAGCTTTGGCCACTTTSTTTCAGCAATGTCTAGGGCCAYCTGAACAGCTTMAAGTTCAGCAAGTTGACTTGATCCACCCTCTCCTTCAGTYGCTTCTGCAACCTGTCATGTGGGGCTCCATATGGCTGCTCTTCACTTCCGGTTCATCCCTGTGATGCAACAGGAACCATCAGTGAAAAGAGCGTAGCGTGTTTCCTCTGCTGGTAGTTGGTTGTACGGTAGAGCTTGTTTCTGCTCTTCTTTATCAGTGAGACCAAATTTTTCACCTTCCAGCCAGTTTGTAATTATTTCCAAAACCCCAGGGCGGGTTTGGGTTTTTAATATTGGTGCACTATGTGATGAGAGCAATCCACTTGCTCCATGTGGCATTGGAGTCATGGTGGGTGGAAGGAACCTTGCCTTTAAACATCCACCCCAGCACTGGTAGTCGGGGTGCCAGGAGGAGTTGTGCTTCCGTGCCAATCAGCTCCAAGGCAGCTGGAACTCCTTCATAGGCAGCCAAGATTTCCTTCTCTGTGAGAGTGGAGCTGGCTTCAGACCCTCTGTAGCTTCGGCTCCAGAATCCCGGTGGTCAGCCTTGAGTCTCCCCAGGCACCTTCTGCCAAAGGCTCCAGGACAAGCCATGGTTCCTGGCTGCAGGGTAAAGCACATTCCTCACCTCTGGTCCTGTCCTGACTGGGCCAAGAGCTACCACGTGAACAATCTCTTGCGTGATCTTGGCAAAGGCTTGTTGCTGRTCAGGGCCCCAGTGGAAATCATTCCTCTTGTGGGTAACCAGGTTGAGAGGGCTCGCAGTTTGGCCATACTCAGGAATGTGCATTCCCGAAAAACCTATGGCACCTAGGAAAGCTTGTGTTTCCTTCTTGCTGGTTGGTGGAGACATTGTGGTGATCTTATTTATKATGTCATTGGGAATCTGACYCCATCCATCTTGCCACTTTACTCCCAGGAACTGGATCTTTCAGGCAGGTCCCCTGACTTTGCTCTTCTCGATGGCAAAGCCAGCTTCCAGCACAATCTGGATGATCRTCTCTCCTTTCTCAAATACTTCCATTGCCGTMTTCRTCCACACAATGATGTCATTGCAGYTYAATGSTACAGTGGAGATGGTGAAATTTCCAAGCCAGTTTTTAGAAATCAAGAAAAATTTAAAGAGGAACCAAGTGGGTTTGTGCCCCTTTTTAACTTTTTCTCCTGTGGAAATGGAAACAAGTCATCTTTCATGCAGACMCTTCTGCAAGGTGGCTTTAGCCACATCTATTCATAAAACATACCTGGGTTTCCCCCAYGGGAAAGCTACAGTATTARTTGAAGTCTCTCTTGTGTTTRTGGAGGCCAGGTATTRTGGGGAGAAGGGAACAGGAAAATCATTCTTGTTTGTATAGAGGCTTAACTCCTAGTAGAGTCAGGTTTGTGGCATATGAAAATTTTATCAACATGTTTTAACTTCTTAATGCCCTGTTAAAAAGGAATCATACTGTCTTCTGTTTTTCCAAGGTCGCTTCCAAAGTTGTAGTAGACAACATAATATAAAATGAAATATTAAAGGCTTGATCTCTGAAATTAGTTGGAGAAATTAACTTCACCTAGAAGGCTGTTCAGCCATATGTGATGCTTTAAGAAAGATTCACACCCACTTGTGCTCAAAGTTGACAGAAAGTCACTGTGTGTTTACATATTTAAAGATCATTTATTCATTAGTAGTAAATTTCAAGTAGAAGATCAGAAACAAACCTGAAACCTTGCCACAACAGAGCATTAAGCTTAAGAAATATTTTGAAGGCAACAGTAGCAGTAGCTGAACATATATTTTTGACCTGTTGTCTCTGTCACTCAGAACAGAACTAAGAATTATCCCAGAAGATTCTTGATGTATTAATCCACCAAATGCATTGGCTAGTCAACTTCAGTATTTCCTCCTGTTGTCCTGTGGAAGTGTCTTTTCCATTCACATAGCGCTTGTAACAGCAGAAGGAGAAACTCTGTAGTCAGTAATTTGAGGTCAGTTCAACACTTGGTAGCCCTCTATGAAAGGCAGGCAGGGAACCTCTAGATAAGCTGTCTCCTGAGAGAGGCAGAAGAATTCCTGAGGAACTTTCTTGCTTCTTTCACATCYACTGAGTGCATTTTGTGCAAAGTTMATCTTCTTTCAAAATAAAATTTGGTTGATGGTATGATGGTATGATGAGTGAGCATGTTTACAGTATTATTCAGCTGTCAAAATATGGGATGCTAATGTTGACCTTTTTTTTTCTTTAGACATTTCTTAAGCATTTCTTACTTTTTGGGACTTTCCAGAGTCCCGGGTTCTTTCTTTTCTATTTAGAGGGAAGGGAGGGAGATTAAGAAACAGGTAACTGTTTTCCTTACAGAGARTTCAAATAAAATATTCTCTCATATGACCTTGAAGTAATTTTGTTMCTGACACATCATGATAATTTTTTTTCATTTAGCGATGATAAGGCGGTAGAAGAACAAGCAGAGGAAGATGAGGAGCTAACTGTTGTGGAAGATGAAGATGCTGATGACGATGATGATGATGGTGATGAAATTGAAGAGACAGGAGAAGAGTATGAGGAGGCAACTGAAAGAACTACCAGTATTGCAACCACTACCACCACAACTACAGAGTCTGTGGAAGAGGTTGTCAGAGGTAAGTTCATCAGGCTTGGGGCTGCTTTGCATATTTGCACTTTACAACAAAAAAATGTTCCAAACAGCAAAATATCCAACGCTGCAGTGTTGTTGTGCTTTTTGTCTCCTGTAATTTATGTGTTTAATCCCCTCACCTTTCCCTTTCCCATTYCAAATATTCTGTGGGGTTAGTTCTGCCACAACCCTTTGGATTTTCTGACCTCCAGTCCTCCTGGTGCGTGGATGCTACAGGGTCTGTCTGTCCTTGAATTGTGTTTGTTGTGTGTGTTGTTCACAACATTTCTTGTTCAGAAACAGAAGGGTTGATTGTATTTGAAAGTAGCATTAAATACAATTCAACTGTCCTATGTAGCAAATAGGACAGGAAAGTGTGTATGATTTATCATGCACATGAGTTTCAGAAGTATCAGTTCCAAGCAGGAGGTATCATGAGCTGGTTTGGTCCCTCATATTAACAGTGGTGATGGGTCATTTTGTGTGATTCTTTTAGATACTTGTTTGTTATGTTTCTCCATGAATTAGTAATTCAGTAAAGTTAGACAAATTTAAAATAACTATGCAGAAAAATGAACCTAAACTAATGAGTTTTAATGTGTGGGGAAGAAAGAAATAGGAAAAAACAGAATACATGGAGTGAGAAAGAGCTCTTCTTTTCTAAAATTTAATTTTTGTTATATGTTTTAGTTCTTAACAGGACTGCATTTTAAAATTTGAATTTTACASTAGTTCATGGTCAGCATAGCAACARAGTTTTTTAAAATGCCTCATTTCTRCTACAATGCATATTGGAATTAACTATCCTTATTTTTCTGTTTTAATAATACAGTTCAGTATGGTGTAAATCTAAGRAAAATAGATCCCAGTTCTTCTACAYTGCTTACATCTTTGCTGATAAATGCTGGAGATGGTATTAAAAATGGGATTAAAGACTACATTTGAAAAGAAAGGAGTTGTGACATGCAGGAGGCAGAGGGAAAATGATAGAAATTGGGGCCATTGTGAAATGAGGGAGAAAATATCTGGCCTGTCTCACCATGCTTCCCTATCTCCTGCCTCTGGGTATTCTTGGGARTCCAGTGGAGTGAAGTCCCACATTTTGCATGTGGCAGTGGCCCTTCCTCTTGAGCCTTGGTTCCAGTGTTTGTCAGAGGAGAGGGTGCTGGCTGCAATTTATCKCACCAGGATACAGAAGCATGCCCAGGGGATGCTTTGGGAAAAGCAGAGTTACTTGCTTATATTTCTCTGTTCAGTCTACATGGAGCACTAAAGCTTTGCTAAAATCGCCAGCAAATGTTTCTTTCTAAGGCTGGCAACTTAGTCTTGTGTGTTTCTGTCTTATATAACTGTTGAGTGTTTTGCTCAGTTGTTGGAGAGCCCTTTCAGTGAGAAGGGGGTAGGAGGAGTTTATATATTTAAACCAATTAAACGTATTTCCATATGTGTGCTTTTACCCCCTGGGGATAAAATGCCCTGCTCTCACTGGTAAATGACTATTGAAAGGAAAAAAAAAAAAGAAAAAGTACACTTGACTTTAATGAGATTTTAGATGAGTGGAAATGAGGACAAATTTGGTAGAAATGTTTCTTTACTGAGGGTGATGTTTCAAAGAGGTTAAGATTTATAGCTTTCAGCAAAGTAGCGTACAATCACCTGAATATAAAACATAACATATAAAAGATGAGGTGAACTATTGAAATGACCTTTCAGAAGCCCTTTAGAAATATATTTTGCTGATCATGAAATGATCGCGTGTTGTTTTTCCCAAGTCTTATATTTCCCACCTTGTGTGACTGTGAGGAAAATATGCATTGGTGCAAGTGAGGTGAGGACAATCTGTTACCAATACAAGTTTTCAGCACAGTTCTGCCAGAAGCCTTTGGGCTTCTTGACCTTCAGCCTTGCTGGGACATGCATGGTGTAGGGACTGTCATGAAGAGTAAGTGCTATCTGACAGAGCTGCACTATGCAAAGTGCTTGCTTATTTATTCAGGTAGAAGTGTCCAAATGACATAGCCTTGATTCTTGCTTTTGCTTCCCTTCCTACACACAAGAGAAAGCTTCCTACAGGGTTTCTGTCCTCCTGGTGCAGGCAGCAGATCCAGCATAGGAACTTCTGTGGTGAGCATCTTGCTGATCCAAGTGTCATTGTAAATGAAAGAGGCAGAGGGACCTTGTTGAGAACATCTGTATTGAGAAGTGGTCTTTACTATGGAGACACCCTGAAAGCCTCTCTAAAAGGATTAAAGTGTCAGAGCTTCATTGATGTGGACTGAGCTCTGTTCCAGGCTGCCTTGCCCAAACACTAGTTATAAAACATCCTAGGATGCTCTTCACAACCCTTTACACACAGTTTTATGAAGCTGTAACTAATATTATGTCTTCAGCATTAAAGAACACAGAGAGTGGGTTTATCCAGTTTAAGAGGAGCTGCTTTTCAAATGGACAACTGTTGTAAAGCCATAATTTAGGATCTAATTGTGGGCTGGTACTGAGCCCTTTCTCTGCTGAATCAGTGGAATGGCTGCCATCAGCCATAAATAATTGAAAAGCATAAATGCAGTGTTATACTTTAAAGATACTTGAGCTATTGTAGAATAAATTTTTTCAGGCAGTTTTATTTCTGTGCATATTTTGAAGAATTGTGACCAAAATAGTAATAATAGAACCACTTACAAACTTATTTTCAGTGAAAAGGAGATTAATCTTCCCTAGAGAATGAAAAAGGTCCATTGGCAGGAGGATAGTATTTTCATTCTGCAGCAACCACATTTCTGTATCTTTATTAAAACATMTGAATAGACTTTCCAAAGTGCAGTATTGGCCAGTATTCACTTTCCTACCTTTTGTGAGAGATGATCTTTACTCTGAATTCATACGGTGTATAGCAGCAGACCCAGTTTAAACTTTTGGATATGGTCTTGCTGGGCTTCCGATGTTAAACCCAGATGATTGTGGGTCTGAGACTACAGGGATTCAGATGGTGAAATTAGTGTGAAATACACATTTTTCACCTCTGGTCATGGGGAGATGTTAGCATTCAATTTGTGCTGAAGAAAATATGGCTCATTTATGAAGCCCTGCTCTTGATTTTTGTCTCTGTGTGGAGCAAYGAAAGTGACTGATGGCCCGGATTTAGGTAAGGGAGTGGTTTAATTTCTGCAGTCATTACGATGGTGTTATGGGTGTTGCAGAACTGCTCCTTAGGATCCAGGTTCCCGGTGATTTTTCCAGCATGTGATGGAGGCAAGCAGGAGCACTGCTTSCCCCATCATGTGCAGTTGTTTGGGATTTTGTTTCTGCTGTCCTTCTGCACAGGACAGCAGAAGGACACAGGAGGGAACAAGAAAAATTAGTCTTGGCATACAACAATCTCTCTTGGCATTCAACAAAGAATAAGCAGTTTTGGCTTAGTGCTTCCCATCAGAATCACAAGGTTGGAAGAGACTTTCAAGATCATRGAGTCCAACCCATGCCCCAACACCTCAACTAAACCYCGGCACCCAGTGCCACATCCYGTCTTTTTTTAAACACATCCAGGGATAGTGACTCCACCACCTCCCTGGGCAGACCATTCCAATACTTTATCACTCTTTATGTGAAAAGCTTTTTCCTAATAGCCAATCTATATTTCCCTTGATGCAGCTTGAGACTGTGACCTCTCATTCTGTCAGTTGCTGCCTGGAGAAAGAGACCAATCCCACCTCACTACAACCACCTTTCAGGAAGTTGTAGAGAGTGATAAGGTCACCTCTGAGTCTCCTTTTCTCCAGGCTAAACACCCCCAGATCCCTCAGTTGTTCCTCACAGGGTTTGTGTTCCCAGCCCCTCTCCAGCCTCATTGCCTCCTCTGGACGTGCTCCAGCATCTCAAGGTCCTTCCCAAACTGAGGGTACAGAGCTGGCCACAGCACTCAAGGTGTGGCCTCACCAGTGCCCAGTGCAGGGGAAGAATGACCTCCCTGCTCCTGCTGGCCACACTGTTCCTGACACAGGCCAGGATGCCCTTGGCCTTCTTGGCCACCAGGGCACACTGCTGGCTCATGTTCATGTGAACCCACAGGTCCCTTTCTGTCTGGGCACTGTCCAACCACTCTGTCCCCAGCCTATAATGCTGCAGGGGGTTATTGTGGCCAAAATGCAGGACATGGCACTTGGACTTATTAAACTTCATCTTGTTAGACTCTGCCCATCCATCCAGCCATTCCAGGTCTCTGCAGGGCCCTCCTACCTTCCAACAGATCAACACAGGCTCCTAGCTTGATGTCATCTGCAAATTGACTAATGCAAGACTCAATCCCCTCATCCATGTCATCAGTAAAAACATTGAACAGAACTGGTCCCCGCACAGAGCCCTGAGGGACACCACTGGTGACAGCCCCCAGCTGGATGCAGCACCGTTCACCACCACTCTCTGGTGGTGAACCAGAGAGTTCCTAACCCAGCACAGAGTGCTCCTGTCCAAGCCCTGGGCTGCCAGCTTTTCCAGGGGTGTGCTGTGGGAGACAGTGCCAAAGGTCTGTCATCATAGTCAATCAGATCCCATTAGAGGAGAGCAGTGGGGTCAGCCCAGCAGCCTGGAACAAAACACGTGGCAGCTTCTCTGCACACCTGCCAACAGATGTGGGGGAATCAGCAGCATAAGCCTCACCTGCCTCCTCCAGCAGTGTAATATTGCCCTTTATCAGTTGGTTTTGCTTTCTCTAATTCAGCTGGATTTCTTTAGGAAGTTAGGAAAACAATCTAGGCAGTCCTGCTTCGTGTGACATTTTGACTGTATTTACTGTCTGGAGTTACAAGTGAGAGACCATATGCCAGTTTCCTAGCAAGAGAAAAGTAGCCTGATGTTGGTATGYTAGGTCTTAGTGTCATTGATCCATCATGAGTGGTTTTCTGCTGAAGATTTTTAACTGAAAGACTTAAAATCTGTTCAGTGACTCCTACTATATATTGTAAATCAAGAGAGATTAACCCTGATTGCCAGAGCTGTCAGCTGGGAATTTGGGGACAATATTAGTAGTGTATGCTACATTAATTGGATTTTTTTTCCACACTCCATAGCTTTGCCCCGCTTTCATAGAATCATAGAATGGCCTGGTTAAGAAAGAACCTTAAATATTCCAATCCCCTGCCATGGGCAGAGATGCCTCACTCTAGACCAGGTTGCTCCAGGTCCTTCCCATCCTGCCCTTGAACACTGAGGGATGGGGCATCCACAGCTTACCAGGACAACTTTTCATCTTCAAAAAGCTACCATCTTTGTACTGTAGTAGTAGTTCCTTGCTCTTCTTCCTTGCATTCAAGGCTATGCAGTATGCTTTATGTGGAGAGGGATGATGTGTGATTGCGTTTCATATAAAGAAAACATGACCGGTTGCTATATAAATAGTAAACGTTCATTTAAATCCACCGGGATTTTTTGCTATGAGATCTTCATTCAGAATGATCATCTACTGTKATTTATGAATGGGAGCTGATAAAATGAACCTAATGGATTTGCATTTATTGCTTTTAATTAGACATTTTAATTTTAAGCATAGCTATTCCCCCATAATATAATACTTTATTATATGTTGTAATTGGAGGAAATATTTTTTGTAATGTGGTGATCTTGTTGATGGAGATGCAATACAGTACTACCTTTTTGGGTCGAGGGCAAAAGTACTGAAATGCTAAACACACTAATAGTGTTATTTTATGTAAATTGGAAGGTGGAGAGTAGTTTCATTTGAAATACATCCTGCCAGAAAAAATTACCAAGAATCTGTTTCCYTAGAGAAGATGTCATATTATTATAGTGAAGCAGTAATTAATTGCAAATTTTTTTTCTGAAGAATTTGCTGTGTAAAAAGACTGGAATGCACTTCCAGGCTAATCCTCACACTAACTGTCATGCCATGTTAGCAGAATTGTGATGTTACATGGAAAGATTACCTTTTCTAAAACACATAAATTCATTAAAATGTATTAGCCTAGATTTAAAGTCAYGCTGGGTTTTTTGTTTGCTTTCTGGCCATCAGTGGTAACTTTATGGCACTTTAGTTCCAAATATAGTTCTGTTGTGCACAAGAAATAAAAAATATATTTTCACACATTTTTTCTGCTTCAGAACTATAAGGCTTTATATTCTAGCCAAGTATACCATTAATTTTTTTAATATTCTAAATATGCCCTTGCAGTAGCTTAAGAATAAACATTATAGAGAGAATTTCATCTTGATTACACAGGATGGAAATTACAATTAAGGGTATTTAACAGCTTTAGAGGAACAATCCTCGGTATTGCATTGAGAAGTCATAATTTGGCTTTTTTAACTTCTCTCTGTAAAAAAGCATTTTAGCAATTGTGTGGCTTGTGCACCAACTTTAGTCCCAGTGCATGTGCCAGCTTCACAGCTGTCTTCTCCTAATTCCAAAAGCCTCTTCTGAAATTAGCTCTTGTCTTTGAATACGCAAATTAAAATTTGGTTGCCTCTTCCAACCATATATTCAGAATGAGGAAGTTTTGTTTCAGTGAAATTACCTTCACATATTCCCTTTTGATTGATTCATTGAGTAAAAACAATTGTGCCTTTTTAGAACACAAAGAGTACAACTGAAAGAAAAACAGTGCATTCACTCTTGCCTAATTTTTCTCAGCTAGTTTGAAAAACAAAGACTAATATAYGGGCATATATATTAAGATCCTCAAACTATAGCTCAATTCCTGAAGATATGAAAGCCAAAATTACTCCAATTGTGATGTTTTATATACTACTGCCTGAAGAAGGGGAGCATATACCTCATAATATACATTTCAGAGGTTTACTCCTTTGGCCTCTCTTGCATTTATTGGTTACTTACTCTGTTCTTTAGTGAGATATAAATGGTAAAATAAAAMATTTGATCCCATATACTTAAACAACTGTTTGAGGTCCTCATTTAAGAGGTGTTCAGGACACAGTTTGAATGGACAGCAAACACACACCAGTGCTAATGGGCTTGTTCAGACCCTCAGTATGATTTTGTTGTGTGTACTTGATTATATCAGCTTCAAACTTGCAGGGCTTGTAGTACAGAAGGGCTCATCAATACAATATATTTTCCATTACCATGGCTATATTTATATTTATCCAGACCTTGGAGTATTTATAAGTCAGCATGATGGTACCTTTCTTCTGTAGCYTTAAGGTGAATAGGTTTCTCAGAGGTCTAAACTTAGACATGGGAAACTAACTTCCAAGACAGCTCAGTTAGTAACCTAACTCCTCCTGTTGGTCCCTTTTTTCTTAGATCTCTTCAATTTTAATTTCTGATTTAAGATTTGGGGCTGACTGCCAGTATTAAATGAGCTTAGTTCTCATGATGATGTAAATAAATTCAAATCCTGAAAAAATATTGAATAAACTTGATATTTACAGTAATAGAAATATTTAAATGTAGCTTTAATTATTCTCCCTGTTAGAAGTCCATGTTTTATTTCCAATTTCTCAATTGAAAATGTTGTTAAGAATTTAAGTCCCATAAGGGAAAAAAAAAAGAATGGAGTTGATATTTTGAAATACAGAAACTATAATTTCACTTTGATTTGAAATTGGTTTTCTTCAAGTAGCAGTAAAAATAAATGGTAACGAAAATTTTAAACTGACATTCAGAACCATATTTTATATTTCCCTCTGTAAAAAGTGATCATCAAAAATATCTAAGATGTTTGCACATAAATTCTAATGAGCTCTACTTACAGCATTTTGGTAAATGAGTGCTTATGGAAGTACTTTGTACAAAGTCAGGATAAATCAATGTCCACATACTTAAAGACTGTGTTTCCTAGGGTGCTGAAGTCTGTGCTTTTCAAAGAAAAAATAAGACAGTCTGTCCCAATGTTTAATGTAACTGGTTCGTTTTCAGTATTCAACTACTTAATTTAAAAGCAAATCAACAAGGCTTTGCCATAGCCCTGTCCTTCAGGGAGTGGTGCTTGCTTGGTTAGAAACAACTGGGTTTGCCCTGACATGCTGGAATAAKTACAAGAAGCTTGGAATGGGGAAAGTTGACTTACATTTTCCTGATTATTTCAAAAGTAATTTGTCARGTCTAAGGTTTTGGAGAAGATATTGACATCTGTGGTTTAGGACACAGGATGACAGAAATTTGACTATTGGAGTAGAATGGTTTGAAAACTCTCTAAAAGCAACTGTTCATGAACCTGAGTTGTTGCAAAGGCTTGTCCTCTTTAACTGTATCCAATTTCTTGAAGCTAAAGGCAAAAGTTTGTCTTTGGAGGGGGAAGCATTGCATTTGTAAGCAGATGGGACTCAATTTCTTTATGCAGAAAAGCCTATTCTTTATTCACATAACTCATTTTTATACAGTTTTCACAGACCTCATGTTTTACTCCATTTACTCCAATTGGCTAGTAGTTTTCTTGCCACTCAATTCATTGGTTAGTAACTGGCATTCTGCCTGTCAAATCTCCCTAATTTTGGATTGTTTACATATCTTCTTATCTGATTCTCATGGGACAGATTTCTTGCCTATTGCAGGTGCAAATTTTTTTTTTCTACAAGTATTGGTTTTTATGCGAARGGATTCTTATTTTTAAGATTTCTTCACATGAGAACTTAGCTAGCTGCACTTAAAAGAAGTAACAGGCCAGCTGGTAATTCAGCAGAGCAAGGCCTGATTTCATAAGGCCTTTCTTTTATAATACCTCTACCTGTATGTAACAGAAAGAGCAAGTAAGTTCCTTAAACAAAGCAAAGCTCATTGTTGATGCTGTACTGCATACAAATCATTTGTGGTATCAAGTAAAACTGAATTGCATGTTTGCAAAAAGTAACTCATCTTTGCCTCAYTTTTCAGCAACAGAATTAAAATATGAAGCAAAGACAGTGTTTAATTTTTTGATGAATTATTTAGCTTCACCCACCCACTACAGCAGTGCATGCTGCCTACTTGCTCCTAATATCTGCTAAAATACCATAGTTCACCTCCTGTAGACATCTATTGCTATGCTTGGCAGCAGCAGAAGGAAGGGGAAGTGGTGTTTGAATTAATAGCCCAAGAAAACCTGTTAAATTTCTCATCTCAGCATTTTATTTCCCTYTCTTCTCAGCTGAGGCGTTGCAGCTGAGAACCAAATGCAGTGGCTTTTTCTTGTAAGGACAAGTGATGGATGGGGATACAGAGAGGCACAGGAGGAGTATCTGGCACACAAACAGGAGTGATGGGACCATTGCCCAGTCATAGAAGCTGCTTTAAAATGCGCCTTTGCCCCAAAGCAGGGGTGAAGGAATGCTACTCTGAGCTCTCTACAGAAAATGGCAGACAGGCATGGTAACATTGGGAAAGGAGGAATGCTACTCTGAGCTCTCTACAGAAAATGGCAGACAGGCATGGTAACATTGGGAAAGGGATGAATGACAGCAGTGACATGCTTCCAAGACTGAACTGGCACCACACTTCCCTCAAAAAGAGCAGTCATGAAACAGTAAACCAGAGCACTTGTCCCTCTCTTGTTTATTCTCCATTTAGGTCATAAACATTAGAAGACAGTAGAACATTTCTCTCTGTGGTGACCTAAATACCACGCAGGTCTCACCAAGGGCAGTAGGGTTGGCAGTGCAGGCTGGAGGGAGGGATTGTCCCTCCCCTGATGGGAGGTGACAGGTCAGGCAGGGGGCCTGTCAACAGCCACAACAGTGGGCTTCAAAGCCTCTGGCTTGCTCTTTTTAATATGTTACTCTGTGGTTTACTGAACACTTGTTCGAGTGCATCTTTGTGTGTATAAGTGACTTAGTTCACCTATGAGACAATGGGACACCAATGGACAGTTCACCAGTGTCCAATCTGATGGACAATTACCTTTGCTTTTGCACATTCAGATCACTGTTGCTATTTCTGTGGGAGAGGTACCTATAGGAAATTTCAGATTAAAWCTGTAAACAGTTTCCAACCTGAAAACAGCACAAAATAAATCAGTCTGTATAGCAAAACAAATATTTTGAGGGAAATCTAGAAGGGGCTTACTGTGTGGCTACAGGCCACATTAATGTGGGCATTATTTGATGCCCACAATCAGCATTAAATAAGAAAGGCTGAATTTTTGAGACCTTTTTATTTTCAGAAAGTACATTTCCTGTCAGTAAAAATTCTTTTGATTATACATGTCTGGTTTATATCAGAAGTTGCTATTAATTTGTAGTTTACATGTGACAGCTTTTCSAAGACTGTGCAAAGCTAGCTTTTTGTCAAGATTTGACTGTATAATTGGGTGGTGTGGCTGGATTTGGTTTTAAAATAAATCAGGAGAATTACTTGTATACTAAAACTGATCTATAATTAATCATATGGTAGTATACAATTAATTGTAGTTAATGTGCTGTGCAATTAATGATACTTATTTTGTTTTTTCTTCAAGTAAAAAACTCAGTATTCTTTTCCCCCTAATTTCTTCATACAGAAGTGRAGCATTTTTAGCACATCCTTGKTGGTTGCARACTCTTGGATCTGTTTCTCTCACACTAAATGTATGTRTCCTGAAATTGATTCTTGACATTATTTATAGTTAGAATACGTGAATAAGTTAAATGGATGTAAAATTGTACCTGTATTGTATATTTAAGGAAATGTAGGTTGTATTGCCAGTGACAATTGGACAGTAAAAACCTGTTTGTAAGCAGTGGTGCTTCTGAGGATAGTGAATTGATGGATCAGGACAGACACTGTGAAAAGCAGGATTCTTTGCAGCCAGCATTCTGAGAGGTGATGAACATGCAGGGGATTTTCAGTGCTAGTGCAGTGATATTTTTTTCTTACCTTTCAACCCTTGGGAATGTGATTTCCACAAAATTCAAATTTATGCAGAGAATTTAAAAGGCTCTAGTTGAATGTAGCAGTTTGTTTGCCAGGTAGTGTGTGGGATGAAGGTAAATGAGGGGTTTATTGGTTTAATATAATGTATATTTGAAATTACTTGTGCAGCACATTGAAAGATAAAACTGTTTTTGTCTGTTTGGAACATTATTGCTAAAAGGCTATATGTTTACATGTGTAATTGGCTGAACTCCAAATTGCAGGCAGAATTTGCTTTGTCTTCCTTTAATTTGTGTGGTTTGGTTCTTCCCTCAGATTTCCCTGTGTTGCAGAATGTAGGCAGAGACTTAGCAGCTCACAGTGAACACAAGRGCAAATTATTTTAATTTTTTTATATTTTTAAGTATATTCACTGGGGGTGAGATTTCCTCCCATGGATGGTTCAAGCTACAGCAGTAATTTTATATATGTGAGCCCTCAAACTCAATTAAAAGCCCTGTGCTGGATGGCTTGCAAAAAGGAGTTTCTTAATCACTTGCTACATTTAAATAGGTGTCTGAAGTGAACTTTTTTCCACTATAATGTATTAACAGTTGTTTGGTTGATTGGTTGGTTTGTTTTGTATAATTTGATCAGTGAGGGTATATGGAGCTAAAAAAAGAACAAGACAAAATGTGTCTCCTACTTTCAGATGTTTCTTTTCAGGTACCAAGTAAGCTGCTTGGGCAGGAATCCACCCAGGGCTATTGGCAAAACCCCCGGTCAGCTGGTGGTTGTACRCCTCTGGCCTGGAAGCAGATGAAATTCCACATTTCTTTCAGGGCAGCACCTCTTAATGTGCAGATAAACTTGCTAGAAACATAAGATGTAGGCAGGCTAAAGAGACTTCGTGGCAGGAATCTGTGTCAGTTCAAAATTTATTTTCATTATCTCTGGGGAAAGGTTTCCTATCCCTCAAAACACCACCTTGGTGCGTCTCCTTCCAAAACACCACCTTGGTGCATGTCCTCTCCCCACCTGAGTGCGTGGACACAGAGAGACACCTAATTAAGAAGCCGAGACGATGCCATTTCCATGCTAAARTTGGTTCCTCCGGGTCTCCTGTGAATAGAGGTGTGCTCTGAGCAAGCCGAGACCGGGCCGTGCCGCGCGATGATCTCCCGCTGGTACTTTGACATGGCTGAAGGAAAGTGCGCGCCCTTCTTTTACGGCGGCTGCGGCGGGAACCGGAACAACTTTGACTCGGAGGAATACTGCATGGCGGTCTGTGGCAGCATCAGTAAGTGCCCTCCACGGCGCCCGCCTCGCTGGGCTCACACTAACCAACCRCAGCCGCGGTCTGTCCACACCTCTGCTCACCACTCGCTCCTCCTCGGCCTCTTGCTAACCCGGCATGGTAGTGGGTGACTTCTTGGCACTGTAGGTGCCTTCTGATTTGGGGGCTGAGAGCTTTAACACCTCCTCGGGTGAGGCTTTCGCACCCGTCTTCTCTCTGTTCTCTGTCAGAATGTACTGATGTTTCATGTGTCTGTGTGCACCTACAGTGCATGGGCAGGAAAAAACACTAACTTTAGGGAAGTGTCAGGTAAGTTTAAAAATAGCTCATATTTTTAACAGTGTATTCTCACGTATTTCTGACCTTTTTTTTTCCAAAGCTAAAAAGTATTAGAATGTGTATTTCCAGATTTTTTTAGTTGAATTCTTTATGTGTGTTTGCAATGAAAAGGGGAGAAATGGTATTTGATTTTTTTATGTTTRCCTAAYGGCTGTGGTGCARATGGATGTGAATCACCTCCCATTTACTTTAACTTAACCATATGGTGTAATGGCTGTTTTTGCTGAAAAAATGGTGTTTGCACTGTTTGAGTGGTGGCTTTCTCCACCATACACCATTGAAGCTGATAAATTAGGTGTAGTTTTATCAGATGGGTTCTGTTTTGAGAGCCTCTTGTACACTCTCCTCCCAATCTGCTTTGCAAGCACGTACTCCTGGGAGAGCATCACCTGACATTTACACCCGAGACATTAAAGAGTGACTACGTCTCACTGCGCTGTCTGCTCGCAGGACATCGAGGAGCAGAACACAAACAGCATCTCAGGGCTCCTTTTAGTAAAAGGTTTTCCAAACCTGACCCTTTCAGGAGCATTTCCAGTAAGTAGAAGGYTTAAAAATGCACACAAACAAATGAAGGGGTGTTATGTGTGTCATGGAGCAGAGGAGCTGACCTGTATTTTATTGGAGCAGAAGCAAGAGCACTCCTGGAGCCAGGATTGCTGAACTGGTGCTCCAGCAGCATTTTATCTTAGGGTCTTCTAGAGCTGTTCATGGCAAAGCTCCAGGGAAGGGACATGGAGGAATCTGCCACGATGGGAGTGGGGASGATACTTCCTGAACTGTGATCAGCTCCTGCAACAAGGCAGAAGATGTAGTGAAGGGAGAGGTCTGTGCAGGAGGTTGGAGTGAGGTCTAATGCATTTACTGTCAGAGGAACATTTTGAACCATTACGTTCCTGTGTTAGGTAAGGTGTTTCCAGAGATGCAAAACACGACTTGTCTCAGATTGCAGCCTCTCTTTGGGAAGGTAAATTATCTTCTCTTCTTCTCAGGAGATTCTGCTTTGTCTCATGGAAGTTGTTGTCTGGCTGGGTGGTTTTTTCCCTCAGATTCACTGCAATAAAACAATGACAAGACTATTATCATTTCCATTATTCTCAGTTTATTCTGGAAGTCAAAATTTTTGGTCTAAGTAATTTTCTCTTTAAGGACAATGGAGTTAGGTMGAGTACTTGAGCTTTTTTGACTTTATTTGCACAACTCATACTGATTTTTTTATCTCCCATAGGAGATAAAAAATTCTTTTTATCTTTTTCTTCCCTCAGTAGTTTCTCAAACAACAGTTGAGTCTATGAGGATACACTTTTTAAGCTATTTCAGTTATATTTTTATTCATGATTTTTAATGTTATGACAGTGTGTTCTATACCCTCATCTATACACCTGTATTTTCTCTTCCTGAAGTAAATTTTCTTTTAGTTTCATGTACTGTTTCAGTCTCACCATGCTGTTTCTCCTTATTCTTCATGTTTTTGCTGAATAGAAATTGTAATGAAAATAATTGGAAGTGCTATATAGTAAGTTTCATCACTGAAATCATCACGTCATCTTGAGTTTAGTACTAATCTAATGTTGCTGAAGGAGGTAGAACAGACACCATTTTTCACCCYAATCTCAAAGAAGAAAAGAAAAACAGTGGAGAATAGTTTCCATCGAGGCCACTCCTGTTCTCTCCTGWCGTTTTTTTCCTCCAACCATCACCCTTAATTTAGTCTTTGATTTTTATGCCTTCTCCTCCCCACTTCATTATTATTAATGTATTTATTCCATTCTTTCTTTTCTCTCCAAAGTTCAGATTGTTCTTMCTCCTTTGTGTCCTATTAAAACAAAACAAAAATCAAGCCTCTCTTAGGCAGGAGGAAAGATGGATGCTAAAGCYCATCTTTCCTTTGTCTASCTATAGTTTGCTTTTCAGGATAAAKTAGTTAGATTTTACAGAGTAATATGAAATAGTGAATAGCGTTAGGATTCTTTTATATAGTGGGCAAAGGGTGGAAGTGTGGGATGTGTGGGACATGAGTCATTTTCTGGTAATGAGTGGGAATTGGACTGAACCAAAATGTGAGGATGTTCTGTTGTCACAAATACCCATACACTGTGAAATCTCACTACTAATATCCTGAACACCTTCTCTTAAAAAAAAAAAAAAAGAGTTTAAAATAGCATGTTTTATTCTGCCTTCTTGCTAAGTCTCTGGAAAGGTGGGTCTGTCCTGTCCTGTCGTGCAAAGCCCTAAACTCCCTCCATATTGAGTGAATTTGACTGGTGCTCTGAGGTCTGATGGAAATGATTTATCTTTAGGGTAGGAGCTACTGGTGTCATTTTTTTTTTCATTTATCATTCACCTTGGAAATTGATACATAACTGCCTTAGAAGTAGAAGACTTTGAGGTTGATGTTACCAGTTCCTTRAGCCTGTCAGATTACCTGCTCAGTCTCTACTGATTCTTAATAAGAATGTTCAGCACTGTCTGTGGTTTCCATTCAATGCAATGATTCAAACTTCTGCTGTGTGGCTGTCCATAGTGGCTTCTTTGAGTCATACAATCTGTCAGGTATTTAATTTGGATTTAATGGCCTTAGAAGGAATATATATTAACAAGAATAAGTGAACATATTGCTGTTACCAGAGGAAAGATTTCTGTCTTCTACTAAAAAGTAATCTATTGTACGAATTTTTTTTACTTTTCTATTAATTGTTGCATTAATTTTAAACATTCTTAAAGTTACAGGAAGTCTATTTTTTTAAATGYGTGCTATCTTGATATTATGTTAATGTTTAATTTTTAACTTGGGAACTTAAAAGCTGGGAAAATACATTTTCTTAAATGTTCTTCATTTCTCAGACAGCTCTCCCAGCAGCTMCAGCAGCTGTCAGGTCCTGACYTCAGTGGAATTCACTGTGTTTTCAWTTGTTCCCCATTCAGAGTGGGAGTGGGTTGAACTCTGGTGGCACAGTCAGTTTTTGAAAATTTTTATCATTAAAATGACCTTTTATAAATGTGTTTTTTTAATGTTATGGCAGTACTGAATTTCTGTGGCTCACAACAGAGGGAACCAACAGGGTTCAGTGTTGTCAGTTCCCTCCTTCTTTGCATAAACCCTGAAACTTAGTAGGAAATTTAAATGATGACACGTGGTTTTATTTTTGATCATTTAGAGCAGTATCACAGGTTTTTGGATGAATTTAGGTAAAAATAGTATTTATTCTCTAGACTAAATACTGAGAACTTCCAAACTTGCTAAATCTCTGAGTGATTTTTAAGGGGCAGATACTGTCCACTTTAATTTTTCTTCAGAGGTGTATTGCAAATAAAGATCTGTACCTTTTACTAGCAGCAGCTTACAAGAAGATACTCCTGTTGTCAGTCATTTCCTTTATCCATTGTTTGTTTATTTGGGATGTTGACATCTCCCTAGTTAGCAAGAAGTGAAATGTTTTGGCAGCTAAAGTTGCATGCCAACTTCTAGTGTCTAAGGCATCAAAGAACTGTGACAATCTAATATCAAAATTGTTAATTTTGACTACGACCTTTAGTGGATGCAAGTGACTAATTTCTGTTTCCACAGTTTCTTCATCTATATAAATTTTCACTTTTATTTCACCTTTGAACCACACATGTTGTACTAGACCTTTTAATAAGTAAGTGYGTGAAGTTTAGGATTCAAAAAGGAAAAAATGCAAACGTTTTCATATCCAAAACTTAGACTACTACTAATTTCAAACACAATTTAATTAGTATAAGGTATTGCTGTGGGCAATGTTTACTGTGACTTGTTTTGCTGGGTCTAATCACAGCATTTTTTGTTTTGGTTCTTTTTACTCTGTGGAACTTGATGACTCTTGTTTACAACCTTGGTAGAAGTCATGTTCAGGAAAATACTTRTGTCTTGTATTTGTTCTCATTTGAACCACACGTAAAGAATTTAATGTTTTTTTCCTCTCATAAATATTTAAACTCATGATAAGTTGAAAGAGAATGACCTTGCAGTAGGAGTATCACAAAGATGCTTGAGGAAGTTTTGCTTTGGGGACCTCCTCCCAGTCAAGTAGTGCATCAAAGAACTTGGAGAGGTGTGATCTGAGCCATTACTGGATGAATGTTGAATGGATATCAGCAAGGCAAAATTGTATTTGTCAGGGTTGGTGAAAAGGAGGGTATTCATGGAAGGTTTTATTGCCAGGTTCTACCTGTGCATGGCTAGGAAATGTATCTTGAAGTTCTTACTCAGGAGGATTTTATATGAGAAAATTCAACTGAGACCTAGTTTAGATGGCAAGTAGCACATTTAGTTAAAATAATGGATCGGGAATAATAAGAGTATGATAGGTTTTGTTGAGTGGGTTTTTTTCCTCTCCAAGGAGTCTCTGAGGAATTTCACTAAACTCTTTSAAGCTGCCTGTTGTTTGATGCCATACCAGTTACTTAATTTCTAACATATTAAAGGAAAACAGAATCAGTCTTTGCAAAGTAGGGGTTGGATATACTGRATAGTGAGGGGACTGTTGCTCACTTTGCTTGAATAACCCTGAATGCAAACCTTTCCACTACCAGTGTCACAGCTGCCTCCTAGTTATCCAACAAGAAGGCTGGCTATTAGTGCAAGCTCGCTGATTATTTCCAGCCTTTGTGAGGGTTTTTTWATACCAAAGTTATTACAAATGAAGTAACTATCTGTGAAGCCACACTGTTGCTAAGGGAAGGATTTGAGGTYTTTCATTAGGTACTGTGAGGTCCTTAAGTACTTTAAAAGGGATTTGCAWTCACATTTATATGTTACAATTTATCTTTTAAAAATAAACTTATGTACAAAGCATGTAACTTTGCAAAGGGCGTTTTGCTGGCTAACATACTTTATTAATTACCAAACTTTTTTTCATACTTGGAATTTTTCTTCTGGCAGCAGTTTCTAACCTGTTTCAAGAACATAGTTTTGTTTACTCTACAGAGCTTCTCCTGGTTTATAAAATGGGGTAAGAAAGGGGGAAGAAATCCTGATGTATTTTTATGTACTTGCTCTGTGTAACATGTTCATCTAAACCCTGTTTCTGTGTCTTCCTCTGAGGCTAAATAGATGGCTGTATTCCAGTGGAAATTAGAACAGATGCTTCTTTATTAATCCATCTAAAATTTTCCCATACTAAAGTAGAAATTCTTCTTTTCTTCTCCCTCCCCTCCCTCTCTCCACCTTCACATTTTACATTAGTCCCTACCACAGCTGCTAGCACTCCTGATGCTGTTGACAAATACTTGGAGACACCTGGAGATGAGAATGAACATGCCCATTTCCAGAAGGCCAAGGAGAGGCTRGAAGCTAAGCATCGTGAAAGAATGTCTCAGGTAAGGGGAGATTTCTTTATTCCTAAGTGTGTGAGTRTGTCTGTCAAGTAATAAGTGATCCTTCATCTTGTTATTTCCCAAGGCTTATTCCAGGTGCCCTGCCAGTTTGCAATGCTGTAAACACATCATTTACTGCCTTTCTGACTCTTGTCTAAGAATTCAGCTGTCTGACACATTTATGGTTGTGTCACCACTGCGKTCATAAGTCGCTACAGTTACTAGAAAGATTAAAAGAAAAAAAYCTGTAAAAAATGTCTCTCATCTTTGTGGGAAAATGTTTGTCTTGTGAAATTATTTATGTTTCAAAGTAAAGAACTTGGCCTCTCTATTAATTGTCCTTCCCTTGGAGCAGCTGAGGGAAGATGGTTTGTGTTGAGCATTTTCTGTGTGTGCCCTGGGAGTAGTGTAAGATCACATTTGTTCATCTAATGGTTTTGAGCCTCAAGGTAACARGATATGCATCTAAAGTCAAAGAAAAGAGGAGAAACTGGTGCTTTTGAATTGAAAATCCAAACTGAATCAACCCTTTTCTTTCCCTTCAACCAAAGAGATTTGTAGCCTGAAACTGTGCCCACGTTTTAATCCAGTGAGAGATGAGTTACCCACGCTGTCAGAAACAGGGTTTATAATAGCAATGCCAATAAAAATGGTCACAGTTCTGCTTTAATGACAACAAAGAAAAATATAAGAGGTTTAAAGGAAAGCATGCATTTTGAGAATGAAAATAACACAAAAAATTAATGTAGTATAATTCAGATGCACTCCATATACCCATGCAGTAATTTACTGTATTTTTTCATTATAACTTGTTCCCTTGATGGGATTTCAGTGTGTCTGTCTGTTACTGATACATTACTAACCTTTAGTTCTGTGCTAAAATACTATTCCAAAAATGGAAATAAAATGTTTTGAATGAAAATAAAATTAAGCTCATATTGTACATCTATGCTTATTGGTACTGTAGCTGTGCCTGGCACTTCTCTAATAAATTGGGCAGCTCATCTTACCTGAAGCACTCATCCAATTYGTGCAAGCCACATAATGAGAATATGGAATATGACATGTCATAGATAGGAAGATAGGTGCTCCTCATCTGCTTGGGAAGTGTTGAAGCACAAACAATCTGTCTCCTCTTTAAACAGAGAAAATAGWGCCAATTTAATGGACAGGGAATCTGGAGAATAAAAGAAGTTARATAGCCTGCCTAGCAGAAGAGAGACCCTGCCTTGGCTAGGCATGCAGAGGGTTGGTGAATAATACAGTCACCACCCCATCATTCCTTCCCCTTGAAACAACCTTTTTGTAAAAAAATGCTGTTGAGGTGGGTTTCTTGAAAGCAAAGGGTAGTCAGTGCAGATTTCCTTGGCATAGTCCGTAGATTCTCACCGTGGTTCCACGTTTTTCTTCAAAATCCCAGTGTGTCAAGGTTAAGGTGCATAATTAGGGGCAGTTTTTGGGTGAACTGTGTATTTTCTGTTTTAACATGAGCATCTGGAGGACCCTGTCAACTGATGGGTGGGATTCAAAGGTTTGACTGAAACTGGAGCTGGTGCCCTCATTAGCACATTTCCAGCCATTCTTCCTGTCAGCACTGGGCAAGAAGGGGGTGAGGCCATTCAGCTGCCCCCTCCTGCAATGTCAGTCCTCCAAAAATAAGTCAAATAACCACCTCTGACCACTTCAGTGACCTAAGTCAGCCCTGGTAAAAAGAAGTATGATAGATGCATTAAAAAAAATTTAATCATTAGGTTGCCTAAGCTGCTTATGAAATCACATCTTAAAGGACATGTGTTTTGAAGTACACAGACCCCCTGCAGAGCTTTAAAGATCAGAAAGATCTTCAGGGAAGATCTAGAAGGGAAAGGTAATTTTTAGAAACTTAAGTTATTATTTGTACAGTATTGAACTAGCCTCTCCMTGTTAACTTGTCAAATGTTTAAAAGATTGTAGATGCTAGTAGAAAAGCCAGCTAGTTCACCATTCTGTGTTTCCTCACATAAACATCTATGTCCAATACCACTGGTTTCCTCTTCTTTATTTTATTTTAAAATGGCTTTTTACATTTTATAAAATCAGGTATGTTCTTAATATAAAATCCWAATATATATGTAGCTGAAAATTAATGTGGAACTCCTACTTGTTATGTTAAAAATAATGCTGAATGAGTTAACTTTGTCACATATTTGCTGTCAATGATTTTCTCAGCAAAAAGAAAAGGTAACAAATGAGAGTCGCTGGCCAAGTCTTCCAGCTGCTCCAAACTTTTTTTTAATTCAAAGTCCAGTTCTTTCAAAGCTGAAAAGTGGAGGCTTAGAAAGCAGCAGAAAGGCCCATTTTTCTTCTAATAAAAAGAGAAAAAAATTATCAAGTAATTCTTTAATCCTGATAAATGTCATAATCTGAAATAGATTGGTTTGTTCACAAAACATAGATAATTTATTTCATTGAATAAAAAGTCTAGTTTTAAAATAGTATTGGTTTGGGACACACCTTATTTTGCAACAGTCAGTTAACTAAGAAAAAATCAGATGCATTCTACTTGACATGAAAAATGTAATCATCTAAGGAGTAGGGAAGTTTATCACTAAACTTGAAGTGAAATATTTTAAAACATGTCATCAGGGAAAATGTAAATATTCTGCATATCCTTTTCTGAGATTTCCCTTAATTTACCATGAAATTCTGTCAACTTGTGGGTTTTTTGCTCTTGTATAAAGATGTTCACACAAGCAGAGACCAAGATTCTGTCAGTAGTTATATCACATCATAGTTCACAGCTCATGAAAGACTTTTAGTAGGGAAGTTTGTGATGACCTGATGCACCTCTGGTTCAGACTCTTTCAGTCTCCTGTCCTCTAAAGTGTCCATCTCTTTAGACTACAGATGATGAACATTTCTGCACCACACCTGAAGCAAAAAGGTTTATAAACTTTCCTATTTTACAGGAAGTACTGTAAGGAGAATTACGTTCATACAAAATTTTAAGTTTTTCCCAAGAATTAAAAATGCAGCCTCAATAGCAGGAAAACTGCATTTCCATGCAAACAGGGGTAGCCAATCACTGATGCATGTGTAGCCTTTAAATGTTTGCTGTTCTCCAAAAGATATCAGGGAGAGGTTATGTTAACTGATTCCAAGGTGTCATGGTTCTTGTTTCTTGTTTTGGAACAATTCCCCTTTTTCTCTTTCTCTTTTCATTTTGTTAATGGCTGTACAGCTCCCTTAATTAGTTGCTGCTAAATAGCCTGATGAACCAGATACCAAACCTTACTCAAGGGAGCAGTATATTTATACATTTCTCTCCTAAGACATCCTGTGATGTCCTCATGTCTTAAATTTGCTCTTCCTTTGGCTGTCTACGATATTTTTGGAATTGTAGCATGTAGAATACTTATGATAGGAACTTAATGACACCTTGTGTCCTAGAATAGTTTTGCTTCTTGGAAGTTTATTTCCAAAGCAAACATCTAAAAATACTGCAGCTCTCAACCAGCCTGAACAGGTCTGGTGTTTGTTGAAGATTGGTTTTCGGGTTTTTTTATCATTGCATGCCAGTTGTCCTAACATCCTGGATACATCTTCAGCTGATTTTTAGTCCCAGTGACACTGTAGAATCACAGAATGGTTTGAGTTGGAGGGARCTTAAAGGTCATTTAGTTCCATCCCCCTGCCATGGGCAGGGGCACCTTCCAATACATCAGATTGCTTAAAATCCCATCTAGCCTGGCCTRGAACGTTTCCAGGGATGGAGCATCCACAGTTTCTCTGGGCAACCTGTGCCAGGGCCTCACCACCCTCAGAGTAAAGAATTTCTTTCTAATATTGAATCTAAGCGTACTTTCTTTCAGTTWAAAACCATTRCTCCTTATCAGCAAACGCTTTGAAAAGTCCCCTCTCCTGCCTTCATTAAGGTCCCCTTTAGACAATGGAGGGCTGCTATAAGGTCTCTTTGAAGTCTTCTCCAGATTCAAGAATCCCAGATCTCTCYCCCTGGCCTCACAGAGGAGGTGCTCCAATCCTTTATCATCTTTATGMTCCTCTTCTAGACACACTCAAGCAGGTTGATGTGCATCTTGTGTTGGGCCCAGAGCTGGATGCAGCACTGCAGGTGGGGACTCACCAGAGCAGAGCAGAGGGACAGAATGCCTTCCTCAACCTGCTGTCCATGGTGTTTTGGATACAGGATAACTGGGCTTCCTGGGCTCTGAGCACACATGGCTAGCTCATAGTTGGTTTTTCATCCACCAGGACACTCAAGTTCTTTTCCCAGGGCTTCTCTCAGTCCATTCATTGCCCAGCCTATACTGATTTTGGGATTGSCCCAGCCCCAGTGCAGGAGCCCACACATGGCCCTGTTGAACTTGAACTTGTAGTTTTCCCAGGCCTGCCTCTCAAGCCTGTCCAGGTCCCTCTGAATGACATCCCTGCCCTGTAGAGTATCAATCACACCACTGACCTTGGTGTCACCTAACTGAGATTGCTCTCATTCCTGCTGTCCATGTCCTCAACAAAGATGTTAAATAATACCAGTTCATGTATTCCCTAGATTTCACCATCTCTGCTACAGTGTGTGGGAAGCCTGTTTCCTTCCTTAAAACTGTCCAGTTAATAGGATTACCCAGTTGCAGTCAGGACTCTTGCGAAGTTTAATGATATTACCAGAAAAAAGGTCAAGACTTAAGTGTAGAAAAAAAGCCCTTGACAAAGACAGACGCCCTTTTGGCATGACTGTGACCATTCTCACTAAGCCAACCTTCAGGCAAGTACCTCTGCTGGCCTGATTGTGCTAACCCAAATGCCTGCCATAAATTCTTCTCTTGCAGATATGCTTTTGTGCCCTTGTGTAAAAAATGGGAGTGAATGAGTTCTGCTGCTTCAATTCATAATGAAGTTTTTGTACTTAGAATCTCTTAATAATGAATGACATTTTCCATACTGCCTCTTTCCCTCTTACTGTCCCTTGAAGCCCAATTTCAAAAAGCATCTGCCAGGCTGTAAGGCCTGAGTTTTGAAGAAGTTTGACTTTGAAATGGCTTGCTTCTTGTATCTCAATCAGAAGCTGMTTTTTCCCTGTACAAAGCCTCCAGACCTTGAAGAGCCCTAAATCTGTATGTTTTTCATAGGTCTGTGCTGTCAACAGAGGAAAATAGGTTTGTAAGTGCAGAGGCCAAGTTCAGCCTTCTTCTGCACCTGTGTAACTGGAGAATTTTTTCTCCTTCTCTCTCTTTGGGGCCCTCTSTAGCGCTATGGCTTGTTTCTCACTCACAAATCCCTGAAGTGATGACCTTTGGTGGGAGCAGGAGTTCCCTGTGGATGGTAGCATGGCCCATGGATAGCTGTGTCTTCAMTTGGTTAGCACACATACACAGATGCTCTCAAGCATTGAAGTCTTCTCAGTTACAAAAATCCGTCACTCAGGTCACAGCAGTCTTTACCGTAATGTTGTTTCTGCAAACAGCCATGTAATTCTGGTTTTTTTCCAAAACCTTTCAGTTTTGTGGCACCGGAGCTGAACTCTGGGTGCCACAAATTTACATTCCTCCCAACTAGCTGCATAGGCTGTCAGTTTATCATCCTGCCTTCGATGCCTTAGAATACTTAATGAAATAAAATGGACGGAGACAGACCTGGTYTAGCCAAAGGTCCTCTTAATCACATTACCCACAGTGCTTATTTTTGTCATGTGGATTAGCAGAGGGATAAAGATGGTAAGGCAACTCTTGTTCTGAAAATCCATAACTGCTCTTTCTGAGTAAAAAAATTAGGCAGATGTCAGAGATGTGATTTTAAGACAGAAAGGGAGAAGAGGAGGAAGAAAATCATAAAGTTGCTAATCTAGGCCAATGTTCAAGCTTGAACACYCCATMGTAGTTTATSACTTGGKTTAATGCCATAATTTCTGGGCCTTRTGMAAGTTCYCATCCTGTTGCTATCCTCTCTAATCACAGAGGAACAAAGAGAACTAACTCTGTGAATAAAGCAGAAAGAACCTTGAATATTCATTTAAATATTGGTTCAAATATTCCCCAGAATGGGATAAAACCCAGAAGTGGTTAGATATTGATACCAAAAAATTGATGTATTTTATTTGAAAGAGGCAAAGAGGAATGAAAAAAAGGAAAGAAAAGGAAAGGAGAAAGAAGGAAGGAAGGAAAAAAAGAGGGGGGCAGACATGGAGAGTGACAGAAATGAAGTAGAAGCATATCACCCTCCATGGGTCACAGTGATGTCTCATTGTTCCCCTCTATCTGATCTTCTTGGAGGTGAAGGTCCCCTGCTGAAAAGCATAGAATCCCATGGATTAATYTACATTTGGGCAGGTGGGAACACACAGGTCCCTCCCTGAGGGGGGCCAGTTAGACACTGTCCCTTGCAAGACTGTGGATCTGTTGCATCATGTAGGATCACKTGCAGTGCTCTGGTGCAGGGTCTTGGGACTCCTTTGGGGGTTGTCATGATCTGGCATAACACAGGAGACCAAAGCAAACTAAGCCTCTGTGAATAAAATGGATTGGACCCAGGACAGTTTTAAATATATCAAAAAAAGGTGATTAAAGCCAAACAAGGTTAGATGTTGTTGCCAGAAAAACTTGATATAAGTGAAAGAGGCAAAGAGAAAGAAAGAAAAAGAGGTGTGCATGGGGGGTGGGCGGACCAGGAGAGAGTGACYAGGGTCAGGTAGAAACATATCACCCTTCTGGAGGTCCCAACAACATGTCATTCTTCTCCTCCATCCTGTCTTTTTGGRGGTGAGGATCCCCCGCCATGGCAATGCCAAAAAGTTTAGAATTATAGGATTAATTAAAGTACAGGATTAATATACATTTGGGCCAGGTGGGAATGCCCAGGTGCCTCCCCTAAGGGGGCAGGCTTTGACACTGTCCCTTGCAACACTGTGGATCTGTTGCATCATGTTGCAGTGCTCTGCTGCAGGGTCTAGGGACCCCTTTGATGGGCCATGACACCCCCTCAGCTGTTCTTCACATGGATGTGGCTTTTCCTGGAGTGAAGGGGCCCCTGGACTCCTCTGCCCAGTGGAGGATGGGCATTCACTGCCTCTCACCAGAGACTTTTTCTACATGCACCCAAACCCCTCCTCATCCCCCCCTTTGGTGGGGGTCTGTGCAAGCCTGGCAGCAGATAAGCCTGGGGCTGTGGCCTCCACCCCTGAAGGTGCTTGGCTGGGCCCTGCAGTGGATGCTCTTCCAGATGCTTTGAACAATAGTGTCACTTTTCTTATCTCTGTTCCTTAGGAGGTTTAACTCACAGTGCAGGGTTTCAGTCAGGAGGCCCATTCAGGGTGGGCTTGGATGGTCTTCTGTGAGCTTTTGTTACGTACTTTTGCTATAATAGGCAAAACCATGAAATTTCAGTCTCTGACACATCCTACCATTAGTGGCATCTCAGGTCTCTGGAAAGATGCTGCCTATGTGCATGAATTATTTTCTCAGCCCCCACAGTCATATGGCCTCAGCACAATTAAGAGCTGAGTGCTTAATGCACACTGAATACACAGCAGCACTCTGAGAATTAATTTAGTTTTTTTCCAGAACACATCACTGTGCTCTAAATTGTGGTGTCAGTTATTGTCATCTAGTTCTGTTTTGTCAGAGAATCAGTGAAATKTCCTGTGCCAAAATATTGCAGTAGTAGCAGGTGGGGGGTGACCCATAACTTCAGTGTGCTGCCCATCATGTTCTCTGTCATTAGTTCCTTGCTACAACTCCTTGTAAATTCTGTTTTCCTGCTGCCTTAGAGCTTGGCTTCAATTTAAACATCAATGGGTATTGTCTGATGAGAAGATAATGTAAACTGAAGAGGCAGTTTCAGGCTGACAGTTACATTGGTTGGAGTACAGTTCTTGGGACTTAAATTTCAGTTTAGTTTTCAGTAGAAGAGAGGGGTGAGATAAAGACCATGATTCTATTTGGTTTCAGGTCTCTGTTTTTAACTACTGCCTAACCATGTCCCTAGTGAAGCCAAAAAGCAGGCAAAACTATTTCTCAAATTGCACAAAAAAAATTTAAAGTTTACAGCACCCCATTAGCTTCCCAAAAGATAAGTCTCCATTATTTTGGGCTGTTATTGAGGCCAGAKTCTCTCACAGATAAATAATTTTGCTGACAATGAGTTGATCTGTTTTTACCATAACTGATGTATTSCTGTCTTGAGATACACTCTAGGGTTTGAGGTGAAAAGGAAGATTAAAACTTGGCAACAAAATCCCATACAGTGAGTTGTTTTGGAGTGCAGGTTTCAGCCTGCTGGGTAATCCTACAACCCTGTATAGAACTGAGGTATTACATTTTAAGGCCTGGGACTTGCAGAAGTCTCCTTTGAGCCCAGGTCTGTATGGGTTGTTTTTTCTCAAAGGTACAGGCTCAGCCAGGTACCCTTAGGCACCACCAACACTTTCCAGTCTGCTCATCAAAGAGCCTGATTAGCAATGTCTGGTGTGGTGTGTGGGAAAACTGGGAAGCCTGAGGCAGGAGGTGAGTGCTGGAGGCTCAACTTGCAAACATGAGACACAGAAGGTCTTATTTCTCATGCCTTTGGTATTGGTCTTGGTAAAATTTCAGTTGTCCATGTGGACTCTGAGCTTTTTTAAAAATTATCTTGACCATTTTTATCATTTTTATTAAATGGTGTGAAAGTGCATGTTTTATTGAGAAGGGAAGGAAAGGAAATGCACATTGTGAGTAATTGCTTATAGGTTTCTTATCATGCTGATCCTGCACATAAATAGTCACCTATTTGTGTGCACTTCATTCAGTGGGAACAATTGRTCCTATATAGAATGTATTATCTGAGGACTTTGCTGTCTAGGTGTGAAATGAGTGATGCCTACAGATGACAGAAAGGTTTCAGATCTCATGGTCAAGTTAACCCACTCCCTGATTATTGAAATACTACTGCTCTGTTTTACAGGAAGAGGAGGCTTCTCACATTGTTGAAAGAAATGACACTGAAAGATCTCCTACATTATTTTTCTGACAGTGTTGTACTTGAGATACYTACTCAGTTCTTGGAAGTTTCTGGACAAATAGCTGGACTAGCACAAATTATGTGTAATTTTTGATCTGCCCTATTCAAGCCAGTGATGCAGTCTGAATAAATTAAAAGATTTCGTGGTGCCAAAAAAGGTGGCATGATTCAAATTGGAATGAGTTCAAGGTGTGAAATTTACACCCTTGGACAAAAAGAGTGGAATCTGTTTTCCTTCTGTCTGAGATGAAAAAGGGTTGGTGTGTTTACCATGGAGATCTCCACTTCCCCTGCTTGAGGGCTGGTTAATGTGTTCCTTCACAGCGGAGTTGTGAGAGCTTGGCACAGTGTTCAGACACACAAGTACTGTCTTTTTTTAATTTAATAACAGGATCCTACCTTCATAAAATGTTGTACCTGCCTTTTTATTTAGAGATAAAAGGAGGAGAGGAATGTAAAAYTATGACTCTTGGAGCTGCAGTGCTTGGCTGCTGCTAAGCCGTGGGACAAGGGAGGAAAATAGCAAAGTCACACTTTTTATTTTYTTCATTAGGTCATGAGGGAGTGGGAAGAAGCAGAACGCCAAGCAAAGAGCTTGCCAAAGGCCGACAAGAAAGCTGTCATCCAGGTAAAGGAAAATGCAACCACAACTTTACCATCTGGAGCCCCAGTTAAGATACGAGGGGTGCTGGGTGTGATGAATTTTAATAATCTACTTTGTGGAGATTTCATTTATTCTCTACTCTTTTTTTCCCATCTATGCTGATGTCTTCTCTGTTTCTGTTGTGATTGATGGTTTTTTCAGCATTTCCAGGAGAAAGTGGAATCACTGGAACAGGAAGCAGCAAATGAAAGACAGCAGCTTGTGGAGACTCACATGGCACGGGTGGAAGCCATGCTGAATGARCGTCGGCGCATTGCTCTGGAGAACTACATCACAGCCCTGCAGACTGTCCCGCCCAGGGTGAGTGGCATAKCACAAACTCTGCCAGCTGTGSCAAAATCATTGCAGTTGTCCTGGGYGAAATATAGATGTGCCCAGGTGCAGTCTAGCTTTGGAGCCAGGAGCTCACTGTGCAAGGGCTGTGACAGCAGTCAGACAGTTTGCCTAAGTGCATACACAAGGTCCCCATGTAAATACCTGTTGATGGATAGYTGCATAATAAAGATACTTAAGCAAATAATGTGGAAGTGATTTGGTTGTCAGAAATTGTAGRGGCTCACAGATCCTGCAGGAGGATGGTGTCCCTCCAAGTAATGCACATAAGGATACTTCACCATGACAACATGGAGCTTAAAGATAGCATGGTTGTGATTTTTTGTTTMGTTTGTTGAACTGTTGAAGTGTTTGGTGAAGGATCTTGTGAGGATTGTTAGATGGCATGAAGTTAGCACACTAGCAATTCAAAGTTGTCTGTTTTTGATGGGTGTAAACATGTACATTCAGAATGCAGATTGAGTGGAATTTAATGACTATATCTCTGATACTTGTTTCAATACCACAATAGCTGGRTAGTGACCTCCAGAGGAAGAGAATTTGCAAAAAGACTGGGAGAAAGCAATTTTATGTATCTCTGGCCTCTTGAACACTTCCTAGATGGAAAGAACATTGTCACACTGCTGAGTCTTTTAGTGAATTTGACCTTAAAGGGAGTGATACCAATATGACTAACATGATTACATTACATATTTTCAGTAACTTTCCTTCTGAGGAGAAACCTGTGTATTTGGAAAAGTGATCATTCTCTTAGTTCTTTATCATTGTTATCATAATTGAACTTTTTTTCTCCATCCTGTGGTACAAAACTCTCTTGCTTTTACCATGTCCGCCAAGTAAAAATTAAATTAAAAAAGAAAGTAAATCTTTCACTTAGGTAAAAGTGTTGAGGGGTGACTTCAGGATAGTTGTGTGAAGAGTTTCCATGTATTTTGCAGTAGTAATTTGTGGAAAATGAAGCTAGTTGATGTTAAATTGGTAAAGGATGTTACTCGGCCTGAGTGTGAGTTGCATGTTATAACCTCTTTCCACAGTGAGGGTAGTGAAAGGCTTGAACTCATTAGGAGACAGATTGGTGAGTTATAAGCTGGGATGTGGCCTCTTTTAAGTAGCTGGAGTCTGGCTCAGAACTGAGGTAAGTGTATGGACTGGCTGCAGGTCATGTTTGCCTTCTTGCACCGTGGGTTTGGGTAGTTCACCAAAGGTAGGGTTCCACATTTGGCTTTGGAGCCAAGCTTTCCTGCTCTGAAGTTCAGCCTTCTACAAATGTAATCCTGTCTGAAAAGTACCACAGTAAAATTACTTGATTTCAAGCTGTGTGTGTGTCAGGCTGGAAGCTTGGTTCTTTAGGTATCTCTGGTTGTTGAAGGGTATGATGGGGACCACACATAACAGCAGAAAGGTCTCTACAGCTGACAAAATGTGGAATGCAGAGGAGACAAAGTGAACTTCAGCTGCAGGACTCTCTAAGGGGAAAAAATGTTAAGTGACTCTGGGACCAGAAAAACTTGGCATTTTGTGCTTGTGTAGCTTGTAATCAGCTCTCYGGACATTTAAATTACTGATACATTTCCTGTGTCAGGGGGAGAGCACCAGGCCTGAAAGGTGACATTAGTCCAGTAAAAATAAGTTTTGAAGGTACTGTTTGAAAGATAGAAGTGCATCCTATATTGAGTATATGTCCTATATATGTCCTACAAAAGCTAATAATTCTGAAAGGATCAGGCAGCAAGCATGGAGGTAACATTAGCTGCAAGTGCTACSAGACAGGGACTTATCTCAAAATAACAGGGGTGAACAGTTTAAAAAATAATGTCCTTAAAGAAGCCCTTGTTCAGTCTTGTAGATGGTCTTGTCCTTGCCTCAGCATTTTTTGGTTGTGTGCTCTGTAGCTGATGACAGTTGAGGTGTTGAACTGCTGATCAGATGCATGCCAAAGCACTTGAAAACACTGACCTTGAATTCAGCAGGATGATTTGTCTAGTTGTATGGAKAGAGAGGAGGAGGTTTTGAAGTAACTTAGGAATAAAAGGAGAATGTATCATCTTCAAAGGGAGAGTCAGGTATCCCAGGAAATATTTAAGGGGGTTCCTGTGGTGGTGTTTGCAGGGGTGCCAGGATGAGAGGAGATGAGAATCTTGACTCCATGTTTCAGAAGGCTGATTTATTGTTTTATGGTATGTATTATATTAAAAGAAAATTATATATTAAAACTATACTAAAAGAATAGAAGAAAAGATTTCATCAGAAGGCTTGCAAGGATTAGAAAGGAATGGAAAAGAATGATAATAGAATCTTGTGACTGACCAGAGAGTCCGAGACAGCTGAACTGTGATTGGCCATTAATTAAAAACAACCACATGAGACCAATCAAAGATGCACCTGTTGCATTCCACAGCAGAAGATAATTATTGTTTACATTTCATTTCTGATGCCTCTCAGCTTCTCAGGAGAAAAAATCCTAGCAAAAGAATTTTTCATAAAATATGTCCGCAACAGYTTCCTAGGGCATTTTCTCAGGCCACTAAGGGCCTTCAGGGAAAAGGACTCAATAGTGACTTCTGGTTTTGTGTCAGTAATTGGCATTGAGAGTCCTTCCCTAGGATCATCATCATCCACTGGCTGATCAGTTTTGGTTGTGTGCTTCTTGTAGTAGCAGCAGCAGCCGTTGGTTGAGGTTCACTACCTGGTTTAGCTATGGACTTAGGTTTACTGTCTGGTTTAGCTACAGCCTGAGTAGCTGGGGTGTTAGGTGCAGTCTGAGTGACTGGGGTAGCTGCTGATTTATCTCCCTGCCCCCCGCCTCTGTCTGCTGCCTGACAGTATCCAGCAGCATGTGATAAGCATAGGCCAGGGCCCAGCTTACTGCAATGATCCTTTTCTCCTTAAGAGTCATCATGGCACTTCTCTTTTGGGTATTTRCCCACCTCAGCTGGGTTCTGAATTTGTTCACATGGCAAGTGCCAGGCTGTASGGTCAAAAAATTCCTTCAGGGTTTGGCCCATATCCTCCCATTTCCCACACCACTCAGGATTTTCCACACCTGGGTCTATTTCTGGGTCAGGGGTCTCATCAGCTCCTTTGGGCATCTCAGCCCTCATGCTCWACAAACTGCAYGCCATATAAAGAAAGCTTACCAGYTTAAATACCAGGATGGTGGAGYAAAGGAGACTTYGAGGTGASCTTATAGCTCTCTACAASTTCCTGAAAGGTGTTTGCAGCCAGGTYGGGGRTGGTCACTTTTGCCAGGCAACAACTGYCAGAATGAGAGGACARYGTCTTTAGCTGAGCTAAGGGAAATTTAGGCTGGATGTTAGGAAAAAAGTTTTTTATGGGAAGAGTGATAAAGTARTGGAATGGCCTGCCTGGGTAGGTGGTGGAGTCACCATCCCTGGATGTGTTTAAAACAAGACTGGATGTGGCACTGGGTGCRYTGGTTTAGTTGAGGTGTTATTAGGGCATGGGTTGGACTRGATGARCTTAAAGATCTCTTCCAACCTCGTGATTCTATGATTCTGTGAGGGTGAAACCTGGGGAGCGATTGATGGTAACTGAATGACCTAATGAGTTKATCCAGTCCATTAACTGCTTTGCAGGATATGGAGCAAGAAGTTTGAATACACTGTGAATCCAAACTTCACCTGCCTAGCCAAAGAGAAAATGGGCTTAATGGAAAATATAACTTTGATACCTTAGCTGTATTTCACTCTGGCAGTTTCCTAGTAAACTAAAAGTGCATTTGATGCAGTTGTGTTATCTTTGGGAGAGTAAWTCATAACCCTACTGATAACTTGTTAAGTACTATTAGAAAAATTGTGGGAGTGGGGGGTTCTGGAGTTCTCAAATGATTTTTAAGAACCCCCTTCACTCCCTGCTTCAAGTTACATGGTTTGCTGTTAGTATGCTTACTACAAAATACATCCTAAATATTTGAAGTGATGGAGTGTCTTTCTCTAAAGTTGTGAGGAAGAATTTGGATTTAAATTTAAAAAATAAATTATACTTCTTTATGGAAYTGCTGCATGCAGTTAGGAGGGTTAAAAAGTCCGTGAATGCTTTGTGAATAGCTCCTGTATCAGATCCAAAACCAACAGGAGATTTTTTTCATGTGTTACATGGATGATTGCCRAGTGCAGTTTCAGAGGTGTGCCTCTGAGTACCACTCAAGGCAGCAAGGGAGAGAGGGAGCACACAGAGATGAAACTGGATAGTTTCAAGGTGTACAAGAAAATAAAATTAAGCAAAACCAAATATTTATGCTCTTGTTCTGTTCTCAGAAGCACTGTCATGCAGGCTCCCCGGAAATTCAAAATTTGATCCTCATTCTTGATTRCTGATGCAGCTTAGCTGTGCTGTTGTACTTTGCTGTACTTTGAAAATGGGGTGCAGCTGTTCAGTATCCAGTGTCAAAATAGTATATTGTTTCATCATCCTTGGTGGGCTTACTACAGGAAAGGAGGATTAGTGGCAGCTGGAAGCAATATGCCTCTAGTTTTTAAAACTTRTGAAAATTTTCCCCTTAATTTTGTACATTAAATAGGGGAATTCAAATCCATCATTCTCCGTGAGCAGATTGATTCTGTAATTTGCTTCTATTCCCTCTTTCATGTGCATGTCAAATTTTTGTGGATTTATGTATTCCTTTCTAATCTTTGATGGTAAGAGAGGCACATTATCTGTGGGAAGGTGGTGGTGGGTGACAAAGACAAGCAGAAAAGAAAATTGATGAAATAAAGGGTTTCAGATGAGGGAAGCATACAGGAAAACTTTGAAAGGTAATTAATTAACCTCTTTGCACATAAATTAAAGTGAGCATATAATCCTTYAAATCAGTTTAAAATGCTTCTCCTCTAATTCAGCACTATTTTACTGAAATAGAAATTCTTGCTTAGAAGAGCAGGACCATTAAGATCAACCCTGTAATGTAGATTAATCCATCTGATTTTTTTTCCATGTTTTCTTTTTCTTCAGAACTTACTCTGGTACCTGTTATTCTTGGGAGCAGTGCCTGTTCACAGAGAGAGCACGGGGCAGTTTGAAACTAGTCCAGTTTGGCTGTTTGGACAGGGAAGAGGAATCTGCAGGGGGGCCCATGCTCAGTGTCTCAGAGTTTGGGAAGCTCAAAGCATTTCCTGAGTCCAAGGAGGTTYCTGTGGAAATATGCAGCTGGAGGCAGGCCAAAGTGTTGCTGCTGAATTGGTGATAAAAATCCTCCTGTGCAGCAGGAAACAGCAGTCCAGCTCTAATACTCCACCCTTAAGCTCTGCTTCTCCAAACCCATTAATTTCCAGCTGTGGAATTCTTCACATATACTTAYTTTTGTAGGTTTTTTGTGAAATAGCATGGATTTCAGCTCTGTTTTTATATAAAGTCAGATTTCAAGAAAGGTGGTCAGCTAATGCCATTTTCCAGAGTGTTGTTTTAAACCCTGCTAGGTTTGTTATATCTAGAATTAAGAGTTTTAAAATAGTGAGCAGAAACAAATTTTGTCTTAATTTGTCAAAGTTCAGTAAGTTGAAATAGTGAAAAACAAATAATGAGATTGAATCAAATGGTTTTCATTTTATTTGGTCACCAGAAGAGTCCTTGAGAGGGGAGGCAAATGTAAGTCTTGGGCACCATTACAGCAATGTGATTTTGATGTGTGAGATCACATGTTTTGTTGCAAATTAGTAGAAATTATGAGAAGGCATCTTTAACTCCAAAGAATAGGTATCTGGATGGGGATTTATTTGTCTTGCCTATGAGTGTTTGCACTCATTCAGTTCAACTTTTCTTGAATGTTTCTAAAATGAGCTACTTCTCTGTGATGAAACATGACCTGCAAGTTAATAATGTAGCAAGTGAAATATGTACTGAATATGATACACAAGGTATTCAGAATAGTGAATGAAAAGAAGCAATTGTTGCACATTGCAAGAGCAGTAATTGGAAGGGACTGATGATTGATTTTTCTCTAAAGACAAGGTTAAATAGCATTGTGAAAGTTTCCTCTTTGATTTAGAGTGAATTTTGATCAAAATGACAAGCCAGCTTAGAATTTCCCATGGAAGTTCCATGGCACAAAGCCAGGAACTTGTATTTTCAATACAGAGACCTGCTTTGTTATGGTTTTTGTGTGGTTTCTTTGTAGTAAATATTTTGGATTTCCACAAGAAGAGATTTTTTGTCCATGAGGAGAGATTTTAGCCATGCAAWCTACATGTGATGTTTCCATTTTCCAAGCTCAATGAAACTGCACTGTTTCATCACTSCCTTAAAATCTGAAATAGCAGATTAGGATCAGTATAGGGACATCTGCATGTTTATATATAACTTGCTAGAAACTGGTTTATGGGCATTTTAGATCTCATACACAGGACCACAGAATGACTCATCTTTCAAAAAAGAGGCAAGGCATATTCTCTACAGTTCTAGGTAGAACATTCATTCTTAATGGTGCATTGTCACCCTAGGTAGTCTGTGTAGCCCAGATACATTGTCTATGAGTCTTTCCACAGGTATTGAATGCATGCAAGTCCCCAGGTACTCAGGACAGCTATATAAAATAGTATTTTGACAACATTCTCCAGCWTAAATGGGATTTTAAACTAACAACTGAAAAATACCCAAAGACATGAGCACATTGCTGAACGGTTACAATAGCTTGTAAGAAGGACCATGATCAATCTCAGGTGTAGATAAAAACAGATGTTTGAATCTGCTGAGAAGGGGGACCTTTGGAGTGAGTTTGATGGGAGCAAATGGTGTTACAGTATGTGCTTAAAATAATTGGTAGGTTCACATCTTATTAGGTGTGTCTTTTTTGCTGCATTTGCCTGAACAGTGTGTGCCACGAGACTGTGGATTTAAGCTTCTTGCCAGCCAGTCCAGAGTTTTGGAGTACACAGTACCCACATTATTCCTAACTAATCAGCATAGCCCTAGCCCGTTACCTGGACGTGTCTTGGGGGCAAGAAAAGTTGAATTATCAGGAAAGGTAGCTAAATTTTCTGTCTTCAAAATTTTCTTCTTGTTATTAAACTTTCTGGTCTTCTAGCCTTCATTTCAATAGAMCTTTACAGTTGACATTTCAGTTGTTTGGCCATTCCCACAAGGTTGTGAGGATTACTCCGTTTCCAGCATTTGTCCACAGTTTCTTGCAACTTCATCTGAGAGTACTTGGCTTTGGGGACTTTGAGTTATTTCTCTCATGCAATGGAGACACTAAGTTTAATTCTCTGGCAAGATATGGCTTCACATCTCTATTTCTGTCTGACATATCTTCTTCAAATAACCTTTGGTTTGCTTTCCTCAGACATTTTTTGATCTGTTGCTTCTCTTAAACTGAAGGGATTCTGAAATCTTTGGACTCRATATCTTAGTATTCATCTCTTGTGTAAATGTTAAATCAGTTTAAGCTCTATATTTGTCCATGAATCTAAATCTTCTTAAAACTTCACCTTCACCCACAGCTCTTCCTGCTTTGGAAAGCTGTGCACAGAGCTTCTGACACTTTTTTATCACTTCCATACCTTCTTTCCTGTGTCACTCTCAGTGTCTAGATAGGCTCTTTACCATTTCTGTTCATTCTTTAATCTGCTGCACAGTAAGGTCATCTTTCTGTTCCTTCTCACTGCTTGGCAGCTTCAGGTAGGATGCACAAGCACAGCACCACAAGTGGGAATGGAGAGAAGGGGGACTGCATTTCCAGAATCCATATAATCTCAGAGTTAAAGATGGGTGTCCTAACTGGATGCTGGAGATCACTTCCTGTTTTGGCACTGTATTATTGGGCAGTGCAGGAAAGTACCTAGGAATACATGTCTTAGCCTTCAGTGCTCTGCCATCACTGTGTACATTTTCAAGTTCCTTCAGCTACTTTCCTTTCTCTCTCTCTCTTTCTTTCTTTCTTCCTTTCTTTCCTTTCTTTCTTTTCTTTCTTCCTTTCTTTCTTTCCTTTCTTTCCTTTCTTTCTTTCTTTCCTTTCTCTCTCTCTTTCTCT